>SJYQ01095305.1:78125-172574 GCA_006410935.1 Redunca redunca | reverse complement strand
AGATCATGGCATCGGGTCCCATCACTTCATGGGAAATAGATGGGGAAATGGTAGAAATAGTGTCAGACTTTGTTTTTTGGGGCTCCAAAATCACTGCAGATGATGACTGCAGCCATGAAATTAAAAGACGCTTACTCCTTGGAAGAAAAGTTATGACCAACCTAGATAGTATATTCAAAAGCAGAGACATTATTTTGCTGTCTAAGGTCTGTCTAGTCAAGGCTATGGTTTTTCCTGTGGTCACGTATGCATGTGAGAGTTGGACTATGAAGAAGGCTGAGTGCCAAAGAATTGATGCGTTTGAACTGTGGTGTTGGAGAAGACTCTTGAGAGTCCCTTGGACTGCAAGGAGATCCAACCAGTCCATTCTGAAGGAGAGCAAAGCTGAAACTCCAGTACTTTGGACACCTGATGCGAAGAGTTGATTCATTGGAAAAGACTCTGATCCTGGGAGGGATTGGGGGCAGGAGGAGAAGGGGACGACCCAGGATGAGATGGCTGGATGGCATCACGGACACGATGGACGTGAGTCTGAGTGAACTCTGGGAGATGGTGATGGACAGGGAGGCCTGGCGTGCTGCGATTCATGGGGTTGCAAAGAGTCGGACACAACTGAGCGACTGAACTGACTGACTCTGGGACATCCGTCCCTAACTGGATAAATTTTAGGAAGAAACTATGGCTGAAAATACGGACCCAGGGTGTCCCCCCACCCCAAGAAAATGATATAGTGATTCACAAGGAAGAAGGCTGCAAACCTTACAGTTACGGGTTGGCGGTGTAAGCGGGGCTGCCCAGGAGACTGGAGGAGCAGCTGGAGTGATGCTCTGAGCGAGAAAGGCAGATGCTGTAACATGCAAACCGCGAGGAGAGGGCACTTAAGAAGAAGGAAGTGTCTGTCCAATGGTGTTGGATACTAAAGAGGATGCCCTGAAAAATGTCCTTGCAGTTTAGCAATTAGAAGGTCACTGGTAACCTCGACAGCAGCTTCAGTAGAGTGATGAGGTCAGAAGTCAGCTTACAGGAGGCTGAGAAGTAAAGGGGAGGCTAGGAAGTGGAGGCCGCCGAGAGGCTACCTTTCCAGAAGCCAGCAAAGCATTGCAAAGAAGGGTGAAAGCTGGAGGAACATGGTGGGAGGGAAGGGTCTTTTGTTTGCCTGTGAGGGGGTGAAACCAATAAGGAAGGAGAGATCAAAGGTATAGGACAGAGAGAAGATAATATGTGCTTGCCCCAGGTGAATAATGGGCATTATACCAAGATGGTGCGATGCAAGAAGCCAGGAAGCCAAAGGCATTTCAAAAAGCTCATTTGAAGTGTTGAATCAAGGGATTTAGGTTGGTTAGAGAGGTAAGAGACCTTTGACATGGAGGAATGTTGTGAGTTTCAGAGAGAGAGCTATGGGTGCCACATAAAGAAAATGGACACTTCTTGTCTTGAGCACCTGGCCACATGATCAACCGCATTGATGGGGAGGAAGTGTGTGTTCAGATCCTGCTTCTTTCATACCTAAGGGTGTGATATGGGGCAGGTTATTTTTGTTTTTAAGTTTCATTTACCTCATCCAATACATGAGGATGGATTGGATAATAAATAGCTATGTCACTGAGTTGGAAAGATCACATGTGGACATGAATGTAAAAATGCTATTGTAGGATGAATAGAGAATGCTTAGTACCCAAAAGATTCTGACTTCTGAACTGAATTTTTTTTTAGTTTTTATTTATACATTGATTTATTTTTGGCTGTGCTGGGTCTTTGTTGCTTTGCACAAATGTCCTCTAGTTGCGGCAGTTGGGGGTTACTCTCTAGCTACGGTGCCCAGGCTTCTCATTGTGGTGGCTTCCTTTGTTGTGGAGCTTGGGCCCTAGATGCTTGGGCTTCAGTCATCGTGGTGCATGGGTTAGCTGCCCTGAGGCATGTGGGATCTTTCTGGACCAGGGATGAACCCACGTCCCCTTGCATTGTTAGGCAGATACTTAAACAATGGCCCACCATTAAGTGCCTGGTCTGTATTCTTTTGATTGTAAACATCTCCTCAAGAGTTGAAACTTCAACATATATATGTATAGAAGATACCTCAGGGATTAGAAACTTGCATCTCCTGGGCCCAGACTGATGGAGTAAGCCTGTCAGACAGATAGATATATGACAATAAACTGCAGTCATGTGAACTGGGGACTAAGTGCCCCCAACTGAAAACATTCACATTTAAAATGGTTAAAGCACAAGGCTTCCTAGATAAAGCACAACTATGAGTCCCCAGCTTGCAGCCTCTGTTTCTTTTCCTGGTATAACCGTCATTGGTAACTGGCAGGCCCAGCGCCTCTGACAGGTTTACTTAAATCTCAAACAGATGGTTCTAATGAGTATTAAATAAGTTTGGAGATTAAATCCCCAAGTTACAATGTCTTTCCCACAACCAGAATGATACTTGGTATTATTATTTGCACCTTATCCACTTGCTTAAATGTGGGAATTAAGATCCCTTCAAATTGTTCAAAAGATTCTTGAGTTCTGCAGTTGTCAAAACAACGTATAATTGCAAAGTCAAATTAGCCAAGGTTTAGAAGCCTCAAATCTGAAAGAAATTAAGGCTGTGCCTGAAATGAATTAGTCTGTAAGCAAGTTAGTTGGGTTTTGTATGTTTGATTGTATGTTTTTTAAGAAAAATTGTAACTGTGACCTAGTACTAATTTTCAACTAGCTCTTCAGCTGTTGATACCACAACTATAAAATGCATTAATCGTCTTTGTAGGTCTGAAGAGGGACCAGTTAAAATTTTAGGGCTGGTGATTTTGATATTATTGAATACATACATAAAATTACCTAGCTGAAGTAAACTTCCCCTTCTATTTTATTCAGTGACTTTGCGGGATTTATGATGGTTTGTTCAAAAATCTTCCACTGACACAGCAATGCTCTTTTGTATCAGATGAGCAAGCATGTTCAGACAGAGGTGGTAGGGTCCCCACAAATGGGACAGAAAACATTTGATTGAGATCTTCTCCCATTCACTTACTCCTAGGGGCAAGACGAGGAACCAGAATTTTCCTGCTTACTAGTTGTTGTTGTTTAGTTGCTAAGTTGTGATTGATTCTCTGCAACACCAAGGACTATAGCTCACCAGGCTCCTCTGTCCATGGAGTTTCCCAGGCAAGAATAGTGGAATGGGTTGCTTATTGGTAAATAGCATTGTTAATAGAATAAAAAGTCAACCAATGTAAACTCTCTCTCTACTCTTTTGAAAGCTGCTCTTATCCATAATAAGAACTCAAGAATGTGTTTGGGGATGATGGAGAGGATATCGGGCATGTTTCCTTCATGACTCCCGAGTGTCCCTTACTGAGGATTCCATGGGAAGGAACTGAAAGCCAAAGAAGAAAGTATATTTTCGATAGCGGATGCTTTTCTTCCTTAAAACCCCTTTGTCAGTTGAGCTCTTGTTCATCAGTCTTATGAGTGGTCAGTATGGTCATTATCAGAGAGATCCACTCATACCTGGCAGAATAAAAAAAATCGTTTATTCCCTTGTTTCTGAATCAAGTGGAGAATACATAGAGCATTTTCTGGTACTCATTAAGTGCAGAATAATAACAACATGCCATTAAATTGCAGAGTAAGTATACCACAAAATCTGTAATATATAATTTCAGCAAGGAATTTTCTTTTGAGAATATGTTCAGCTAATTTAAAGCATAACTTCATTAACATAACCATCTCTGCATACGGAGAGCAGAGTGGAATTCATAAAACTTTACCAGCACTTGGGTTTATAAGATCACAGTGGGAATCACCGGGATTGGTAAACTTGCAAGGCCTCTCTTTCCCTATCAGACAGTGGAGGCAGATTTGCAACATTATACTGGGACCTCTCTCGGGTTCATCTCCCTCTGGCTCAGAGGCAGAGGCCCCTTTCCTCCTGCTTTGTCTGATCCTCTTCCTGCAGCTCTCCTGGGGCTCTCCCTGAGCAGCAACATCAAAGTCATTTATGGCTGGAAGCTGGTGGCCAGCCATATGGAATTACAGCCCAGGCTCTCGCCGGATTACAGAGTGTAGCATATGAACCAAATGACAGTGCCATGGCACAGAGGAAAGGCTGGTGAAGCCTCCAGTTTTGAATGGAAAATATGACTGTTTGTGTATTTATATACAGGCTCCTCATAAACAACCTGAATGTTTCACCAACATCCCAATGAAGCAAGGGATGGGCTGAGTTAAAAATAGCTCCAGAATGCCTCTCTTCTAAGTAAATTACCCACCCTGTCCTATCTCCTCCGGGTGTTTACTGTAACATGTTTCCCTGCATAGTTCAGAATTTAAGAAATGCTTCACAACACATAGCATAACTTAAGACTTAAGAAAATGGCTCTCATAGCAGAGTTTCTTTATCTAATGCATTGTTTATTTATTTGACTGTATTGGGTCTTGGTTGCAGGACATGAGATCTCTCACTGCAGCACACAGACTCTCTAGTTGTGGAGGAGGGTTCAGTGTTTGTGGTGTGCTGGCTTAGTTGCCCCAGGACATGTTGGAGCTTAGTTCCCCAACCAGGGATTGAACCCATGTACCCTGCATTGCAAGGAGGATTCTTAACCACTGAACCCCCAGGGAAGTCCCTCATGTGTTATTATTGCCAGAGTCCAACAATCCAACTTACCCATCCTGTATCTAGCTATTAAGCCATCTCATGTACCTGAATATCTACTTCCTCATCTCCTATTTGCTTCTCAACCCCTGCAGTGTGGCTTTCATCCCCCAACACGCCACAGAACCTGTTTAGGCTTTGCAGCTCCAGAGTGATACCTTTTTGTGTGTACATCCTGGAATTACAACGTGATAGACCAGTTGTCCAGGCTTGACCTTAGCGTTGCTCCCTGCTGCTTCCTCCCTTTGAGATAGTCAGGTTCCAAGTCCCAGTGATCCTGTCTCCTAAACCACTTTTGTCTCCTTCTGGTCAACTCCATGTATGCTTCTTATTGCCTCAATGTGACTCTCCATTCTTTGTGACAGTTAGCAGAGGTCTCCCAACTGCTCTTCTTGCCTGTAATCTTGTTCCCCCTTTATTTCATAGTCTACACCTGCTACTGAATTATCTTTATGAGGTGCAAATCAGTTCATGCCACTCCTTGTTTGAAAACCACCAATCCTTCTCTGTTAGGAATAGGAAAGTGAAAGAAAGAAAGTGAATTCGCTCAGTCGTGTCCGACTCTTCGCGACCCCATGGACTATAGCCCACCAGGCTCCTCCGTCCATGGGATTCTCCAGGCAAGAATACTGGAGTGGGTTGCCATTTCCTTCTCCAGGGGATCTTCCCGACCCAGGGATCGAAACCAGGCCTCCTGCATTGCAGGCAGACGCTTTAACCTCTGAGCCACCAGGGAAGCCAAAGAGCCTTCTTAATCTGATCCCAAACTGCCTTTACATCAACTTCGCATCCCTTATCATGTTCCCCACCGCTACTCCCCCGTCCTTCTACTCCAATCGCGGATTTCCTGCAGTTCCCAAACATGCTATGCTTTTGCATGTCTCTGCGCCTTTTTCTGTGTCGTCCCTACTGTTTCCAGTGCCCTTTCCACTTTGCTCCTTGAGAATACTCAACCCTCCTTTCAAAGACCCAGCTCAAATGCCACCTGCTCTGTAAAGGCCATCACCCTCATCTCCCCTTGGCAAAGTTAGTGACCCTTTTCTGTGCAGCTACATCTTATGTGTCCCTTGGTAATAGCATTTATTGTCCTGTCAACATTGCCTGTACAAATCTGTCCTCCATTTGCGCCAGGGATTATTTAAAACTTCAACTGTTTCCTGCTTCTGCTTCTGTATTCCCAGTGACTAATAAGGTTTTACACACATACCAGAGATTTCTACATGCCTCATGAATGAATGAGCGCATGCATAACTCATTTCAAGGAATCAATAAAATAAAACCCCTACAATTGAACATTTTTATCTGAGGTTCATATTTCCATGGCAAAAATCCTCCTCCTTCTCCTCTCTCAGCCCAGGGAACAAAGGTAGCCTGCAGACTGAGTAAGCACTGAGCAGGAAGAAGGGAAACAAATACAGCATCACCATTTCCATTTCTGAAACCTCTTTCTTCAGGCACAAAAAGATGGCTCCCAATTTCCCAGGGCGATAAAGAGAGCGCTTTCACTTCAGTGTCATTGAAAGAGAACAGAAACAGAGCGATAAGTCACAGAAGCAAAGGAGCCCCATTGTTAAGTCAGTGAGTTTCATCCAGGAGGTCTGGGAAGCATTTAATGAATCTTGGAATAAACTTGTTTTTCATTTTAAAAAGAATGCACTATTTACAAATGACCAATTAAATGTTTATTCACCTTCTTTTGTTTCACTTTGAAAAGGGTTTGTTTGACAGTTTGACAAAGGCAATCTGTGGCAGTTCAGTAAAGGGCTCTCCCAGGAGCTTTAGTCCCCAGACAATAAAGGAATGTTTCCTAAAGTACACAGCCTCCTGCATCTTCCTCCAGCCTCTTTTCCCAGCCCTCGTTCAGTACTCAGGCCCAGGTGAAACCTCACTTTCTCTGAGTAACCTCTCCTTGTTACTGAATCCAAGCTCACTCTGCTCTTCACATGACTGGCCAATGGCTGGGAGATGAGGTGTTGAGGCAAGGAATAACAACTTTTTGCAGAAAGCCAGATATCCAAAAAGATGGTGGGCTAGTGCCATAGAGTACCATCTTATCAGGGGCAGGATGCCATTTTCTTTTATAGAACAGAGAAGGGGAGGAGGTGAGTAAGTGAAGTAAAAAGGCCATTAGTCTTGCAAAATATCTCCTGGCTGGGCCAGTATCAAGAGGGGATGTGTTAATTTCTTCTTTTCTGTAGCCATTCATAGGTGGGCAGGGTCAGAATGTCTCTCTGTGAGCTGAACAAAGGCACTTTAGTTTAACATTCAGGCAGTTCCAAGATACAGGCCATTATGTACACTTTTAGCTACAGACAGCATCCTTTTAGTGATTATAATAACAAAAGCAACAAAAGGCAAAGGTTGAAGTAAAAGGAACGGATCCAAGATGGGGTCAAGTATGGCTCTTCCCGGTTACACACTGGTCCTCTCAGACTCCATACAGCACTCTAGCTCCGAGAACCCTTAGCTCCCAAAACACCCTATTGCACCCTTACTCCACACTATCGTTATTACTTCTAACACTACGTACTCACCGTGGTTGAGACTCTGCAGATTTTTTTGTGGGCATCAGTGATCTGTTCTTTTGATTTGCTGAGTGGTGGACCGTGAGTTACATGTGCTGCAGTATGCTTATTCATTCATCCAGGGTAGGACAAAAGTCTTCATTTCTCAAAATTAATGCCTAGTGGTGCGATTGTTGGGTCATGTGGTTAGCATATGATTACATTTATAATAACTCCTAAACACTGTTTTCCAAAGTGACTCTACCATTTTGTCCTCTAAGTGGCAATATTTAAGAATTCTTTTTTCTATCCTCATCAACACTTGGTATTCACATTCTTAAAACACTTTCTAGACGTTTAATAAGTACTGGTATCTCACATGGTTATCATGTTCATCCTCCTAGTGGTAAATGACAGTGAGCCTCTCTTTATGGACTGATTTGTCATCTACATATCTTTGATAAAGTAAAAACCTTTGGGCCACTTTCTAATTGAGTTACTTGCTTTTTGTTGACTCTCTACATATCATAGCCNGGTGACCTGGGTTCAGTCCTTGGGTGGGGAAGATTCCCTGGAGGAGGGGCATGGCAACCCACTTCAGTATTCTCGCCTGGAGAATCCCCATGGACAGAGGGGCCTGAGAGTTACAGTCCATAGTGTCGCAAAGAGTCAGACATAACTGAAGCAACTTAACACACACATACAAACACATACATGTCACATATACATATGTTTATATATGACCTATGGATATTTTCTCCAAGTCTGTAGTTTATCTTTTCATTATCTGAACAGCATCTTTCATAGAGTAAAAGTTTTAAAAGTGCTAATGAAGTTTAATTTATCATTTTTTTCTATTATACTTCATGCTTTTGATGTCATATCTAAGAATTCTAATTCACAGTCATAAAGATTTCCCTCCTATTTTTTTCTAAAAATTTTATAATTTGACATCAATTTCTACATTTAGGCTTATGATACATTCTGATACATTTAAAATTAATTTTTATAAGATGTGAGGTACATGGAATTGAATGTCTTTGGAGACATTTTGCCTTTACCTTGGAATACCTTGTTTCCAGTTCAACCATTGCAAGATGGTTTATGTTTTATGTCATGGTTATCACCAGGGAGAATCTTTGAGGCTGGGAAAATTTGATTTGAAGAAAGGCTTAATTTTAATCAGACAAGCTGACAGCAATGAATATTAATAATAATAAAAAATGCAGATACCAAAATATCTAGTCCTTGCTTTGACAAGCATTGGTTGGCAAAATCAACATGCAGTATGTATGAAGTTATTTGTGTGTACGCTTCTGTTCATTTATTCACACATGCACACACATCTATACACTCTTGAATATTTCTGAGTTTATTGCTTCTCCCTAGAGCTTTAAACCACAATTTTACTTGTTCAGAAATTCCAGCTACCCTTTTCCCAGAGGCAGGAGATTTTGGTTAGTGGCTTTAGAAGTTTGTCACAAACTGTCACATTCTTCAGTTTATAAAATGGACTTGACTTGGGTAGACCGAAGATGGATTTTCCATTACATCATTTAGAAATGGATAGGCCTTTCCATAAACACACTTAGACACTCTATCCCAACTTTTACTTTTTTTCTATTTCATGTTCATGTTTTAATGGCCCTCTTGCCGGCATATCCCTTTTGGCATTGTTGGCAACATCAAGAAGCTTGAATGCACTTGCCTTACCCTGAATCCACCAGAATGGCAGAGGGGCTTCTTTGCCAAGCCCACTGAGCTTGAGGCCTGAGGCATCCCCATTACCACTTAGCACCATGAGACCTTCACATGGAGCTGGGAGCCTTCTAAATTTTTTGGATCTAGGATTAATGACTTTCTCTGTTGTCAATTCTTCAGTGTTTTTGGATTCACTTAACATAACACTGTCAGGCTTTAGTCTAAAATATATTCTTTGAATTAAATAAAAAAGCAGTTATCTAGGCCAGACCTTACCAAAAAACACAGGATACTTGCTGTGAAAGATTGGATTGTTTGTTTCAGCTCTTCACTCCCCTGCAGTAGGGTTGTACATCCACACCCTTCCGCTTGCAGCTGGTGCTTGTACCCCCACAGGACAATGGGACAGTGAGAAGAGTTTGCTTCCCCCCAAACTCCACTTTGTTGGCAGTTGGCTTGGCTAGTGGAGTGCTGTGGAATTGGCGTGAGCATAGGCTTTGTGTCTGTTTGTATGTTTCAGCTTGCCCTCTTGCATCCCTGTGATCATCATCATCAGAACACAGCCCTGCTACGGCTTCCCTGTCTTCAATATGGGCCCAGAAGGAAACGCAGAGAACTGACCCAAACCTGATCTGCAGCTTGCACCTAAACTAGCCAAACTGCAGCTTGAAGCAGAGCTACCCTAACCAGTCCACAGACCAGTGAGTAAAAAGGTAAAATTCTTGTTTGTTTATGCTTGTTGAGTTTTTTTACTTAGCATTATTCCAGCAACAGATGACTAACACACTGACCTATCTCTCAGTCATGTTTCCCACAGGCAGTGAAGTCCATATGAAACCTAGAACAAACTGTTATTTGCTAGGAGAAACCAGTGAATATTGTAGCCATAAATCAGAATGGTTACCATCTTCTCATGGATTTTTCTCCAGTCTACCCTAATCTTCAAGAATCCACTCTGAGCAGATTTTCTGAGCATCCCTTTAGTCAGATTAGTCTGTGTAGAATTACAGAATGTGAAGGCTGTCATTTCCTAGTGGTCCTCACAATGCTGGGTCCCAACAACTGAAGCCTCTATCAAGTTGTTATGTTATGATTTATACATGGGCAATAGTACAGGTTCCAAGCTGTAGAAGCCAGATTTCTTGGCAATAGAAAGCACTATTAAAATTCAGCCTTTACCCAAGAATATTAACAAGCTCTGATCACCAGCAGTTATGGTCCATTGCAATGTTCAGCAAGTGTCAGCATGAAATGACAGGCTGTCCTTTGTCTTCCCGAGATCCCCAAATCCCCAAACGAACACATTTTCTTACATTCCTTGCTCCATGAACATAGGTCTATTTTGCAGTTAACATTACTGGGGTTGGCCAGACCTCAAGAGTCTTATTTCCTTACACCTAGATTTTTAGCTAGATAATTTTAATTGGAATCTTTTATTACAGTGCGCTTTTTCAAAATCTAAGGATATAGCTGGATATTTTGTTTACCAAGCCCATCTCAGAATTAGATGCCATCATCTTACTGGCAGAAAGTTCCTAGGCCACCTTGAGCCTCAGATTTGTATCTTTACAACATGATCAAAGAGTCTTCCTATTTTTAATGCATCACATGAGCCCTAAATATTTAAAAATAATCACCAAGTACATAAAAGTCATGCTTAACCTTATAAAACATGTGTTGGCTCTGTTCATTTTCTCAAAGTTCACCTCCCCTTCTGTGCTTTAACTTTTTCTGCTGCTCACCCGGCCATTCCTTTCTTCCTTAAATCCGATTGTTTCTCTTCTGACTAGCCAAACACAGGCAGACTGAGCAAGGCTTTGTCACAAGAGAGATGTTTAGCCAGAGAGAGGAAACACTAAAGGGAGACATTATAGGCATCTTTGAAATTTCATTTTAGTTTTTTGGCAGCATTGCATGGCATGCGGGGTTAGTTCCTCAAGTAGGGATCAAACCCACAGCCCCTGCAATGGAAGCAAGAAATCTTAACCACAGGGAAGTCCCTATGGTCACCTTTTAACATGTGATGGTCTGTTATATAAAAAAGGGAATATGCTAGAGAAAAAAAGAAAGAAAGAAAGAGGGAATAAGTTTGTCCTCTGTTGCTATGGAGAGGATGTAGCTAAACAAGTTAGAATAAGTCATAGAAAAGAGTTGCCAGGGAAACTCTCCTATAGAAAAGAAATTAGGCTCAATTAAACATCTTTCAATCAATTGCTAATGTCCAGTCATAGAATAAAAAGCAGTGAGTCCTTGTCAGTAAATGGATTCAAACTTTTCAGGCATAATAAACACGTAATTCCTACATCTTTGAGTACCTTCCGACTTTAAAATATTATGATTTGATCTATTTGATTCTCTACAGTTTATCTGAGTGTGCAGTGCAGGATAACATCAGCCATAGCAGTTTCATGATTCTGTGATTAAATGAAAAAGTCAAACAGAATTTGTAGTCTTGAGTCTAGTAGGCCCTTCTGAATACTCCTGACTTCTGTGGAATCCAAATTGAAATATCTTACATAGTAAGATAGAGAGCATTCTACTTTTCATATTGTGCTGGTTAGTTTTTATTATACCTACAGCTTGATCACCACAGTTTAGAAGCATAAATATGCATATAACTTTATGACTTGGATCATGTTAATTTACTACTTCCTGCTGTCATTCTGAAAGGATCTTGTTACTCTGTTTTCTAGTTTCTAACCACAACAACAATATTAAAAACAACATTAAAAAGCAGAGACATTACTTTGCCCACAAAGGTCCATCTAGTCAAGGCTATGGTTTTTTCAGTAGTCATGTATGGTTGTGAGAATTGGACTATAAAGAAAGCTGAGCACCAAAGAATTGATGCTTTTGAACTGTGGTGTTGGAGAAGACTCTTGAGAGTCCCTTGGACTGCAAGGAGATCCAACCAGTCCATCCTAAAGGAAATCAGTCCTGATGTTCATTGGAAGGACTGATGTTGAAGCTGAAACTCCAATACTTTGGCCACCTGATGTGAAGAACTGACTCATTGGAAAAGACCCTGATGCTGGGAGAGATTGAAGGTGGGAGGAAAAGGGGATGACAGAGGATGAGTTGGTTGGATGGCATTACCGACTGAATGGACTTGAGTTTGAGTAGGCTCTGGGAGTTGGTGATGGACAGGGAGGCCTGGTGTGCTGCAGTCCATGGGGTCGCAAAGAGTCAGACACGACTGAGCGACAGAACTGAACAGAACTGAACCACAACAGCTTTGGGGTTAACCTTTCTTTTAGTCTAGCTATATTCACATACAGAGTGTACTAAGAAAAACACTTTCTATGTTGACTTTTAAAATCATGAATACAATTCTAAGAAACAAAAATAGTAGTGAAAATTCTTCCTTCTTAACAAAATCAAAAGTCAGATTTAAAAACTATATTTTAGACTTAAAGACTATCTAGATGCTTTAGTGTGAGATTTGGGATTATTTTCTTCTACCTACATGTACCTTTTAGAAAATCCTTTGCTGTGATTGATTAGTGGCAAACTAAGTGTTTGAAAGAAAATGCCATTCCTGAAGGACATTTTTCCTTGTGCAAAATTCTAGCAGTCATCATTTATTTATTGCTTTCAGCACACTAAAGACTGGTTTCTGGCTTCCATCAATGTTGTTGAGAAATCAGCTGTCAGTCTAATTACAGATCATTTGAAGGCTTTCTTTTTTCTTTCTGGCTGATTTTACAATTTTCTTTTTGTCTTTGGTTTTCTAAAGGTGCCCTCTAATGCGCCAGGTATGAATTTCCTTTATTCATCTAGTTTTTGACTCATTATGCTCCTTGACTTGGTGGTGTTCATCAGTTCTAGCAAATTCTCATCCATCATTCTTCAAATAGTGCTCCGCTGTCTTTTACTTTTTCTTCTTGAATCCAATTAAGCATCTTAGAATTCTGTTACATGCTCTATACCTTTTATCTTCACTTTTCTAAGGATTTGTTCATTTCTCCAGGATTCATTTTTAATATATTTTTAAAGTGCATGAATTGCAACTCTAGTTTTT
Organism: Redunca redunca; assembly: GCA_006410935.1. Classification (NCBI taxonomy): domain Eukaryota; kingdom Metazoa; phylum Chordata; class Mammalia; order Artiodactyla; family Bovidae; genus Redunca; species Redunca redunca. The sequence continues at coordinate 159,703 of SJYQ01095305.1, read as the reverse complement.
ACACTTAAAGGCTGATGAGAAACCTTTACTAATCCTATTGAAGAAAATCCAACATGACACCTCAATTGAAAAGTATGGAAAGCATATTTACTCATTAAATACTATTTTTCTAGAACACAACAGGAAACATCTAGCATGCATGTTTAATCTCAGTACAAGAGATTCAAAACCAAGTATACATGTTTACATGCTTCAAGGCTAGATTACAAATTATCGTAGTCATCGTCATCATCATCTTCATATTTTCTTTTCAATGCATTTGATGCTTCATTGGCAGTACTTTGTGATGACACCATGTTAGTGGTAATAAGAATATTTGGGGACCCAATTTATGACAGATTAATTAGAACATTCTGAACTGCTGCTGTTGCAGGAACTGCTGCTTTGACAGCTGGGGGTGGTGAAGTGGGTATCTGTACTGTGAAGCTTGTGCCCTCATCTGTGCATCTTTGGGCATGCTCTTGGGAGACGCCATCTCGCCAGACTCCTTGATATTCGGTGGTCAAACTTCCAAGCTAAAGTGGAAGTCCCTACTTTAGTACAAATGGACGTGGCTTGTGGGGTTAGTGTGCCAAGCATGGGAGTGCTTGGTCTGCTAGTAACTGAACCAACACTTACCTGCAGAACTGCTATTCTTCCTGTAGAAGTAGACGCCTTCTTTTGGTAAAGACTTAAGTCTATAATTTGGAGCAGTAAAGCAATATCTATCAGGTGGCAATCTAGGATCTGAGTATGGCTTGATCAATGGCAAAGGGGTTTGATTTCTTTGCCTTGCAATATCTAAAAAAAAAACCTCTTGGGGGAGGAGAGGTAAAAGACTGGTCAGCAGGACACTGGATTGCCAATCGCACATCATCTGCGTCAACAGTAGCTTTCTTAGCATGACTTGAATACATTTTGCATCATCTAGAATTGTGATCACATACCAGCAAGCAACCTCCAACAACTGATTTATAACGCTTGGTTCATATTCTATAATCCCCTTACCCTTCAGGATTTGTGCCCTCATCTGTGCATCTTTGAGCATGCTCTTGGGAGAAGCCATCTTGCCAGACTCCTTGATATTTGGTAGTCAAACTTCCAAGCTAAATCACACACATTAATGTATTTCAGTCCTGATCGTGATTCAAATTCTTCACCTAATGTAGTGTTTCCAGTCCCTGGTGTACCAGTTTGTAGTATGTTTGGAAGCAACATGGTCCTCGCCCCACTGGCTCTGGACACCTCTGCACACGTGCTCTATACCTGACTCATTTTTAATATTTTTGACCCATCTTCCAATTCCCCAAGTCTCTCTTCAGGTGATATTAAACCACCCTGCTGAGATCTTATTTTTATTATCATATTTTTCAACTCTGCAACTGTTTGTTCTGTTTCTTTCAAAAAATCCAGGTCACTTTTTTTATGGCTTCCAGTTCCAAGCTATAATTTTCAGATTGTCTTTTTCGCTTACTGAATATACTACACACAGTTTTTCTTGGTAGTCTGTCTCTAGTAATTTTCATATCTGCAGTCCTATAGCCTACTTTTTTTCACTTCACATTATATTGTTCACATAATGTTACTCAGTTTCCTGTCTTATAATTTTGGTATCTGAATAATATTCTGTTGATCAAATGAGTGGTAGTTTCCTCATTTATAAGACAGGAATATTCCTACCTCTTGGGGTAGCTGCCTTGCTCACAATAATTAATCTCACAGGGTATACTCTAAGTAATTACTTCTGTCCTTCTGTATCTTTGCAATGATTATGACTTTAAAAATTATGAGTAGATGGGGTCTTAAAGAAAACACGGAGAAATGAAATAAGCTTATTGGGTATTTGGATTCTGTATGTTACAATTTTCCATTATTTATATTTAAATATGTTTATGTACTAAACATAAATCATAAAAGTAAAATGAAGTCCCTTAAAGGTAAAAAGGTAATATTTTATATTTTAATGAACACTTCCTGTGTACCAGGCCCTATTCTAAGCTCTTCACATGTATTAGATCATTTGACCATCTCCCAGCAACCCTCTTTGAGGGGTATAATTATTAGTCCTACTTTACAGATGATAAAGTTGAGGCCCAAGAGGGTTAAATAACTTTCTATGGTCATACAATTAATAAAGGGCAAGGCCAGGATTCTAATACAAGCAGTGTGGCTCCAGAAATCAGTTTGTTAAATATTGGTATATGAAAAAAAATGGAGAGGAAACAAGAAAGAAAAAGCAAGAGTATCAAGTGTACCTCCACCAGTAAACCTCATTATCACATCTTCTTTGACATCCCCAGCTCCATTCTGTACTAATCTTAGAGAACCAGGAAAAGATGTGAAGGAAAAAAAAGTGTTCCAGGTACAAGTGTAACAAGTCACCTTTCATGGCAGAGAGTAGCCATTTGTTTTACCCATGGATTTCATGGGTCAGAAATTCAGAAAGGGTAGAGTGTGCAAGGTTTGTCTCTGCCTCACAATGTCTAAAGCAGCTTTTCTTTTTTTAAGTTAAAAAAAATCTTTATTTCAGATAAAGTTATTTCCATAATTAAGGTTAAACTAAACACACTTCCCTGAGTCCATTATTTCAGGTGACTGAGTCCTCAGATGGAAGGCTGGAAATGGGATAGAAATTAGGCAGTCAACTGAAGGCTCCTTCACTCACTTGCCTAGCTGCTGCTGCTGATCCCTGGCTGGGAGACTCAGAGACTCTTTGTGAGGACCTCTCCAGGGGCACTTCCCTCAGAGACTAGATTGAGCCTCCTCATAGCCCAGGGTTGGCATCATCCAGAATTAGCACTTTTAGAGAAAGAGAAAAACAGATGGAGAGAGGGAGAGGGTGGGAGAACGAGAATAAGGCTGAAACTTTTGTGATCTATCTGGGAACTTACATAGTATCTCTCCTACATTTGTCAATGAAGGAGACGCAAAAGATGCAGGTTCAATCCCTGGGCTGGGAAGATTCCCTGGAGGAGGCAATGGCAACCCACTCAAGTATTCCTGCCTGGAAAATTCCACGAACAGACGACTTGGTGGGCTACAGTCCATGGGTTCGCAAAGAGCTGGACACGACTTAGCACACAGCATGCTTTCCTACCATTCTCTGTTGGTTGATGCACTCATGACCTCCCCAGTCTGACTTAAAAGAGGGACAGCCACATTATAAGAAAACTATATGAGGTGGGATGTGAAAGTGAAAGTTGCTCAGTCATGTCCAACTCTTTGGGACCCCATGGACTATACAGTCTGTGGAATTCTTCAGACCAGAGTACTGGAGTAGGTAGCCTATCCCTTCTCCAGGGGATCTTCCCAACCCAGGGATCGAACCCATGTCCCCCACATTGGAGGTGAATTCTTTACCAGCTGAGCCACAAGGAAAGCCCAAGAATACTGGAGTGGGTAGCCTATCCCTTCTCCAGGGGATTTTCCCAACCCAGGAATTGAACTGGGGTCTCCTGCACTACAGGCAGATTCTTTACCAACTGAGCTATGAGGAAAGCCCATGAGGTGGGATATATATATGCCAGTATACATGTGAGGTGGGATATATATTGGCAAATATATTATGCCTGAGAAGGGATATACAAAAGTTCATTTCTGTGTTGTACTGAAGCCAACAGAAAGAAGAGTGATGATTTAGGCAGTCTTTTTAAAGTTAAAAATAACAACTAACAGAAAAAATATGCATCTTCACCAAGAGTAATGGTGAATGAACAGATGTACTAATTTACATAAATACAAATGACTTTAACAATCTTTATAAGTCTGCCCTGATTGATTTATAAACTACCTCTGATATTTTATAGTAGGACACATTCTGGAGGAAGAAAAAGTCTGATTTCACGTATCATGACTGGTCTTTATATCCGAGGACCACACTGAGAGTACATCTGTGGGACAAGTCTTCCCATTAAGCAGACAGATTATTTAATAGCAAGAGCTTATATGATGTGGCAATTTGGTTCTTATGTGTAAATCATTATACAAATAGACAGTTCGTAGGACAGAAAATGCATCTTTTGTGTCACTGATCAACAATGACAGCAAAAGATTAATTTTAAGAAAAATAAATATGATCTTTCAACAAACATGGTCAATGAGACCACATTGAACATTCAATTTATGAGATGATACTGATGCCTATAACAAACCAACAGATTATGATATAACATGCCCTCTTGAATATCAAAAAGCCTGAAATATCAAAGAATGTTCTGCATTCACTGGCTTTACCTAAAACTCTGGGTGTAAGGTCAGAGGCAAAGCCTGAATGGTTAGAAGGAGCTGACTGTGCATTTCCTCTGTGTCATGGAAGGCATAACCAGTTCTCAAGCATCCCTACTCCAGTATGCATCAGATGAAGTGGGGGTGAATTTCAAACCAAAGAGGCTCAATAAAATCCTACTTAGGAACAAATCAATATGTATTAAAATTAAATCCAAGTTCTCAGCCTGTGCAAAAACATTTGTAAGTTACTAGCAAGATTTTTCTTTTTCTTAAAAAAAAAAGTTTGCTTATTTATTTGTTTATCTGAGTCTTAATTGTGCATGTGGGATCTTTTTCAGTCGTGGCATGTGAACTCTTACTTGCAGCATGAGGGGTCTAGTTCCCTGACCAGGGATCAAACCCAGACCCCCTTCAGTAGGAGCCCAGAGTCTTAGCCACTGGACCACCAGGGAAGTCCTGCAAGATTTTTTTTAAGGAAAATGATCATAATTACCAAATTCAGAGGCATCAAAGCTAGACACGGACACAAAACACAGTCCTATCCAAGGCAGATGGATATGTGAGTTGGACCAAATGTTTTATGGGAACTTCAGGAGATGTGCAGCTAAGATGGTTGGAGGGAGGACCAGGAAGAACTGGAACTTCTTTTCTGGACCATTGTTCATGCCTGCCCAAGCCCTCTGGATCATGTGAGCTCCTTCTCCTCATGCCAAGCTTTTTAGCCCCTTCCATTGTGGTAGCAATACAACAACAACAAAGACATTTCTGAAGCAGGATGTAATGATTATAATAACTACCTAAGAACCTCCTTGTGTGTACATTATTTATCCTCACCATTGGCAATTGACAAGTTATACACAGATCACCTGCTTGTGTTTTTTTTAAGTCACAAACATTTTCTTTTATGGTGGCGGGAGTCTGTTGAAGTAAGCAGAAAAGGAATACTGGGGATATAATTTAATAGATATTATTTAGATATAATAGATATAATTTAATATAATTACTGTATAAATCAGTAATGAGTCCAAATTTCATGTAAAAAAAAACTAGAGGATGACTATATAAAAATTTTCCTCTTGAAGTAAGTGATTTTTAAATAATTTAAAAATATGCTCTTGAGCTGAAAAAACATGGATGTTGGGAAAACTCATTTTGCATGTGAAAGGAAAAAGAGATGTCTGGAGAATGTTTATGTATTTTGCTGTCTTGTAATGGTCCTCAGTTGCTGGACAGTTCTGAGAGTGTGTCTGTGGAGACACATTCAGCTTAGTGGCACGTAGAGTCTGAGGCTGCAATGCTGTGGATGCTGAAGGTGGCATCCGCCTTCCTCTAGGCCGGGGGTCCCCAACCCTGGGACATGAACTGGTACCTGTTAGGAACCAGGCAGCAGAGCAAGAGGTGAATGGCAGGTGGAATGAAACCATCACGCCCTCTCTCTGCCTCCCCATCTAAGGGAAAATTTTCTTCCACAAAACAAGCCCCTGGTACCAAAAAGGTGGGGGACCGCTGCTCTAGGTCATCCTGGAGTTCTTGGCTGACTCTCTACTGGAGAACACAAGAAGCTTGCTATCCTTCGTGGAGCAAACTTGAAAAATGACATTATATGACCAGCTCACGCGTAGTTAATATGGACGGAACACATTAGGTGGGTCCCTTCCCTTGTCTGATGGTGGAAGTGATGGCCCACTCCAGTTGTCTCTCCCTTAGCCATATTATGTCATTTAGAGCATGACTGCAGCTGTTGACACAGCAGTCTCCTTACCACACTGCAGGGGGAAGCCACTCCCTGCCCGGGATCATCAGACTATGTTGTCTCTCTGTGTTCCTGCTTCTTGATGGCTGCTACTTTTACCCCTCCTCAGTGGCTTTCAAAGTCCTCATTATCCATTTGCCAATCTCAGCCAATAATTTCCTTCCCTCCGGCCACAGAGTTTAGAGAGCTGCCTTTCTAGCTCGAATCACTTGTCAGACCCACCTCCAGCTCCTGCATCCGTAGTTCCTTGTAGAGAGGCTGTTTACAAAAGGCCAAGGGACCTGTTTCATTTCTCCATTGTCTGGAGCACACCCATCATTGCATGGAATTATGCAACATATGCATGGCTTCTGAAAATAATGCTTACTGTGTCTCTTGGAAAATCAGGATAAAATTCACTTCAAATAAGATGACCAATGTGAACTTAAAAAAGAAACCCACAAGAACTCACTTTTTGAAACAAAACAGAAGCTTTTTTGGCCTGAGCAATGTCCTCAAGTTTATTTCCAGTAAAGGATCATTACAGAGACAAATAGCCCAACAGTTACTGCTACCGGATGCAAGATGGTGTGCCCAATGTACAGAGGGACCAAACAAAATGAAAGATTGGATTCTGGAGTAAAGTTTATTGCAGGACATGCAAGTAGAAAGGGTGACTTGTGACCCCTCAAACCCAAACTTCTCGAAGTGTTTCAACACAGCATTTTTTATTGGCAAAGAATTCATTTAAAAAAACGTATGTTTAATTGGAGGATAATTGCTTTACAATTTTGTGTTGATTTCTGCTGCACAACAACATGGATCAGCCACAAGTATACATATATCCCCTCCATCTTGAGCTTCCCTCAAGAGCACAAAGCTGGGTTCCCTGAGCTTTATAGTATCTGCAAAGCATTTTTAAAGGCAAGGTGAAGGAGGGGTGTGGTTAGTTGTTAAAGACTTCTCTGGTCGAAATCTTTTGTTCTTGCTGCCATCAGCTTCCAGTGTTCCTATAAACCTCTAACAAGACAAATGTTATTCTCTTTTCAGCAACTTTTAATCTCTGTAAGAATGGAAAAGTGTTACCCCCTTCAAAGAATGGACTGTCCTATATATTTCAGGCTATGGGCTACATCCTTTTTTTTTTTTTTTTAATATTTATTTTTGTTTGTTTGGCTGTGCCAGGTGTTAGTTGCCACCATTTCTGCCCACCCCAGAATCCATATGCTGAAAAGGTATAGCCTCTGTAAGACCAGACTGCAAACTTCTTGAAATCAGCTCCTAAAACTTAAATTCCCTTGCAATCTCAAGAATGTTTAACACATCATCATGTGTAGGGTAGGTCCTCAGATATTGTTCACTTGGCCATGGTTCAGCTTCCAGTTATGTGACGTAAGATAAACATTGGATAATACAGGCTGGGTTAAATTACCTCTACATATTAGCTCTGACATTTATAAGCGGAATTTCTAAGGTCTTGAGCTACTGGAAAAATATACAAAGTATAGGGCAATTCCTTCCTATCATCACACAAATAGTGAAATACTCTCTAGGGAAGTTGACCTTCATTAAGTTGCTCACATTAGTTGAAAATGTATTTCAACTGAGCTTGAACCCTCACTTGAACATTCTTCTTACAGGATTTCAGCCACTCTTAAGAGTTTCAGCTACCTCCTTAAAAGTGGATGATTCTCGAACACTTTCCAACTCCTATCCCTTTCAGGATCTCTAAACTACTCATTCAACTCTTCGTTGGAAATCTTCACCGGGCATTCAAAAGCTAGCTAAAAATTAACACGTGCAAAGCTAAGCTCTAAAGCTGCTTTTCCTATTTCAAATATTATTTTATAACATTATCCTCCCTAATGGACCCTAGCTAGAAACCTAGGCATCATCCTTGACCTTTTCTTCAATCTTACTCTCCAGAGATACAGTGAGTTGCCATATCCCATCTTGTTTGCCTTCTTAGCTCATTTTATTTTTCACAGTTTTTTGAGATTTAATTTACATTTCATAAAATTCACTCACTTTAAATAGGTTCTTCAATGTGTCACAATAAATGTATATAGTTGGGCAACTGTTGTCACGATTTGGTTTTAAAACACTCCCGTTATGCTGAAAACTTCTCTGTACCTCTCTGTACTCCCACCCTGGCCTCAAACAACCGCCTTTCTCTTTCTACAGTTGTGCCTTTCCTAAAAATCCCATATAAATGGAATTACATAATATGAAGTCTTTGTGTCTGGCTTGTTTCACGTTCCATGATGTTTTTGAGATCCACTGGTGTTGCATGTAGCAGTAGCTTGTTCCTTTGCTGTGGTTGTTGTTCAGTTGCTCAGTTATGTCCGACTCTCTGCAGCCTCATGGACTGTAGCACACCAGGCTTCTCTGTCCTTCACAGTCTGTGGAGTTTGCTCAAATTCATGTCCATTGAATCAGTCCATCCAATCATCTCATCCTCTGTTGATCCCTTCTCCTTCTGCCTTTAATCTTTCCCAACATCAGGGTCTTTTCCAATGAGTCAGGTCTTCTCATCAGGTGGCCAAAGTATTGGGGCTTCAGCAGTTCCTTTTATAGTTAATAGCCCCCCACTCCAGTACTCTTGCCTGGAAAATCCCATGGACAGAGGAGCCTGGTAGGCTGCGGTCCATGGGGTCGCAAAGAGTCAGACACGACTGAGCGACTTCCCTTTTGCTTTTCACTTTCATGCATTGGAGAAGGCAATGGCAACCCACTCCAGTGTTCTTGCCTGGAGAATCCCAGGGACGGGGGAGCCTGGTGGGCTGCCATCTATGGAGTCACACAGAGTTGGGCACGACTGAAGTGACTTAGCAGTCACAGCATTCCATTTTATGAGTATACCATAGTTTGCTTATTTATGGACATTTGATTGCTTTTCCAGTTTTTGTCTATTGTGACTAATACTGCTAAGAAGATGCTCATACAAGTCTTAGTGTGGATACAGGTTTTTGTTTTTCTTGGGTAGAGATCTAGAACTGGAATTGCTGGTTTATATGGTGAGTATATGCTTAACTTTTAAAGGAACTGCTGTAGTTTTACAAACTGGATGCTCTATTTTACGTACCACCATCAGTGTATTTAGGTTCCAGTTTTTCTGTATCCTCATCAACTTGGAATTGTCCATCTTTTAATAGTTGATGTTTTGTTCAGTCACTTAGTCATTTCCAACTCTCTGTGACCCCACAGAGTCCACCAGGCTCCTCTGTCCATGGGATTCTCCGGGCAAGAAGACTGAAGCGGATTGTCATTTCCTTCCAGATCAGGGATCAATCAAACCCATGTTTCCTGCATCAGCAGGTGGGTTCTTTACCACTGAGCCACCAGAGAAACCATCTTTTAATAGTAGCCATTCTAATAGGAGTAGCAGCGCATTTCATTATCATTTATTTTATATTTTCCCAAGGACTAACGATGTTGAGCATCTTCTCATGAAATTTTTATCCATCTATCTTCTTTGGTAAGGTATCAGTATCATTTGCTTTTCTTTATCGAGTTGTTTGTCTCTTATTATAGAGTCATAGAAGTTCTTTGAATTTCTTGGATATGAATCTTTTATTGGATATATGTTTTGCCAGTATTTTCACAGAGTCTGTGACTTGCCTTTTCATTTTCTTCATGGTGTCTTTTGAAGAGCCAACATTTAGGTTCTTAACTTTTGAATGTGGCTCATGCCTCTCTTCCCACAGCCACTTCTTTGAGCTCAGCTCTTTTCTACTCATGGCAGAATTTTTGTAGTAGCCTACCGACTAGTCTCTTTATCTCCCCATTGCATTTTCTAAAAGGACCTTTGCTTTCAGGACTAAATAGAAGTTCTGTAGCCACACATACGTGACAACTATAGAGGGATGCCCCTCACATCGCTACCCAAACAACGTGCTGCAGAGAGCATGGTGACTGTCAGGGTCCAGCCACCAGAGCTGTGCATCCGCCACAGCACTCACTCCAGGGCCACTCTTGCTCCAAACCGCATAAGACAGTGACCAAACTCAATGCAAGACTCTGCTAACAGGCGACCCCTGTTGAGGAGCTCCGAATCAGCTCTGCCAAGACTTTCTCAGGGTTTTGCTGCAGTCTCTGGAGCTTTTCCAACCCAGTTTCTTCATTCCTCATTTTTTTTTTTAATTTTCTAAGTTCCACTGTGAATTGTTCCCTTTTTTTGAGTCTATATTGAATTTGTTGGACTTCCCAGGTGGTGCAGTGGTAAAGAATCCACCTGCCAATGCAGGAGATGCAAGAGATGGGGTTTCAACCCCTGGGTAAAGAAGATGCCCTTGGAATAGGAAATGGCAACCCACTTCAGTATTCTTGCCTGGAAAATTCCATGTGTAGAGGAGCCTGGAGGGCTACAGTCCATGGGGTCACAAAGAGTTAGGCATGACTAAGCACACACACTGAATTTGTTACCACATCCCTTCTGTTTTATGTTTTACTTTTTTTGGCCATGAGGCCTGTGGGATCTTAGTTCCCTGACCAGGGATCAAACCCGCAACCCCTGCTTTGGAAGCTGAAGTATTAACCACTGGACTGCAAGGAAGTCCTCTTCCTTTCACAGGTGTCGAACCTACATCACAATCTGAAGGCTCGTCTAGCCTTCTCCTATTTCCTCTCCCTTTATCCTTCTTGGTGTTTTTCTCAATAAACCTCTCACATGTCTAGTCCTATCTTGGCATCTGCTTCTCAGAGAACCCACCTGCCACAACAGGCAAGGCCATTCCTGACCCAGTCCCCACTGTAATCTTGCTGACTCCTCAGTGGTCAGTGAACTTGTGTCTCCTTCCAGTTCATGATGACTATAGAAGGAACCAGGGCTGCTTCTGCCAGTTTGCTCTCTTTTGTTCAGACTTCTGAAGCAGCAGAAGAAAAATCCATCTGCCATAGTAGAAAGGCTATGATAATGTGCTGAGGAAGCCTATCTGAGTAATGTTAGGCAGGAAGTTAGCCATGAGCAACAAGAGGTGGCCCCACTGACTGAATGTGGAATAGCCCCTAATCTCAAGCTATTTGGCAACCCCTTCCCAAACACATACCCCATCAGTTCAGTTCAGTTCAGTCACTCAGTCGTGTCTGACTCTTTGCGACCCCATGAATCGCAGCACGCCAGGCCTCCTTGTCCATCACCAACTCCCAGAGTTCCCTCAGATTCACGTCCGTCAAGTCAGTGATGCCATCCAGCCATCTCATCCTGGGTCGTCCCCTTCTCCTCCTGCCCCTAATCCCTCCCAGCATCAAAGTCTTTTCCAATGAGTCAACTCTTCGCATGAGGTGGCCAAAGTATTGGAGTTTCAGCTTTAGCATCATTCCTTCCAAAGAAATCCCAGGACTGATCTCCTTCAGAATGGACTGGTTGGATCTCCTTGCAGTCCAAGGGACTCTCAAGAGTCTTCTCCAACACCACAGTTCAAAAGCATCAATTCTTCGGCGCTCAGCCTTCTTCACGGTCCAACTCTCACATACCCCATCAGTACTCCAAAATGGTCAAGGGACTGGAAAACCCCCCCAGAGGCCGACTGGAAGGATTTTCCCCACTCTGGCACATCTGCACACTTCATGCTATCATGTCCTTAGATAACCTTTGGTGGCCATAGGGCTCATTAAGTGTTCATGAATATCCTACAGATACATACATACATACAATTATAACAAACTAAATTATGGGAAGGACATGTGCAGTAGAGCCTCTTCTTATACAAACTGCAGCTGCCAATTAAGACTGTCAATCAACAGCCTCCTAGATTATACAAAAGAACCTTGCCTTAAAAACCCTACACCCCAGCTCTCCCCAAGGACATTGGTTTCCTTGGCCTGGCCCACCTCTCTCTTGAGGTGTTCTCTCTGTTCTCTCTTTACCTTCAATAAACTCTCTTGTAACAGGTAAAACCTCAGATTCTGTTTTGCATTCTTACCAAGAACTGAGGCCCACAGGAGGAGGGGTCTCCAGACTCTCTTCAAGTTACAGTAAGAAGAGCAGGAACTCCAAAGAAAATTCAACCCTTCTAAAGAACGTGTACCCTCAACACCTTTTGAGCTGTGGATGTTGGAGGAAGGGGAAAAAAAAAACCCTTTTCGATAGGGAGTTATTCTCCTTGTACCCATAAATAAATTCACTCTTCCTTGCAAAACCTGATGCTTCTGACAGTGCTCAAATGTGCTGTTAGAGGGGTTTTGTCAGTAGTGAGAGACAGCAGGCAGGCATGCTGAGTTTATCATCGCAGGAATCTCCTGGGGCTCTTAAAAGGTTGCAGGGCTCTGGGTCCCAATCCAAACCTCCTACACTAGGTTTTCCAGAGAAGGCCACTGGGAAGAGTATTTTGGACAAGTGCCCCATTACAATGTTTGAAAAATACTGGTAAAGTGGTTAAGATTACAAGTACTAAACCTAGCCTGATCAGTTTGATTCTCTGACTTTTTCTAGCTGTGTAATCTTGGACAAGTTCCTTTGTTTTCTCATCTGTGAGATGCTATAATGAATAGTACTTCCCGCATTGGTTTCTGTGAACACACAAAGAGCTAATGGTTTTGGTATGTGTAGGACAGTGTCTGTTGTTTGTGATTTAGTTGCTAAGTCATGCCTCACTCTTTTTGTGACCCCATGAACTGTAACCTGCCAGACTCCTCTGTCCATGGAATTTCCCAGGCAAGAATATTGAAGTTGGTTGCCATTTCCTTCTCCGGTGGGGGGGTGGGGGGTGGGGGTCTTCCCAACCCAGAAATCGAACCCAAGTCTCCTGCATTGCAGGCAGATTCTTTACCCTTGAGCCACCTGGGAAGCCCAGGACATTGTCTATCTTACAGTCAATTGCTTATTAAATTTTAACTCTTTTTATTGTTGCTATTGTTATCATCACCAACATTATAAGTCTTATTAGTGACAGATTGAATGCAACAAAATCATGAGCAGCTTCCAGGTGTTATGCTAGGATCCAGTAGGGAGACAGTATGTTTTTGAAGGGTACGGTTAGAATACAGAAATGAGCACGACCTACCACCTGCTCATAGCTAGTTGAGTTTTTCCCTACCCAGCCACGTTCTCCCATCTAATCTCCATCATCTAGGGCATTCATTAGTCAGCTCTCTGCCAAGATTAAGAGTGGGCTTGGTGGTTGGTACAGACACAAGCTAATAGTCTTTGATCTAGATTTAGGAGAGGCTCTGAGAAAAGTCTCTTAGTCATCAGTTCAGAGTTCACATCCCAGGGAATCTTATTAGAGAAGTGAATGACCCTGAGCAAATTATTTAAGCTCTCTGAGCTTTTGTTTCCTTAATTTCCAAATGTTTTCTACCTCTCTGGGCTACTGTGAGGCTTAACTAGCGAGATGATGGATGTAAACTCCCATGCTGGGGGCTGAAGAAATGGGCAGCCCACCTTGTTTCATTAGGACTGTTTTTAGTTCCCTGAGATAACCTATCCACAGACTCTGGATGAGCCCAGCTGTCTCCCTTGGAGGGGAAAATTTCAAGACCCAAAAGGCTCCCCTGACTGCCAGACTTATAACTCAAATAAGCCATCTTCACTGTGAATGTCTCAGCCGTGCGTGGGAATTGTCACTTCTCACCTGCATATTGTCTTGTCACTTACTCCTACAGTCCAGGAGTGGCCGTTCCAGGGTCATTTAAAAATACTGAAAGAAAGACATAGCTCAACAAACCCAGTTCTTTCCCAAACTTTGGCTTTGGTTTTATCAACGTGGTTTTTAATTCTCGCCCCCTGCCTCAATGGTGAGTGCACATGGCCTTTGTAAACATGTCTTCAAAATGTCTTCAAGGTTTACAAAATGAACTTTGAAACAGGGCAGTAAGTAATATCACCAAAGCAGCAGTCATTGAGAAAATGATCTCTTTAAATGGGCTAATGTTTTGGACTTTGATGTGTCCAAATTTCAGAGGAATATATATATAAACCTGTTGATACAAACTTTATTAAAAAAAATTAAGACATTTCCTAAAGCAGTTGCCAAAGTGGTGCCTAATTTGGAATTGTTCTTTCCACCCTGGTTTGCAAGGGATTTGCTATGGGGTAAGAGTATGTAACAGAGACTGCAAATCAAGATTTGCTTCTTACAGATTTCCAAGCTTAAGGAAAAAGTCCCACAAAATGGATTAGAAAGTACTTGAAATCTCTCTGAAGTGAAGGGTAGGATTATGCAAAGATAGTAACAGGCAGTTCATAACCTTTTTGCTATTTTTCAAGTGTGATGGTGAACTGCAAGCTAATAAAAAATAGAAATAGAGACGTAACAAAAACTTTTCGGTGCTGAGAATGAAAACACGGGGATACTCTAAAAAATTTGCTAGATAAGCAGCTCATGTTCAAAGGTGAAATAAATCATACACATTATATGATTGATTTATTTAAACATGAGTCTATACTTCAGGGAAAAAAATGAGTTCTGAGGAATAGAATGAAATTCTGGATGCGGTTGCCAAGACATCCCTTGGAGAAGAATTGTATCTACTTAGATAAAGCAGGGATGGAGTCACGTGAGGTGGAATGCCAGCTCCCAGGAAGCTGAGCCACAGCAGATCTTTATGTCCTTTGTACAAAAAAGGAGAGGTTATGCCTAGGGTAACAGGAAGAACCTCCTTTCCTTGACAAAGGACAAACAGTAAGTAGAATCCTACCAAAAGGGTTTTAGAAAGGCCCATAGATGAGGGTTATAGTACCACAGCCCGAGTGGCAGTAGGCAAGTCCTCCTTTCCTGGTGTGAGCTGGGAGACTGTTGTAGATGTTTATGACAAGGACTTTCCTGGTGGTCCAGTGGTTAAGAATCCACCTGCCAATGTATGGGACATAAGTTCGATCCCTGGTCCCAGAAGATCCCACATGACTCAAGGCAGCCAAGTCCATGTGCCACAACTACTGAGCCCACACTCTGCAGCCCAGGCTCTGCAACAAGAAAGGCCATTGCCAATGAATAGCCCATGCACTACAGCTAGAGTAGCCCCCACTTTTAGCAACCAGAGGAAGCCCCCTCATAGCAGCAAAGACCCAGCACAGCCAAAAATAAATAAACAAAAAAATATTATTTAAAAAAAAGATCTTTATGAGAGTCTTGCCCAAATTCAGAGGTTTAAAGCACATCCCAGTGCAACCTGGCAGAGAGATATTTTTTAACCTTAGTCCTTGGCGTGTGTTTTCTTCATTTATTCTTGCATAACAAATTATCTCAAAACTTGGGGCTTGAAATAATGAGCTATTATTTTTCATAATTCAGCAAAAATGTGATCAGTTTTCTTCTCCAAGTGGTGTCCGCTGGGGAACTTGGAAGCCTTCAGCTGGTAACTGGGCTGGGAGGTCCAGGAAGACTATGCTCACAGGTCTGTTGAGCTGGTGCCCCATTAGGCTGCCTCTGCACATGGTTAGCTTGGGCTTCCTTACAGCGTGGTGGTCTCAGGGTAGTCTGGCTGCTGATGTGGCAGCTGGTTTCACCAGGTCTTAAAAGTTACCACTTGGCACTTGTGTAGCATTCTATTAATCAAAGCAAGACATAAGGCCAGTCCAGATTGAAAGGGAAGAGACATGGGCCCCTCATCTTGATGGTGTAGTATGCACCTTTGTTCATCTGAAAGGAGGAAAAGAACTGATGGCAGCCCTCTCTGGAGAGTCTCTGCCACAGTCTGAGAAGGTGGGGCTGGCAGCTGATGGCTTTGGAGAAGAGTGTGAAATCAGGCTAAGCCGGGGAGAGCTACATCTGGAGGCAAAGCTGATGTGTGAATGGTTATTAAAGTTTAGGCAGTTGGGCACCATCTTCAGGTAGGAGTTCAGACATAGTGCCACAGGAACTTGATCCTAAGGAATCCTAGGGGCAAGGAGTAAAGGAATCTAGGAATATTATGCCAACATGAATCAGGCTTCCCACAATTCCATGGATTTTTTTTTTTAAGTCAAACATCAGACATCCCTGGTGGTCCAACAGTTAGGAATCTGCCTGCGAATATAGAGGACATGGGTTCGATCACTGGTCCTGGAAGATTCCACATGCCACAGGGCAACTAAGCCCATGTCCCACAGCTATCTGGCCTGTGCTCTGGAGCCCCTGCTCTGCAACGAGAGAAGCCACTGCAGTAAGAAGCCTGAGCATCACAACTAGAGCATGTGCTTTGCTTGCCGCAACTAGAGAATGTCGATATGCAGCAACAAAGACCTAACACCGTCAAAAGTAAATAAACACATAACAATTTACAAAAAATCCAATGATGTATATTGACATTATTTGTTTTTTTAAAGCAAAGTCAAATATCTGTTCAAAGACAAGTTCCTTTCGCATCATCTTCGTGTTACTGATGTCTCTAAGCTTACGACTTTACATAAAGAGTGGGGAGATGAATGGCTCAGAAAAGATGGGGCCAGAAAAGTGTGGTCAGCTGCCTAACCTTGTCCTGGCTGCAATCTGACTTGCTCATCACAGCTCTGGAGGCTTCACATGAAATAGCCAGTGTTCTTATTGAGGAGAAGGTGGTGCTCTCCTAGCGAGTGCTTGTAGATGCGGTCATCCTAAAGACCTTTGCTGGTGGGAGTGCTCCTGGTGTTGAGTGGATAAGAGCCAGGGAGGCTAAATATTCAAACACCCCGCACACTTGCAGGGAATTACTGCAGCCCCAATGCCATTGGCACCCTGACTGAGGAACAGTTGGGGTGATATTGAGTATTTGGGTGGAAACATGGAATTTGGAAGATGCAGGGGCTGCAAGATCCCATAATAGGCCGCTGTCTTCTAGTTAAGTCCAGTAAGTCACTGCTAAACTGTAGCAAGCATGGTGTCTATAGAAAATACAGTCTTTAGATCATGTACCCCCAAAAAAGGCCACCTTTGAAAGCATGCATTTCCTCACTTATCTCAACTATTCTGAAATGATAGCTGGAGAATAAAAAAAAAATGTTATAATATTTCTATAGAAATAAGGTTGTACCATAATCTTGTGAAAAGAAGGATTGGCTTATCTCCATCTGTGGAAATAACTGCATCCTACTTTTATTGTTCTTATTCAGAATAAAATATGTTCATTTTTTGCTGTGAAGAGATGTTTCTGCTAACGTGTAGAATCCTATTTATCCTCTCCCAATCCAACTGATTTTCTCCTACCTGCCAATGCACCAGGTTTACATGGTCAAGTCCAGTCTCTGATGGCAGGAGAACCTGACATGTAGAACCTTACATGGGGTCCAACGTGTTGCTTTTCCTCCAGAATAAACTTCACCTCGTGTAGCGGAAACATACTCTGCAGGCTTTCTCCTGCAGTGACACATTTTAGAAGTGAGCTTGAATTTGGGAGTCCTGATCAGTCTGGCCATGAAATCGCTCCTCCCGTTGTCAACCTTGTTCTTTTAGCCCTCCTTTGTTTCTTTTTATGCTTTTACTCTTTTGTGTAGCTGTGACTAATGCAGAGATTTTCTTGGAGGGAAGAAAGCATTCCATGTGAAGCTTAGTACTGTCCATTCCAAGCTCTGGAAATGACCTAGGTGTTTGCCGCTGTGTGGTCAGCAGATGGCTATGTCTCACCCACTCCTAAGCTCAGAAAGTTTCCAATTTTAAAAGCTTTTTAACAACCTCTAATTTGTCAATGGATGATACAAATTCGGCACAAGCAAGCAGTGATTTAATTGGGTACACTGACATCTGCTTTCACGGCCGTGTACTTTTGAAAATTGTGCACAAGTATTTTGGTTGAGTCTACACTGACCGTGAAGAAAATCATTGAGTGGGGGCAAGCTGTAACAGATGTAGTATAGATTTCATTCTCCACACAGTGAATTACCTGTGGCAAATTTGAAATCCTTACATTATTTCTTCTTCTACCTAGCACTTATCTGGACTCCTTCCCTCTGTGGTTGGTTGATGTGTGCTCTGGGAATCGAAAATCATTTTAGTGTGTTCCCTTTGATGACTTGGAAGCATCTGAGACCACGCAGAGCCCCAGGGTCATGGTTATGAACAACAATTATTGTACTGGAGACTTACAGATGTGCTGGTTACTAGAGGATTGTGGTTAATAGAATGTTAAACAACAAAGAGTTTATTGTAGAACTAAGGAGGAAAAAAACTCCCCAACAGCAAAATACATAATCTCAGAAAGTCAGGGGATCTGGAAGAAAACACACAAAGTTAAGTTTTCCCTTTATAAAAACTTGTTCCCCCAAATTAAATGGTCTGCGTTTTAGAAACTTACCCTGTGGGAAATATGTTGCTTCAAAGGAGAAAGAGATTAAATGGAGATGCAGCGAGCAGTGTCTCCCACATATAGACTCTCTTCCACAACGTGGTTAGGCATTTGGTGAAATCTGATTAACTCCAGGCACTAGGGAACTGTTCATGGCACTGAGTCTGGCCCCATGCACCAACTCATGTCCTCCCACTGCACATGGAACATCAGACCTGATCTTTCCATGACAAATTCAAATGCAGTTCAGGTACTATCTTGATCCTTTACGCTGAATGCACTGACCTGGCACTGCCTTTTAATACCATCACCTGCCTTGGCCTGTAGTAACCAGACACATAAACTGGGTCTAAGAAGTTCATACTTCGGCCACCTCATGCAAAGAGCTGACTCATTGGAAAAGACTGTGATGCTGGGAGGGATTGGGGCAGGAGGAGAAGGGGACAACAGAGGATGAGATGGCTGGATGGCATCACCGACTCGATGGGCATGAGTTTGGGTGAACTCCGGGAGTTGGTGATGGACAGGGAGGCCTGGCATGCTGCGATTCCTGGGGTCGCAAAGAGTCAGACACGACTGAGCGACTGAATGAACTGAACTGAACTGAAGAAGTTCACTGCAGTATTCTTGCCTGGAGAATTCCATGGACAGAGGAGCCTGGCGAGGTACAATCCATAGGGTCACAAAGGCTCTGACACAACTGAAGTGACTTAGCAAACACACACACACACACACACAAGAAGTTCCCCAGCGCTTCCTTGGTAGTCCAGTGGTTAAGAACCCTCCTGCCAGAGCAGGGGACATGGGTTCAATCCCTGATCCAGGAAAAGCCCACATGCCGCAAAGCACCTAAACCCATTTACCTCAACTACTGAGCCCATGGGCCTAGAGGCTGTGCTCTGCAACAAGAGAAGCCGCTGCAGTGAGAAGCCCACAGATCACAACTAGAGTGTAGCCCCTGCTCGCCACAACTAGAGAAAACCTGCTCGCAGCAACGAAGACCCAGCACAACCTAAGCAAATAAATAAAAAAATTTTAAAAATTTTAGTATGGCAAAAACCACTACAGTATTGTAATTAGCCTCCAATTAAAATAAATACATAAAATTGTTTTAAAAAGAAAGAAGCAGAGGTGAGAATCCAGATTATAAAATATTACAAATTAAAGAGACTAACAAAACGATAGACAAATGCCACTCATTAAATTTTTTGTTTGGGAGAAAAAAAAATACATGTTAGCAAGTAATTCTCATTTTTATTGATTTGAGCATTATTTATCTGGAATGGTAAGAGATACATTACCTGTAAATGGAAAAACTGTTTACTCACAGTGTAAATCTTTTTATAGCCAATAAATTTCTCAAAAAAAAAAAAATGTAAAGTTCACCAAAAGCAAAGAAAACTCCATGGTGTTGATGCTTATCATATCACAGGGGATGACCTTGTTTCTGACCTATTGAGCTGGCTGGAAAGTTCCTACTTATGAAAAAACCTGAACAAAAGTTTTGGCCAGCTCAATATATCCCAAGATTAATGGGGTGAGCTGTGTAACAGACCAAACCCCACTGGGTTTATCTAATGCATTAGGTAGACAGGCTACATAGGGCAAGACAGTTGGTGGTAGAATGTATTTCTGCCTAGTGACTGCTCTGAAGGTCTTTGACTTGTCCCTCCAGATTCATTCCCTACCCCCTTCCATCCTTCTCTGTGTTCAGGGAGGCTGATCTTGGATTTGCCCAATAGGGAGGGAGAATATAGCACTGGGAGACTCAAAGAAAGCAGAGCACAAGAAATACTGCTCCCACTCCTGCTTCCTAAGCTACTTGGTAGCCACTTCCCTCTATCTTCAGTTTCTACTTAAGTCCCTGGCTCCTTTGGGGCAGTCCACTCTGCCTCTGGGTTCTGGTTACCACTCTTTCCTTTCATCCTTTCAGGCCTAGGATTGTGATAGCTCCCACCCTGTCTAGCCCCAGGTTGCTGTCATACTCTTTGTAGATTCTTTCCCACCCAGATCTTTGGAAGGGCCCCTTTGTTGGCCTTCCCAGGTGGGTCAGCGGTAAAGAATCTCTCTGCCAATGCAGGAGGTGCCGGAGATGCAGTTTCCATCCCTGGGTTGGGAAGATTCCCCTGGAGGAGGAAAAGGCAACCCACTCCAGTACTCTTGCCTGTGTAATCCCATGGACAGAGGAGCCTGATGGACTATAGTTTACGCGGTCACAGAGTCAAACATGATTGAGTGATTGAGCATGCATGCAGCCCCTTTGTTAGGCTGGCCTTAAGTTAGCCGGTGAGTAGGATGGCCTGTCTTCTGCTGGAACCCTGCTGACCACATAGACTTAGTTCACCCCTCTTTGTATGTGACTCCATGTGTCCCCGGCTGCAGGTAGGAGTGCAATAATATTCACAGACACAAAAGAGTGTTTCTCTTGGTGCTTTCCCCCATGCTTCCTGCAGAAATTTCAGTTCCTTGGTGCCCTAACAACGAGTCCGCTTGATTTGACCCTTTGGAGGCACAGCCTTCCTCTGTTCCTGCCCCAGTTTGCTATGTGGACAATTCTAACCTTTTCAAAAGGCAGCAGAGCCAGTTCTGCCCCTGTTAGCTGCTCCAGGTTAGCTGCTGCAGTGTCTGGGCCAGGGTCCCTGGTGGGGATCCTAACAGTGCCTCTATAGCTGATATTTCGGCTTTCCTATTGCAGCTGCCATCACCAGTCCTGGACGCCACTGTCCCAGTCCGCTCCTGCATTCTCAGCGTTCCGTGGAAATGATACTCTTTATCTTTGCCTGCTTTTTATCAGAACCCACTCGGCCAAAGACTTGGTTTTAAACCCAGTGGAATGGGTCAGAGTTTAGTTTATGCCACAGGTCATGCACTGACCTCAGAATCAGGCATCCCCTTGTCCTTAAACCAACTTCCCCACCTCCGTTATCCTTCCCTTGGGAAGGGTTCTTTCTCAGGAGTCAGATTTCTCATGTAAACAGTGCCCTGTGGGGGCTGTCCTGTTATTTCTTTCTCCAGACCAGCCTAGAAATGTTTGAATCCTCCGGGGAATTCAGCCTAGATTCACTTGATATGCTCAGTCTTCGGGCCATTCGACTTGTGCCCCTAGAACCCTACCCTCTATGCTTATCTGCATCAATCTGTGCTTGGAAATGCCAAATTCTATGGATTCCATCACTTGGGCCCCCCCTGCCCTCTCGGTGCCAATTGGGCTCAGGCAGTAGAAGACAGCAGCAGGACATGAGCATACGAACAGAGAGAGACCTCAGAGGGTGCGGCTGGGGTTCAGCTGGCAGTGGTTGTTTATATACAGTCACAGTGCCTACCAGGTCACTCTCTCCAGGGCCACAGCTTTGCTGCATTCTTGTAAAAGTACCCCCCCCACCGCCCCAGCCCTTTGTCCTTTTAGTCCTGGGGGTGTGGTGCATAATTGCCCCCCAAAGATGACCTCAGCCTAATTCCTAGAACTTGTAAGTACGTTACATTACATGACAAAAGGGACTTTGCACGTGTGGTTAAGGTGCTTAGCTGCTCAGTCATGTCTGACTCTTTGTGACCCACCAGGTTCTTCTGTCCATGGAATTCTCTAGGCTGGAGTGGATAGCCGTTTCCTTCTCCAGGGGATCTTTCTGACCCAGGGTCTCCTGCATTGGCAGGCAGATTCTTTACTGTCTGAGCCACCAGGGAAGCTGCCGTGGTTAAGGTAACAGCCCTTTTAAGACATGGAGAGTAAGGACTTGCCAGGTGGTTCTGGTGGTTAAGAATCCGCCTTGCAATGCAGGGGACATGGGTTCACTCCCTGGCTGGGGAATTAAGATCTCGTGGAGCAACTAAGCCCACGTGCCCAACTAAAGAGATTAAGTATCACGACAAAGATTCATGTGTTGTGATTGAGAACGAACACAGCCAAATAAATTTTTAAAAAGACAAAAAAAAAAGATAGGGTAGCCTGGATTATCTAGGCAGGCCCAATCTAATCACGTGAGCCCTAAAAAACAGAGAACTTTCTCCAGCTGGAATAAGACAGATGCTGCAGTAGGATAAATCAGAGACATTCCAAATGTGAGAAGGATTCCTTGTTGGTTCTGAGATGGAGGAGCCAGAGAGGAGGCTCTGACTCCCATCGGTCAGTCAGTAAGGAGACAGCTCTCAGCCCCGCACCTGCAAGGAGCCGGATCCCGCCAACAACCTACATGAGCTTCATTTCAGTTCAGTTCAGTTCATTTCAGTCGCTCAGTTGTGTCTGACTCTTTGCGACCCCAGGAATTGCAGCACGCCAGGCCTCCCTGTCCATCACCAACTCCCGGAGTTCACCCAAACTCATGTCCATCAAGACGGTGATGCCATCCAGCCATCTCATCCTCTGTCGTCCCCTTCTCCTCCTGCCCCCAATCCCTCCCAGCATCAGAGTCTTTTCCAATGAGTCAACTCTTTGCATGAGGTGGCCAAAGTACTAGAGTTTCAGCTTTAGCATCATTCCTTCCAAAGAACACCCAGGGCTGATCTCGTTTAGAATGGACTGGTTGGATCTCCTTGCAGTCCAAGGGACTCTCAAGAGTCTTCTCCAGCACGCTTAGAAGCAGATTTATCTTCAGAGCAACCAGATAGGACCATGGGCCTGAGAACATGGTGACTCCAGCCTTGTGAGAGGAATCAGAGGACCCAGCCATGTTACACTGTAAGCAGACTTCCAAACTACATCACTGTGGATATAAACCAGGTATCATTTTAAGCCACTAAGTTCTGGGTAATTTGTTACAGTGGCAGTAGGAAATGTTCCCGCAAGAATACAGGTGATGATGGCTTTCTACTGTTGCTCGTCTCTGGGTTCTGCTCCTGCTGCTCCTGCTCAGTCACTCAATTGTATCCAGCTCTTTGCGACTCTATGGACTGTAACCGCCAGGCTTCTCTGTCCGTGGGATTTCCCAGGCAAGAATACCGGCTTGCCATTTCCTACTCCAGGGGATCTTCCCGACCCAGGGTTGAACTCACGTCTCCTACATCTCCTGCATCAGCAGGCAGATTCTTTACCACTGAGCCACCTGGGAAGCCCCCTATGGGTACTGCACTATCCCCTAACTCTGCTCACACCGAGTCAGTGGTCCCAAGCTCTGTTCAGTTAGCCCTTTGAGTGGCTGCCTCTTTCCTGCTGAGTCCCTGACTCACATGCACTGCCCTATTTAAAAGCCCTAAAGATACTTATCTACATAGTTGCTAAGTGGTCACACATGTTCTTTTTTATTTTCCTTTTATTTAATGTTTGCGTTTTTTAAATTGAGGTACAGTTGATGTGCAAATATCATTTACAACATAGTGATTCAGAGTTGTTAAAGGTTATATTCCACTCATAGTTATTATAAAATATTGACTATATTCCCTGAGTTGTACAATATTTTCTCGTAGCTTACTAATTTATACAAAGTAGTTTGTACTTCTCAATCCTCTATCCCTGTCTTGCCCCTCCCGCTTCCTCCTCCCCGCTGGTAACCACGAGTTTGTTCTCTACATCTGCGAGTCTGTTTCGTTTTTGTTAAAAATCAGTACTTTGCTTTATTTTTTAGGTCCATGTATAAGTGATGTCATACAGTATTTCTCTTTCTCTGCCTGATTTATTTTACTTAGTATAAGATCCTCCAAGTCTATCTATGTTTTTGTTGTTGTTCAGTTATTCAGGCGTGTCTGACTCTTTGCAACTTCATGAATTACAGCACTCCGGGCTTCCCTGTCCTTCAGCACCTCCCAGAATTTTCTTAAAATCGTGTCCATTGAGTCGGTGGTGCCATCCAAACATCTCGTCCTCTGTCATCCCCTTCTCCTGCCCTCAATCTTTCCCAGCATCATGTTGTTACAAATGGCAAGAGTTTCTTTTTAATGACTGAATAGTATTCAATTTATATACGTACCACATATTTCTTTGTCCATTCATCTGTTGATGGACGCTTAGGTTACTTCCATATCTTGGCTATTGTAAATAATGCTTCTAAGAACATCGGGGCTCATGTATCTTTTCGAATTAGTGTTTTCATTTTTTTCAGATATATACCCAGGAGTAGAATTGCTGGGTCATATAATAGTTCTCACCCGACTCCAGTACTTTTGCCTGGAAAATCCCATGGACGGAGGAGCCTGGTAGGCTGCAGTCCATGGGGACGCTAGAGTCGGACACGGCTGAGCAACTTCATTTTCACTTTTCACTTTCATGCACTGGAGAAGGAAATGGCAACCCACTCCAGTGTTCTTGCCTGGAGAATCCCAGGGACGTCGGAGCTTGGTGGGCTGCCATCTAAGGGGTCGCACAGAGTGGGATATGACTGAAGCGACTAAGTAGCAGCAGCAGCAGCATGATAGTTCTATTTTTAGTTTTTTGAGAAATCTTCATACTGTTTTCCACAGTGGCCACACCAATTTATATTCCCACTAGCAGTATACAAGGGTTCCCCTTTCTCTACATCCTCCTCAACATTTATTTGTGGTCTATTTGATATCAGCCATTCTGACAGGTGTGAGGTAACATCTCATTGTGGTTTTAATTTACATTTCTCTGATAACTAACGATGGTGAGCATCTTTCCATGTGCCTATTAGCCATGTGCATGTCTTTGGAAAAATATCTATTCAGGTCTTCTGACCATTTTTAATCAAGTTGCTTGTTTTTTGTTTGTTTTGATGTTGTATTGTGTGAGCTGCTTATATATTTTGTATATTAACCCTGTTCATGACATGTTCTTGACATACAAAGCATAATGGGTTTCATCAGTGTATATAAGCCATGTGTCTCTCATAGCCCAGCGCCTATTAGCTGATGGGGGCGTTTTTAACACCAAGTGGAGATATTATGTGTGGGGTCTGTGACCTAAGAGAATTTTGTTGCTCTTATCCCTGGGATTTCTGAGGTCCTTCTGGAATAGGATGAGACCAGAAATAGAAAGGCATGACATTTGGTGCTTCAAAGTGTTCCCAAGAGCTCAACTACTCGGAGACTAGTAGCTGGACCAACGTCGGCTAGGCAAGTCACTACACGGAGTGTGGCACTGAAGGGTCTGATCTCCGTGTAGTCAGCTCATTTCCATTTCTCATGGACATGAAGGCCACCCAGTCCTGCCAGCTGTCTCACGTGTAGGCTTCTCTGGAGGGTACAGGTGAGATGGGGTCCGTGGATCCCCACCACCAGTGAAGGGCTTGCAGGTGGTGGGTATTTTTCATTTGCCAAATGCACTTAATCATGAGATGCTTTCCTGCTGTCCTTGCTCCTCTGAGTTCACAAGTACAACATAGCATCATTGCCTTGGCTTCTGAGAGTCTCCCAACCTAAGAGACTTTTAAAAATCAGATTCTGGCTCAAGGAAGGAATAAGGCTGCGCTTCAGAGAAGCTGTATGGTTAGCACGAGAGACATGATGAAAAGACAAAGGATTGGCTTTCATGTTTCTTTGAAATGATGTCTCCTTTCATTTGCATTCCCCAGGGGTTCTTTGGGTGTTGGGTATTTTCAAAGGGACCTGGATGCTTCCACGACAATACGCCATGGAGGTGGGTATCATAACAGCTCTGCAGCTTAAACGAGAGCACTAGACACTTCACAGAGCCCTTGTTTCCCTTACCAGCCACAGCCAGTCCTAGAAAGAATGGCTAATATGTCACTAATTATAAACAAGCAGACAATGGAGTTTGTTTTTTGCCCCGGGAATCTGCTCTCGCTCCCTGTCAGATCTGAATGCATTTTCAACTGTAATAGAAACCAGAGCTAAGCGCTTTGCGACTCTATTATGGGCACAGAAAAACAGAAGGAAGGGAAAAAACACACAATCCAAGTTTTTAAAAATTGAGTCCCCACTATGTGTGGGCTTTTTTACATATATTTTCTCTAGTAGGTAAAAATAACCCTGCATGTTTATTACGACCCCTGCTGTCCCTATTTTATCGATGAGAAAACCAAGGCTCGGTGTGGTTCTTTTCACGTGGGCAAGGCCACCGTGTTAACAAGTATTGAAGCTGGAATAAAACATTATGTCCCTCTGACTCCAGAGCCTTGGCATCAGCCATTTCATCACACTTTCACACCAACTAATTTTTCTCCAGAATTGAGGGGTATTTAGCCTTCTTCATGGGTGTGCCTTACTGGACCTGGAAACTTTTGCCTCATCCACTCTTTTGCCTTCCAATAAAACTACATCCAGACAACTTCAGATAAATACTATTTCTAGGACTTTCTCCTTATGGGTCTCACTGCCTGGAAGTTCTTTCTTATGACTGACCCAAATATTTCTTGCTGTACTTCGAAGACTTCTCTCTTGCTATGCTCTTCCTGCAGAGGGTGAGCAGCGCACTATAAAATCACCTCGCAGACCTGCGGATTGTGAAATAGCTGCTCTGTGGAGGGGAAGAATTCATCCCCTTAGGCCAGACAACAGAGCGGCCAGAGAAAATCAGTCTCCTCTGCAGAAACTTGGTGCAGGTTTTAACCTTTCCTGGCCTCTCCCAACTAAAAGTCCAACTAGGAATAAATCTTCAGTGCTTTTAACCATCTTTTCCACACCTCTACTCTCCTCACGCCCTCTCCATGATCATCTTATTCCCCACCATCCTTGAGTTAAAAGATGGGAAAAGGGAAGTAGGAGGTTAAGGGGAACTGAGTTAGTTATACACAGCAACTGCTGTATTAAACTCCTTTGCTGAAAGATATCCTTGAGGAGATCCAGTTGACAGGAGCACAAAAAGGCCAGGAGAGGTAGGGAGGCCACTGCTCCTGCCCAGCACTCCCCAGGCCGTTAGACACAGCTGGCTGAGCATGTGAGCAGCCTGCTGGAGCCTCTCGTGTGGTTTGAAGATCAAAGCAGAGTGTCCCCTGTGTCTGGACTCTTCTGAAGGAACCTCAGGTTCATCTGGGAAAAGGAACCCAGAGGAGGGAGGCTACCTGCTGTGGCCAGAGATCAGAGGGAGGGCTGGGCAGCCTGGTCAGTGGTTGGCAACAGAATTCCCAAACGGAACTTGCAAGGCTTTGAAAGGGAGCCAAGGCCCTAGATGGCAGGCCCAGGGCTTGGTTCAGGGAAAACCACAGAGGGTACCAGAATGCTGTGAAGATCTGGGAACTGGTTGGCTTACCGGTGTTGGCATCTGGCACTCCAGGCATGCTGGGGGAGGGAAAGAGCTGTGCAAGCTAGGTTCTTGCCACTCTCTCTTCTCGTGCTCAGTGAGGCCTCCCTGAGCTGCTACATCCATTCTCAGGACTTCAGTCTTCACCTGGATCGAGTCGAGCTTTCCTCCACCTGTATTTCTGTGCTCAGCTCGGACTGTTCTCCTAAATGACTGACTCCTGTTTTGATAATCCCTGAGCATATCCCTCCAAAGATCCCACGGGTACCTTGTTTACTATCCCAAACTGAGACAACCACTTTCTCCTCTTTAAAATTGCTTCTCCTGGAACGTCCCTGGTGGTCCAGTGGCTGAGACTCCGAGCTCCCAATGCAGGGGATCCAGCTTCAATCCCTGGTCAGGCAACTAGATCCCATATGCTGCAACTAAGAGTTTGCATGCCGCAACTGAGACCTGGCACGGCCAAAATAAATAAATACTTTTTAAACATCCTTCTCCTTCTTTGCCAGGATTCAAATTCCAGCAAGCTGGTTTCAGAGCCTTGGGGGCAGGGCGTGAGGAGGGTTGATGGACTGAGGTCACTGGGGTGACTCTTCCTGATTCTCCTAAGTAGGAGAATTCTAAATCCTCTGCCTCTGAACCCTCTGATCCCCAGTCCCTGCCCTCAACCGCTGTCTTAGCTCAGGTCTCCCTCATCTCCATATAGGGTGGTAACAGCCTCCCTTGGCTTCCCTGCCACAGCCCTGTCCGTTATTCACTCCCCGCTGTCCTAAACCCTCTAGATCCAGCCACAGCCCTGTTCTGTGGCTCTAGAGGCTTCCAAGTTGTCTGCAAGACACAAACAAGGCTCTCTGGCCCCTCATCTTTCCATCTACAATTAAACTTCCTGACCTCAGTCCATCAACCCTCCTGACACCTTGCAACCAAGGCTCCAAAACCAGCTTACTGGGATTTGAAGCCTGGCATCTTAGACAAGGGTTTTATTTTGTTTTTACTTTTCCCTAAGGGTCAAAAGCTCTTAGGAGGCCTCTGGCAATCTCTGCCACACTCACTAGACCTTCTAACCCCAGGGGAACAATATATGTACATATATACACATACACACATCTCGATGCACGTGTAAGTATATATTTATATTAAAAAGTACCCGCTGAGCACTTTATAAGTGGGTGGGCAATTCTGATTGCCTTGTGTGTGAGTCAGGGGCTTCCCTGGTGGCTCAGATGGTAAAGAATCTGTCTGTAATGCAGGAGACCCAGGTTTGATACAGACACAGTTCTAATGGACTTCTGCACATTGTTTATTCCTTCCTTAAGCTCTCTGAGGTAGCTATTATTATTAGCCCCAATTTATAGATGAGGAAATAAAGGACAGAGAAGTTAAGAACCAGCTCAGTGTTGCATAGCTGGGAAGCAGCAAAGTTTGGCCTTGAACCTGCGCCATGGGACTCCAGAACCTGCACAATTAAGAACAAGTTCTTATCACCTGAGCCATATTGCCCCCTCATAATACACCTTCTGAGTTAGGGAACATCCCCCTGCCTGGGCACCCCAGGGATCTTTTTCCCCATTAATTCTCCTATATTTGAGAATCATGGAAAATCAAAATTGGGAGGCTTCTCAGCTCTGGTCCAAGTTTTCCACTGCTCAGAGAGGGAAAGTGACTTATTCAGAGTCACAGAGGAGACAGGGAAAGGCCCAACAAAGAACTTCCACACTGCTTTTTTGTTTCTGTCGCTGGACATAATTTCTCACTCACTAGCCCCTTGTTATGTTGGTTCTGATTTGAGATTCCAGCAATATCTACTGCATTTCAGAAAGAAAAGGGAGAAATGTGTGTGTATGTACATGCAAAAGCACACACACACACTCCATTCTGTAAATGAAGATTTCTTCTCTAGCTTCTCCACAGTGAGTTCTTTCTGTGTGTGCGCACATGCACGCTCAGTCCTGTCCAACGCTTTGAGACTCTATGAAGTGTAGCCAGCCAGGTTTCTCTGGCCATGGAATTCTCCGGGCAAGAATACTGGAGAGGGTTGTCATTTCCTCCTCCAGGGGATCTTCCCGACCCAGGGATCGAACCCGCTTCTCTTGCATCTCTTGCACTGGCAGGCGGATTCTTTACCACTGCACCACCTGGGAAGCCCTGGTGAGTTCTTTATCCCCAAACTCCCCCCTCCCCTCCCTGGGCATCTAGCCACGGCGTCCTTTCCCGTTTCTTGTTGATTTTATCTAGGCTCGAAATGTGGAAGCAACTACAGTGTCTCAAAGGGCTAAATACCTTGTGATGACTCTTCTCATCTGTTACCAATGCCCAGCGAATGCAAACAAGGACTCACAAAGGCAGAGGGATAAACATATTTAAGCCAGACCAATTTCCAGAGAAATAATTTAAAGATGGTTCAAACAAATGCTTCAAACACACAAGAATAATGATTTCCCCATGGATACATTGTGTGCTTGCTGGCACTATAACTTTGGCCTTACATGCAGGATCCCATAAAAAGTTAGGGGCAGGATAAAAAGAAACAAGGAGTGTACGATGGAGTGAAGCCATTTGCGCTGCAGCCGAATATCGCTGCCCCAAATTACCCCGCCGGAGTCTGCTGTCTGGGGATTCCAGACGCCTGGAATGCAGCAAATTCAATGTCTGTGGAAACACCATCCGTGGATGCTAAGACACACCAGGAAAAGACCCCTACCTTTTGCCTCCCTGTGATTTTTTGGGGACCATGCCTCTTAGCCTGCCCACAAGGTAGGTTTGCCCATGGCTATCTGTCTCCTTTTTTTTTTTGCAGAGAAAAATGCCAAAGCAGATATGCAGCTGGGCAGTGGAGGAGTGGCTCGGTTCCTTGGGGGAGACTGGGTTATTTCAGATGACCCCTCTGCACCACTGAAGACCATGTGAGACTTTGGCTACCTTGATCAGGTTCGTCTAGCCCTGATCCCCAAAGACCACCTGTCAATATTCTCATGACCCTCACTGTAGTCCATATCTTGACAGAAGAGATTCAGGGGAAATCAGTGCAGCCAACTATATCCATTTTGATCTGCTCCGAAGTCCTCCACTGGGAACATCATCAATATGGCAAAGGTCCATCTCTGCCTCCTTGCCGAGGGTTTCCAGGGTCTAGGGGTCCAGCAAAAGTGATGAGTTGTTTTGAGTTGTGTCCAGTATTTTCACAGTATGTTTCACGTTTGCCACAAACATTTTTGCCCTGAATATTTTCACTGCATAAGTAATTGGCCATAAAGCAATTGTGTCACAAGAGGAAAAATAACTGGTTGACAGTTTGGTTTGACGTATACAGTATAAAGATCACGACAGAGAACAATGATTTGTCCTAAGAGTTGATTTCTTAATTTTGAAACACTGGAGGAGAAAGAGGCCTTGCAGGCAGAGTTGAACCCTCATTTTCCATAGAACTTTGGAACATTTCTCCGCGGACACATGACAATATGCCAAGGACATACAATGGTGTAAAGGCTTTCACAACTCAGTAAAGCTCAGTTGCAAACATGTATCCTGTGTTGGGAAAGTGATACCTTTCTCTACCTTTTTTAAAAAAATTGAATATTTTATTTATTTTTGGCTGTGCTGGGTCTTCATTGCTGTGCATGATGCTACAGTGAGGGTAATGGGAATACCTACAATTGGTCTCTGGGGGTCAGGACCAGACACCCCGATCTGGCCTCTCATGGTCTTCAGTGGCTCAGAGGGGCAGAAGGGTGGACTACGCCAGTGTCCGAAATAACTGTCTCCTGCCTTACTGTGGCCTCACTCAGTGAAACCAAGCCATTCCTCCACCGCCCAGCTGAATATCCAATTCGGCATTTCCCTATGCAAAAAAAAAAAAAAGGAGACAGATAGCCGACCTTGTGGGCAGGCTAAGAAGCACAGTCCCCAGAAGGTAGCTCTCAGCACACTTTCTGTAGTTGAGGGATACAGGCTTCTCGCCGTGGTGGCTTCTCTTGTTGCAAAGCACAAGTTCTAGAGCACACCAGCTTCAGTAGTCACGGCACTCAGGCTCAAGAGCACGCGCTCAGGACCTGTGATGCACGGGCTTAGTTGCCCCTTGACATGTGGAATCTTTTGCAGCAGTGATCAGACTGGTGTCCCCTCTACACTGGCAGGCAGACTGTCTCAATCACTGGACCACCAGGGAATTCCTGACACCACTCTCTTTTTAAAAAAATGTTGCTGATTCATTTTTGGCTGTGCTGAGTCTTCACTGCCGCGCGCGCTTTCCTCTAGTTGTAGTGAGTGGGGGCTGCTCCCTAGTCGCCGTCTGTGGGCTTCTCACTGCGGCGGCTTCTCTTTTGGTGGCGCACAGGCTCTAGGGGTTTCAGGTTCAGTAGCTGCAGCATATGGGCTCTGTAGATGCAGCTCCCGGGCTCTAGAGCACAGGTTCAATAGCTGTGGTCCACAGGCCTACTTGCTTCATGGCACGTGGGATCTTCCTGGATCAAGGATCAAACTCGTGTCTCCGGCATTGGCAGGTGGACTCTTTACCACTGGGCCACCAGGGAAGCCCCTGATACCTCTCTTAATGAAGGAAGAAATATTAGCAAAAAGAATCAGTGCAGTGTCAAACAAAGAGACAAATAAACATGCAAAAAAAAAAGTAAGATACTAAGAAAGACTCGGAAGACAAGCGCTTAGGATCAACCTACAAAATAAAAATAAAACCAATTATTTGCACAGATTGGCATGAATCTATATCCATTTAAAATGTATTCAAATATCTTGTCTGTCACAATAAAGTCTTAATTTTTAAAATCTGTTTCTCATGTTTCTTTATGTCCTTTTTAGCATCTCTCATTTTTCATGTTTTATCTTTCATGGCAAAATTGTCTTATGGCTAGTCATGTGGCAAAAACATTTGTGGCAAAAATGCAGCAAAAATGTTTACAATAAAGAAGCTTATGTTGAAAATACCTAGAACTAGTTTCAGTATTTCAAGAAATTTTTTAAAAGTCTACTTCTTTGGTAATAGGCCTGCATGTAATGGTTAAAGAATAGGCTTTTTGCTTACCGCCAGCATCATATTAGCTCAGAATGTCACAATGCTATTACATCCTGCTCATGAGTGTTGATTGGCTGTTGGTGGTATCTTGGACTCGCTGGGACTTTTTTAGTGCATCAGCTCTGGTTCTCAGAGCCACAGGCTATTTTCCCCTTTTCCTCCAACATGCATCCTGCCCAGTTCCTCACTGTTTGCTTCACTCCTGAATTGTGTTGTCCTTCCCAAGCCAAGGTTCACAGGTGACCACCCCCACAAAAATGAAGACTAGAGACACTACAGTATAAGAACTTTCCTAATCTCCTCACCTGTCTTCTCCAAACATCAGCAAGGGGGTTGGTGGGAACTCAACTTCCAGCGGCCTCCGTGTGGGTCCTGAATAAAGACTAAGTCTCCCTGGGAGGAGTTTTGAGAGAGGGGACAAGTTGTGGGGCCAGCCAGGAACCCCAATTCCCAAAGGGATCTTGTTCGTCATCCTCATTCATTATCGGATAGACTTATGTAGGTCCCAGAGAGAGTGCTGGAAGGGGACTTAATGATAACTTTGGTTACCACTGTCTCATCCTGTAAAGGCTCCACCCATGGCCCTGGATTCAGGAGATCTGTCTGATCCCTTGGGAGGGGTCTCTCTTAGTCCCAAGACCTCCTGTGTCACTATTAATGTGCTACGGGTTTGGAGACAGAGAAGAATCAAAATCAGGAATCAGAAGGCGGCACACTCAAGAGTCTTGGTTCATCTGATAGGGATAAAATTCCAAAAGACAAAATGGAGAAAGAAATGCTGATTCAGTACTTGGCTGGAAGGACGGGAATCTTAGGCGCAAATTCGGTGGCTTCCCATATACTAGGCTGTTGCCTTGACTCCTGGCTTAGGTGGGACGCCCTCGGGGCAGACCTGAGACAATGACTTTTGTAGGAATAATTTAAGAAATGGCTCCTGGGAATGCCGATTAGGGAGTAGGGAGGCTGGACAGGGGAGGAAGATGAGCAAGGAGCTGTCTGCAGGAGTTTAGTGGGGAAAAGTTTCAGCCAGATTCTACAGGGGACCACTGGACTGAGATCCTGCCTCTGAGTGACTGCCAACTAAGGCAAATGACCTGGACTTTTGCGCTCCCATCCCAGTCATGGGTTAAAACAGAGGGCTGTGAGCAGCCTTCAGCTGTGTTAGGGTTAAAGAGCTCTAGTAACCAGAAGATAGGCCACCAAAGAATCTAAGGTACAGAGATTGAAATCACACCAAACAAAATAGGTGATGAGCAGAGAAACGGTAAAAAGATGTTTCAGGGAACCATCTGAAAGCATTGACATTGTCTGGCGATAACGCAACTTCCCCGTGTGATTCTTCTCTCTGGCTTCACTGACCTGGCCAGTCCCTGAGTCTCTGGTTTGGAACTGGCCACTCAGCCTTTGAGTTGAAGATCCTGTTCCTTGGTCAGGGACCCGAGTGTTAATGGTCATGCCTAGAAGGAGCCCTCTTGCTGGGGCAGAAGGCAGGAGTCTGATGTGGAGCCCAGCCTGTATTCATGACTGCCTGCTGTTTGGATCCACACCCTTAATCTTACTGTAGAGACCAGCAAGCAATGCCCTGGGTTGGTCTACACTACAAGCCTTGCATATACCGATTACCTACCAGTTAGGATGGCCCACACCACTGCTCCTTTCCAGGATCCTGTTTAAAGGGTTTTTCATCTATGTATGTGGATTTATTTATTGTTGAGATGTATCAGACGAGAAACTCAAAAATAATATATCAATGATTTATGTGTGTGTGATTTTGTCTAGAGAGAGAAATCCGTTTTGTTAAAGAGCATACGTGAGCACTATCTATTCCAGGGCTGTTCATGTGGGTAATAATAATGATCATAATGATGAAAACTGCAACAACAGTAGCTGGCGGTTTGGGTTCCCTGCCTGGCATGCATCGTGCTGGCATCACCCCTGCCATTCCCCTTTTGCAGAAGACTCAAAGCACAGAGAGGTTAGGCACCATGGCCATAACCACACAGCTCCTACAGGCAGAGCAAATGGATTCAGACCCAGATCTGGCAGCTTCCGGAGTTCCCCTTCTCCTCCTTCACCCTACTGTCTGATGTTGGGCACTCCTGGAGACGTAGAAATGCCAAGAAGTTTGATAAAAGAAAACCAGCAGAATTCCGGACTTGCTAGTTCAGGGAGAAAGTAAGAAGGCACCCAAGGGACACTTAAAAATAAGAATAAAGTGAACAGAGGATCTTTCCTGACTGTCCAGAGGTTGAGACACCACATTTCCACTCTAGGGGCCGTGGGGTCAATTCCTGGTTGAGGAACAAAGATCCCACACGCCATGTGGTGTGACCAAAAAAAAAAAAACAAAAAAAAAAATTTAAAAATATTTTAAAAATATGCCAGAAGATCTTGTGTCTGGTGAGGGGCTTAGAAAAAAAAATTAAGAAGACAGAGCCTTAACCCTCTGAGCAACTCTGATCTGGTCTCATCATAAGGCTGATGAGAGTTCCAAGTACCCAACTTTCCCAGAAGCATAGCCTGCCAAACAACTGATGAAACTCCATGAGCAGATAAACATGCTCCTAGCTTAGCTTCACCTCATATTGCCGTTTACTCCCACCTGATTTTGTCCAATACGTATGCATTTTTTTCTTAGCTTCAAAGGGAACTTGGAAAACAAATGAGAGGAATAAAGAAAACAGGGAAGCCCACTGACCGTGACTTTGTACTCACACACACACACTCTGAGTGCACACTTAAGTGAGACCCATAAGAATTCTTGGCCTGACCTCTCTGCACGTGAGATCATGGCGTTTGTACAACTTGGCCTTCCGCTTATAAATAAAAGACACGGCCTGAAGATAGATAGAGATGACACTCTGGAAAAAAGGGCAGAACACTTTATGAAGTTCAGGTTTTATATTTTAAAGCAGCAACACAGGAAGATAATCTGACTTGTTCATGAGGCTTATTTTTTAATCTAAAAATAACGACTTTCTACTAAAAAGGGAGGCTTGGGGGAAATAAGGAGAAACAGTTTTCTGTGGGTGATTTATAAAGCAAGCTATTTCTGGGGATTAAGACTGTCTACCTGGGTTTGAGTTATTTGATTACCTAAAAACTTGCATGAGCATGAGTCAGTTAATTTGCCGGCTTTCTGGTTGACCTCTGTGTCATCACGTCCTCTCCAGATGCGCGCGGGCGAGATTTATCTGGGGTGGCCCCTCGGCCGGCTTGGGCCTGCAATAGCACTTAGTCCCTCTTCCTCCCACAGGCCCCTCCCCGGCCTCTCTCACAATGGTTGCCTTTGAGTCCGGAGAACCTTGGTCTTGCGGGCCCCTGGTCTAATGTCTCCGAGGAAAACACTGGAATCCCCCGGAACGGAGCAGAACTGGATGGGGAGACGTCATTATCCCAGGGCTGACTGTAAATTGTGCTGTTTAGTCTGTAAAGCAATTAGGTCTGGGGAGTGTAATACGATGCTGGAGGCTGGCTGGCCTCTGTGCCCTCCTCTGTCTGGTCTGTTAGTTCTCCATGGGCATCAGCACCCAGCTTTTTGGGCCAGTATCCTGCTCCCCTTAACCCAAAAGCATGTGCCGAAACACATCAGTTTCATCTTATGTGTTGAGGATCTGTGTATGCAAAGGGCCTGGATCCTGACCGCTTGAATGTAACCTGCAGCTTTGCTTCCTTCTTGCTGTTTAATGAAGTCGGGCCAGTCACTGAACTGTCCCGAGAGCATCTTGGTTGCATCAAATGGGCCTCATCACCTCTATCACCTTGGTTTAACCAAACTGGGCACGGCTAGAGCCTGGCAGGTGGTTAGAGCCCCAATGTTCTCCTGAGTCTATCTGGGTCTCTTTGTAGGGTGACTGATGACTACTTGGTTGACATCAGCCATGTTCAAAAGATCTGCCATTGTTTCTTTTTGCTTCATGTGAGCGCTGGCTGGCCTGGTGACCTTCTCCATTGATGTCTCTCCCTTAACACTTCCACAACCTTCTAGCTGTGCCCTGTACCACCCTGAGTTAAGTCAGTCTCCCCTGCTATTCTCTATTACAGTGTCCTGGCTGTTTCCTAGGTACAGCTTAGCCACAGAGTTCATTTTTCTATTGAAATCTTCTTATGGGTCTTCTCCACTTGACTGGGAACTTCGCAGAGTGTGGTTGTAGTTGCCTTGGTCACATTATTGACCTGGCACCTGATGTAGTCCCTGGCACACAGTGACTTCTCTGTAAATATTGGGTTGGCCGCAAAGTTTGTTCAGGTTTTTCTTATGGGAAAACCTGAATGAACTTATTGGCTAAGCCAGTATCTTGTGGGATAAATGAGTGAAAAATAATACATACATGCCCAACGGGCAGACAATACTCACCTCCTTGCTGGTCAGATACAATCTCAAGGTCAGAGTCACATCCTTTGAAGGTCTTCCAGAGCAGCCTCATTCCTTGGTTATCTCTGGGTACCTCCCTCATCCTCTACACCAAACCCAGCCTTGGATTCCCTACCTCTGGGGTTCTTTTGTGTGAAGAGAAGAAATAAACTTCTATTTCATTTATGCCACTGCTATCTTGGATTTTCTGCCATATGCAGCCAAAACTTATTTGGTTTATATGCCAGGGAATTTCTCTTCAAGGGCGGCTCCCCTGGGCTAGACGCTGCTTTGGAATAGCAAAGTCGTGAGGGCCCTATGTGTGTTTGTGCATGGGGAGGCAGGGGAGGTTTCACCAGAATCCCGGGTGTGTTTGGTGCAGGAAGTAACCCCTTTTTCCTAGTGAAAGATCAAGCCCTAGGAGGACTCTCGCCACACTGTGTATTAAGCCAAGCCTGCTCTCCTCCGCGCGGACTCCAGTGCACATTTGTTTTAAATTATTCTTTAATTGCTTAAGTGTTTGTGGTGTCTTTGCTCTTAACTTGGGGGCCCGAAGAATGAAAGGAGGGAATCTTGGTGTCCCTGCCCCTCCACCCCCAGGATGGAGACCCTCCCAAAATCTCCCCCTTACTTGTCCCAGGGAGAGGCCAGTTGGTCAAAAGACAAGACCCCCGGGTATGAGAAATGGAAAGACCACCAGGTTTCCCTTGTAATCCTCCAAATTCCAAGCCCCAGCTTGGTGTCGTGTTGGGAAATCTGACTGTTTTGCTTTTGTGGCAATGCTAACATATACCTAATTAGTCTGTTTGTCTTAAAATCCACCCACTCTTCGAAAGGAAAAGAAAATAGCTGGGGCTGAAAATAGTTCAGTTGTAGACGTGGGAGCCATTGCCAGAGCTTTAATAAATACCCCAAACCTCTGATTGGTCTTTGCCAGACCTGCTCTTAGAGCAAAGGGCTGCAGGGACCTGGCCAAAGCACTGTCTGCTGGGATCATGGGTGAGATCTCATGGCTGCGGCAAGGGAAGGTCCCACATCTCATGAGATGTGGGAGTCGTCATATCATAGACTGTCAGGGATGGGAAAAAAAGTGAAGTTGCTCAGTCGTGTCTGACTCTTTGCAACCTCATGGACTGTAGCCTGCCAGGCTCCTCCATTCATGGGATTTTCCAGGCAAGAATACTGGAATGAGTTGCCATTTCCTTCTTAAGGGGATCTTCCTGACCCAGGGATTGAACCCAGGTCTCTTGCACTGCAGGCAGACTCTTTACTGTCTGAGCCACCAGGGCAGCCCCCATCAGGGAAGGGGGAGACCAGGAAATCATAAAGATCGGTGTTCAGTTCAGTTCAGTAGCTCAGTCATGTCTGACTCTTTGTGACCCCATGGACTGCAGCACGCCAGGCTTCCCTGTCCATCACCAACTCCTAGAGCTTGTTTGAACTCATGTCCATCAAGCTGGTGATGCTATCCAACCATCTCATCCTCTGTTGTCCCCTTCTCCTCCTGCCTTCAATCTTTCCCAGCATCAGGGTCTTTTCCAATGAGTTAGTTCTTCGCATCAGGTGGCCAAATTATTGCAGTTTCAGCTTCAGCATCAGTCCTTCCAATGAATATTCAGGACTGCTTTCCTTTAGGATTGACTGGATTGATCTCTTTGCAGTCCAAAGGATTCTCAAGAGTCTTCTCCAACACTACAGTTCAATAGCGTCCATTCTTTGGTGCTCAGCTTTCTTTATAGTCCATCATGATCATGAAGATCAGCCCAGTTGTTTTATGCCTCAAATAACTGAGATGCAGAGATGGAGAGGACTGGCCACAGTTTCACTCTTTAGAAAGCACAATGGTAATCTGAACACATTCTCGGTTCCCCTCTCTCCCTTTACACCTCAAGCAGAGGCATACAGAGTCTTCCATGTTTAAGGGGTACATGAGCCACACCTCTGGCTTTTTCCTACCCCAATCTAGTGACTTCTATATTCTGTTCATCTCTAAGAAAAGCTTTCTCGAGAAAATTTGTTGAGTCTTCACTCTGTGCCTTAGCCCTGGTGGCTCAGATGGGAAAGAACTCACCTGCAATGTGGGACAGCCAGTAGGCTTCCATCCATGGGATCACAAAGAGTTAGAAACAACTGAGGGCCTAAGCACAGCTCAGCACATGTGATCATTGTAACCAGCTTACAAGATGGATATAACTCTTCAGTTCAGTTCAGTCCAGTCGCTCAGCCGTGTCCGACTCTTTTCAACCCCATGAATCACAGCACGCCAGGCCTCCCTGTCCATCACCAACTCCCAGAGTTCACTCAGACTCATGTCCATTGAGTCAGTGATGCCATCCAGCCATCTCATCCTCTGTCATCCCCTTCTCCTCCTTCCCCCAATAACTCTTGGTAATTATTAAACCTGTTGACAAGTATAAGTGATAGATAACCATTATTATCCCTTCTGAGTCTCGGAGAGGTTATCAATGACTTGCCCAAACTCACATGGGCTTCCCTTGTAGCTCAGACAGTAAAGAATCTGCTTGCAATGTGGGAGCCCTGGGTTCAGTCCCTGGATCTGGAAGATCCCCTGGAGAAGGAAATGGTAACCACTCTAGTATTCTTGCCTGGAGGATCCCATGGACAGAGGAGCCTGGCGGGCTATAGTCCATGGGGTTGCAAAGAGTCGGACACTATATGGCTTTCTAAACTTTGAAGACTTTAGTTTTTGTGTTCAAGGAATCTAGTACTGCTCACCAAACATCAATAGATCATATCCTTGGAGTGATTTTTTTCCTTTGGTGATGATGGAGTCACATAGACCTATTCACAGTTTCTGGTCTGCTGTGCTTTATGGCCATAGTTTACGGCCTACGTTTAATGGGTAGAGCTTGGATAAATTCTCAGCTCCTGCTTGCATAGTTTTGAATGGGACCGAAGACAGGAGAGGGCGCTTCAGTAGATCCAGACTAAGGTGCAAGGGGCTTTCCTCCTGGACTGTGTGATCCAGCACGTCCAGTGATACTCCAGTGTCTGAGGCACATTGGGAGGCGTCTGTAAAGCCTTTGGCAAGCCTTCATAGGTGAATCATGGCATAAACCAGCAGAATTTTGAGCAGATATGTCATCCTATGTGGATAACTATTCTCCTTTGAGAAATAGCTCTGTTTTGCTTCCAGGTCCTAGTAGGAGCTGAAAACCACCTGACCTTGGGCCAAGTTACCATAAGACTTGAGTGACACGGCATGAATTGGGTGTCACTATCTGACACATTAAAACACACAGCTGGGCGTGCAGGGACCCCTCCACAGTCAAATGGAAGTGACAGCACTTCCCTAATGGTCTAGTGGTTAAGAACCTGCCCACTAATGCAGGGGACACAGTTTCAATCCCTGGTCCAGGAAGATTCCACATGCCGCGCAGAAGCTCGGCCCATGCAGCGCAGTTACTGCCCGGAGCCGTGCTCCACAGCAAGAGAAGCCACTGCAAGGGAGCCCACACACCGCAGCTGGAGAGTAGCCCCCACTTGCTGAACAAAGAGGAAGTCCCTGCACAGCAAGGAAGACCCAGAACAGCCAAAAATAAATAATAGGTTAACTGATTTTTAAAAAGAAGAGAACCTCCTTAAAAAAATGAAAGTGGCATACATGAAATGGCTCAAACCAATCCTAACAAGTAACATGCATAAACCAGTAGTCCTGGAACCTAGGCCCATACTCCTGCTGAGGGTCCTGGGCATGCTCACAGGGCCCGTGCTCAGAAGGGCCTCACATTTGGTTTAATGCTGTACTCTCACTGTGTTGAAATTCATAATTTGGGGGCAAGGGGGTCCTTCATTTTTCATGTTACTCCGGGCTCCATAAATGATGTAGCTGGCTTTGTTCCTGCACCCTGCTTCTTCCCTCTCGACCTGTCCCTATGGCTACATGGGGATTTTCTATGATCTGTTGACTTAAGAAGAAAAATTTGGACTTGGTTTACGTATGATTCGCTGCAAGATACTGACACTATGTGAAGACAGCAGAGTACGGAAACCACAGTCCCACCCCCGGGTGTCCCCGAAGGACAAGGCTGAATAAGTAATCCTTCCAGTGGGCAGGGCTGTTCATCCTGCCTGGAAGAAGAGATAACCAAAGGTTGGGAGCTATACTGATCCGTGCATAGTGGATAATGGTTTGGCTGGAAAATCAATGACAAGGAGGCCTGGGGATGAAGTATATGGTTACATTTTCTGAATGAGTGCATAATGTAAAGGACTTTGTATCTTGGTGCTTGCCAAAGAATGCCCTCAACAGAGGAAGAGTTTAAGAATTTGGTAGACAAGATGACTCACTCTGCAGGTCAGACAGACTCACTCTGCAGGTCAGACAGCCTCTCTCCCAGTCACCTTCTCTTGACCAGTTAGCTTGTGAACAAAGTAGCCTTGATGACAGAAATGGAGGCTGAGTGACAGATTTCTACTCAACAAGGCTGATTTGGCTACTGCCGCTGCTGAGTCTCCAATATGCCAAAGAACAGAGACCAACAGTGAGCCCCTGATAGTACACTATTTTCTGGGGGGAAGGGAGGAGGAATCAGCCAACTGTGTGGTAGTAGGTTGATGACAGTGGACTGCTTCCATCGTGGAAGGGGCAGCACTTTGTTCTTACCGGAGTAGATTCTTTCTTTGGATATAGACTGACCTCTCCTGCTCACAGTGCCTTTGTCAAAACTGGTATCTGTGGCTTAAACAGAATACTGTGTCCCCTGTCACGGTATTCAGAGCAGTGTTGCTGCTGCCCAAGGAACTCATTTCACAGCCAGTGAAGACAGCAGTGGACTCTTGCCCATGGATTTTTCTGATCTTACCTTGTTCCCCGTCACCGTGAAGCAGCTGACTGATAGAACTGTAGAATGACCTTTTGCAGATATAGTTATGGCACCAGCTGGGTGTCAGTACCTTGCAGAGTGGAGGCAATGTCCTACCATTCACAGAATTCTCCAGGCAAGCATATTGGAATGGGTTGCCGTTTCCTACTCTAGGGGATCTTCCTGACCCAGGGATTGAATCTGGGTTTCCTAGACTGTGGGCAGATTCTTTACCATCTAAGCCACCAGAGAAGCCCAATATCCTACAGCATAAGCCATATGCTCTGAACTGGTGACCAAGGGATGGTGCTCTTTCTCTCATAGCTGAGATTCATGGATTCTTAAAGAGTGGGAAAGGGATTAAGATCTCTATTACCTCTACTTAAACTTCTGCTTTTTGCTTCTGCATCGTTGGGCCCTTCTTGTTGAGAGGACTTAGTCTCTTTCCAAAGAGGAAATCTGTCCAACACAGCAATGATCCATTATACTGAAGTTGGGACTGCCTCCTGACCTCTTTAGGTTCTTCATGCTGGAGAATCAACAGAAAAAGAAAGTAGACTACTGTACAAGCCTAGGTGATTGATCTTGCCGAGGGGGAAATTGATGACTACTGTACAATGGGGACTTCCCAGGTGGTGCAAGAGCCCCTGGAGGAGGGCATGGCAATCTACTCTATTATTCTTGCCTGGGGAATCCCACGGACAAGGGAACCTGGTGAACTATAGTCCATAGAATCACAAAGAGTCAGATACAACTGAAGCACGTGTGTACAATGAGGGAAGACTGAATTCACTAGTATGTCTGGATGCAGATCTCCCAGAGCATCTCTTGGTTCTCCAATGGTAGGACTTCCCTGGTGACCCAGTGGTTAAGATTCCATGCTTCCAACGCAGAGGGCATGGGTTCGATCCCTGGTCAGGGAACTAAGATCCCACATATCATGTAGCACTGTCAAAATATTAAAAACAAAAACAAAACACAGATGAATGGTAAATGACAGCAGCCTAGTACAGGCTAGAGTGTTAGTGCTCCACAGCCTTTAGGAATAAAGATGGAGTCACTCCATCAGGTAGGAAATTTTGACCACCTGAAGATGTTTACTGAAAGCAAAAGTTATATTGAATGGATAGCAGAAGAAGGTAAACTCCAGCTATGACCATATAACCAGTTGTAGAAATGAAGACTATAACAGTGTTTCTTCCTCATTTTACTATGAATACATTAATATTTTTCTTTCCCTCTCCCATTTCTTCACCATCTAATATAAGATGTGTTAATAGTAAACTTGATTGATATCTTAGAATTTAAGTTACCAAATAGCTCCAGATGAGTATGACTCAGCTGGAGGAGGAATGAACATCTGGCAGTGATGGATAAAAGAACTTTGTATCCTCTGCAGCGGTCCCCAACCTCTTTGGCACCAGGGACCAGTTTCATGGAAGATTGTTTTTCCATGGAACCGGGGAGGGGGTGGAATGGGAGTGGTGGTTTCAGGATGATTCAAGCACGTTACATTTGTTGGGTACTTTATTTGTATTATTATTACATCGGCTCCACCCCAGATCATTAGGTTTTAGATCCTGGAGATTGGGGGCCCCTGTTTTACAGAGAAGGTTGTTGTGTTTTGGGTGGTACATGAGACAGTTGCATCATGTAAGGCAAAGCAAGAGCTTGCTATTGTCTTTATTTGGATGTTAAATATGATGAAAAGAAACAGGTATGGATGCCAAGTTGTCATGGCCTGGACTATGGTGACATTGTATTCTGTCAATTTAGTAAAGCTGAAACTATACTTCCCAGAATTCGCTTCTCTGCATGGTTCTAGGTTAAGCCTGGCCACAAGAGAAATTGGCACAAGAGTTGAAAGGCTGAAGAGATGCTATGGTCCTTTTAGTATGCTCTGAAGGTAGCTGAAGGGCAGATGCTATTGCAACTCAAGCATCTTGTGATTGATCTGCTGGCTTGGTGGTGAGGGGTAGCAACTGGGCACACAGCTCTATCAGCTACCCCCTTCCCCGATATCCTCCTCCCATCTCTGAATACTGGACCAGGTACTTGGGAAGCTTATTCTGCAGGCCACTTGGGTCATCTGGAGTAGAGGCAGTGAGGCACTGAGACAGCTCCAGTCTGCCCTTCCAAGTTCTAGCTAAACCGTAATCTCCCTAGTTCACAGACATCTTCCCTTCATAACTGCCAACTCTGCTGACTTTGGGCCCAACATGGGATGCAGAAGTGATAGCTTTAAATAGACTGCCATACTATGCCAATGCTTGGTCTCATCCCTATAATAAATCGTTATTCTGTATCGTTATTCTAAATCATTCACAGCAGTTCATTTTCTCTGAAAGAACCCTGACTGATATACCTAGACTGTTAAGTAAGTCCTCTCTCAAAATTCTCTTATATACATTACACCACCTAATCCTTATAAGAAGCCCTTGAGGTCGATATTACTATCAATCTGAGGATAAGCAATTTGAAATCAGAAAGGCTAAGTGACATTTCCCATATCAGTTCAGTTCAGTTCAGTTCAGACACTCAGTCGTGTCTGACTCTTTGCGACCCCATGAATCACAGCACGCTGGGCCTCCCTGTCCATCATCAACTCCCAGAGTTCACTCAAACTCATGTGCATCGAGTCGGTAATGCCATCCAGCCATCTCATCCTCTGTCGTCCCCTTATCCTCCTGCCCCCAAACCCTCCCAGCATTAGGGTCTTTTCCAATGAGCCAACTC
The DNA here is from genome assembly GCA_006410935.1 of Redunca redunca. Classification (NCBI taxonomy): domain Eukaryota; kingdom Metazoa; phylum Chordata; class Mammalia; order Artiodactyla; family Bovidae; genus Redunca; species Redunca redunca. The sequence continues at coordinate 115,558 of SJYQ01095305.1, read as the reverse complement.
TTCACATGAGATAGCCAAAGTATTGGAGTCTCAGCTTCAGCATCAGTCCTTCCAATGAACACCCAGGACTGGTCTCCTTTAGAATGGACTGGTTGGATCTCCTTGCAGTCCAAGGGACTCTCAAGAGTCTTCTCCAACACCACAGTTCAAAAGCATCAATTCTTCAGTGCTCAGCTTTCTTCACAGTCCAACTCTCACATCCATGCATGACCACTGGAAAAATCACAGCCTTGACTAGACAGACCTTTGTTGGCAAAGTAATATCTCTGCTTTTCAATATGCTATCTAGGTTGGTCATAACTTTCCTTACAAGGAGTAAGTGTCTTTTAATTTCATGGCTGCAGTCTCCATCTGCAGTGATTTTGGAGCCCAGAAAAATAAAGTCTGGCACTGTTTCCACTGTTTCCCCATCTATTTCCCATGAAGTGATGGGACCAGATGCCATGATCTTCGTTTTCTGAATGTTGAGCTTTAAGCCAACTTTTTCACTCTCCTCTTTCACTTTCATCAAGAGGCTCTTTAGTTCCTCTTCACTTTCTGCCATAAGGGTGGTGTCATCTGCATATCTGAGGTTATTGATGTTTCTCCTGGAAATCTTGATTCCAGCTTACGCTTCTTTCAGCCCAGCGTTTCTCATGATGTACTCTGCATATAAGTTAAATAAGCAGGGTGACAGTATACAGCCTTGATGTACTCCTTTTCCTATTTGGAACCAGTCTGTTGTTCCATGTCCAGTTCTAACTGTCGCTTCCTGACCTGTAGATCACATAGCTTTTAAATAGCCAAGCCAGGACTCAAGCTCAGGTCTAACAGATCCTGAGTTCAAAATTCTTCTGTTCCCCAAACACTTTGAATCTGCACTTTGTTACATGGCTGAATTGTGTCCTTGAGCTCTGTTTCTGATTCTCCGTGTCACCAGAGGCTAAAAGCATTGTTTTCATGGGGGATGATTATAAAATCAATTGTACCTTTGTTTCCCACTGACCTTTTGCTCCTGCCATGTGGTGAGTATCTTATCCCATGTGGTAGGTGGCTTAGTTTACCTTTCACCAGGTAAAATCTCAGGTCAAGTGACTTTTCTGTTCATGAGTAGGCAATAGAAGGTTCTATAAATATGTTAGAGGGTAAAACATAGACTTAGTTTAAAATATCCAATCCTGTATATTAATTAGCACTTCAGTTTATTCAGAGCACTTTTTTCTCTGAACCCCCTACACCCACCTCCTCCCCAGCTAAAATTAGCTGCAGTCTAACTGCTTACCTTTGGGGAAAGGATGTGGTTTACATTCTCTTCTCTTTCTGGTCTGATTCTTCCCCACTCCTCTCCTCCCTCAGGTTTAAAGTTGGGAGGAAGTAGGAGAGGCAGGAAAGTGTTTTTTATAAAAGAACAGTTTTACATATTATAATATTCACCCACTGTAAGTATATAATTCAATGATATTTAGTAGATTTATAGAGTTGTGCAACCACAATGATTTTAACTCTTCTAGAACTTTCCATTACCCCCAAAAGTTCTCTTGTGCCCATTTGCAGTCAACTCCTATTCCTACCCCCAGTCCAAGGCAACCACTGATCTGATTTCTGTCTTTATAAATAATTTGCCTTTCTGGATATTTCCTATGAATGGAACCCTATACTATGTACCACATTGTGTCAGATTCTTTCTTTAGCATAAAGTTTTTAATTTTTATTTTTATTGGAGTAGAGTTGATTTACAATATTGTGTTAGTTTCAGGTGTACATCAGAGTGAATCAGTTATCCATGTACATACAGCCTTTCTTTTTTAGATTCTTTTCTCATATAGGTCATTATGGAATACTGAGTAGAGTTCTCTGTGCTATATAATAGGTGCTTATTAGTTATCTATTATATATGTGGTAGTGTTTATATGTCAAGCCCAATCTCTCAATTTATCCCTTCCCCCTACCCCTGGTGGGGATAAATCTTGTTTGTTTTCTATGGTACATATATATAATGGAATATTACTCAGCCATAAAAAAGAATGAAATAATGTCATTTGCAGCAACATGGATGGTCCTAGAGACTGTCATATTGAGTGAGGTACAGAAAAAGGCAAATATCACATCATATCACTTATATGTGGAATCTAGCATGAAGGTTTGAAGATCATCCATACTGTGGCATGAATCAGAAATCTGTTCCTTTTTATCAGTGAATAGTATTCAGTTGTATGGATATATCATGTTTTGTTTATCCATTCACCATATCCATTCACCAGTTGATGGGCATTTGGGTTATTTCCAGTTTGGGGCTATTATGAACAATGCTGTTATGTACATTCACTTACATGTCTTTTGGGGGATACATCTTTTTATTTCTCTTGGCTTTCTTCTTAGAAAAGGAATTTCTGAGTCTAATGGTAAATTTATATTTAAGTTTTTAAGAAATATACTGTTTTCCAAAAGGGTTGTACCATTTTACATTCCCGTCAACAATGTATGAAAATTTCATGTTTTCCATGCTTACTGTTGTCTATCTTCTCAACTGTAGCCACTCTAGTAGATGTATAGAGGTATCTCATTGTGATTTCAATTCTTATTTCCCTAATGACCAATCACGTTGAGTATCTCTTTATGTACTTATTAGCCATCTGTGTATCTCCTCTTACAAAATGTCTGTGCAGATATTTTGCCGATTTAAAAATTGGGTCATTTGTCATCTACTTATTGAGTTGTAAGAGTTCTTTATATGTTTGAAAATTAGTCCTTTATCAGATAAATGATTTGTACATAGATAAATGATTTGTACATATTTTCTTCACATATGGCTTGTCTTTTCATTTCCATAGTGTCTTTCGAAATGTAAAACTTTAAAAATTGACAAGGTCCAGTTTGTCATGTTTTTCTGTTACAAATTATGCATTTAATGTCATATTTAAGGTCTCTTTGCTAAACCTAAGTTCACAAACATTTTCTCCTATTTTTGTTCTAAGCCGGGAGCCAGTACGAGGAGTCCCGCCTGTGGCAAAGTTTAATAGTCTTAGTTCTTTCATTTATTTATGATTAAAGCTAATTTTTTCCATATTTGATATCTAGGTGCTCAGCAGCATTTGTCGAAAAAAATTATCCTCTTTCCATTGAACTGTTGAAAATCATTTGTACAGAAATGTAAGGTTTTAGTTCTGAACTTTTAATTTCATCCTGATGATCTACAATATAGATCATATATAGATTCTATATGTCCATTCTATGTCAATACCACACTTGTCTTGATTATTGTAAATTTTTAGTAAGTTTTTTAATTGGGGTAATATAAATACTCCAAATTCGTCCTGCATTTTTAGATTTGTTTTTTTTCAAATTCCTTTGCATTTCTATATACATTTTAAGATAAGCTTGTCAATGTAACTTTTTGCCAAACACAAACAAATAAACCCTGCTTAGTTTTTGATAGGAGTGCATTGAATCTATACATCAATTTGGGGATAAATGCCAAATTTATCACCAACAATACTGAGTCTTTCAGCCTAGAATATTTAAATGTATGTTGTTTAATTGCCAAATATTTGGGGATTCCCAGATTTCCTTTTGTTGATTTTTTTTTATATAATTTACTTAGATGATCTGTGATCAGATGCCATATTTCGTATGATTTCAATCCTTTAAAATTTATTAAAACTTGTTTCATGGCCATGGTATTTTCTAGAGAAGGTTCCAGGTGTGCTACACTAGGAATAGAATTTTAGACAAGGAAAATATTTCCTAATGATAAAATAATCATCCAACGGCTACAGGTTATCAAGCATGCTTGAGACATTCTCCAGCAAAGACCATAAATTAGGCCATAAAACAAGTCTCAAACAATTTTAAAACACTGAAGTCATACAAAGTATGATGTTCGGTCACAAGGAAATTAAATTATAGTATCAGACAAAATAGACTTTAAGACACACATACACAAACATACAAAGTGTTTGTTATATCAGGTTGGTTGATAGAGTTGTTCAAGTCCTCTATATCCTTTCTGGTTTACTGTCTAGTGATTTTATCAGTTCTTGAGGGTGGAATAGTGAAGTCCCCGATTGTTATTACTGAGTTTTCAATTTCCCCTTTCAATTCTGTCACTTCTTACTCTATGTATTTTGAGGTTCTGTTGTTATTTATTATATCTTTCTGATGATTTGACCATTTAATACTTGTGAAATCTGCTTCTTTGCCTCCTACTATTTCTGCTTTTGAAATCTATGTTATCTGATATTAATAGCCACTCTAGACTTTTTGTGAATGCAGTTTGCACCGTGTATTGTTTTTTTTTCCAAACTTTTGTTTTCAACCTGTTTGTGCGGTGTCATCAGTTTTGTTTCGATATCCTTACTTTCGTTTATAAGCTTGGCTTCCTAAAGATCACACTTGTATCTCCCTGGTATAGTGGTAAGTCAATGATTTCACACAGCCTCAAGTCAGAACGTTAAAGAATTTCAAAATTCTTACCCAAAGTTCATCAGTTTGTAAAGTATTACGTAAAGCATATGAACACCTCTCAGACTGTCTTTTGCATTTGATTGATTTCCATAGTGTCAAAATGGTTGTTTTTGTTAATTTAATCCCAGTTTGTAGTTGCTTTGTAGGGGGATAAGTTTTGCTGATCTCCTTACTCAGCCATAGGTGGAAGTCCCGTCTTCTGCAGAGAATTTTTGGCATGGTTGCAAAATGGTTTGCATATATCAGACTCTGTTCCCTGTGAGCCTTTGGTGGGTTCTCCAAAGACTATTCAGTTGGATCTCTCCGACTGCAACTCCTGTGATACGGGCTGTGCATTTTCTTCATCAGCTGATTTTCTCCCATTTAGTTGGTTTGCCAGTGGCCCACTCTATACCAACCCTTGATATTGTGGGTCCACAGTTTTCCAGGTAGTTCTCTTTGATAAGGTCTAAATATGTCTCCTGGCTCACTTTCTCACCCATGTGGCCCACATATGGTTGTCGGGACACATGTATTAACCCTTGTCCTCGCAAACGTACAGTGCCAGCCTTCCCAATAAAGCAATTTTTCTCCTTTGATCCACCACCAAATCAATTTACCATCTGTGTCTTGCCTCCTATATTTCCAGGCTGGAGTCTGACACTGTCCACAATTCCCAACTTCAGGAAGCACTTAGGTCCTTGAGTCATCCCCCTCAAGCTGTTCTCACTGAGGGGGGTAAAGGGAAGGAATTTTGGTGCAGGCATCTCAGAGAAATCTTCCTCATTATATTTTTTCTCAACTTCCATGCTTCTGATTCTTCTTATTGGAAGGAGTTTTTGGAGGCATGAAAGCACTTCCCAGATACTTCCTTTTGAAAGTGCTTCTCACTGAAACATTATTTGAGAATTTCTTATCTATTGCATCTTGCTGCCTCATTAAAAATTCCGATTCAGCATCCCATTACACTTGTGTTTATTTTTAGAGACTTCTTCTGGTCCCCTTCAGACTAAACAATGTTTCTGAAAGTTACGGGATGTTCATAGATGTTATGTGAAAAACAGGTCCTGTGAGGAAAGAACTTTGGGGAACACTGTGCTGAGCGAAGTTTCTGGAGATCTCTTTTGCTGTGGACCTTCTAGAACTTTCCATATGCTAACAGGCACTGTGAAGTTTCAAGGTGTGTGTGTGTGGAGGTGGGTAGAATATATACAGTTTTTCTCGAGCTTATTTGATCATGAAAAACACTCCCTCCGCCTTGTTTGGCAAGCCATTTAAAGGAATTAGCATTCTATAGAATGCATTTTGGAAACTGCATTTTGGCCTGGAATCACCATTGGCTTGGAAGTTACCAGTGGAAAGGAAGGGTATTTTCTTCTTCATCCAAAGGCAGGCAGTCTACTACTGACCTTCACTGCATCCGATCCACCGTGATTCTGAAAGTTTCATGTGCTTTTATTTATTAACCTGCAGGAAGCTGAGCTTTCTTTCCCACTAGATTAAAATCCTAATTGATGGAAACCCCATCCAGCGCACCTTTGCATCTCCAGGGCTCATCACAATGCCTGAGACTTAGCAGGATGAGTGAATAAACAGCATTAGTGAAGGAGTGTTTTGCTGCTGCTCCTGCTCCTGCTTCTTTCTCTTAAAGAAAGTAAGGAAAAGTCCCTACACTAGAGTCCAAAACCACATATATGCATCCATCAAACATGCCTATTTTGTGTTTATGAAACTCCTCCAAACTGTCTAACAATCTGTGCTCATGACTATCTGCAGGAGGATTCATTAGATGTCCTTGCTTTTTCCAAAGGCAACCAGGGTGCGTTTTCTCTTTCTTTATTTCTGCGTATGATTGTGTACACACAGCTGAAGAGATGAGTCGCTGAGAACTTTCCAAAAGAAATGAATGGGATAAAACAGATTGCCAAGTTACTGAGTGGTAATTAAGAACAGATTCCTAACATCATCACTTTACCATGTTTAAGGTCTTTCCTTTAAAAGACAAAAACCACTGAATGATGAAACGTGTTATGCTTCTTCTGATGTCCCTGGGCCTCCCCTAGATCCCTGCTCAGTTGCATACACACATATGCCAGCCCAAAGTCACACAGACCTGACGATTCCAAGCAGCCTCCATTTATTCTTCAATGGAGAAAAATGAGTGTGTGTGTGTTTTCCCCATCTCCATTCCCAGTATAGATCAGGTGGGAAGATTTCTTTTTCTCAAACATTTCAAAAGACAGTTTCACCTTGAACTTGATTGCAGCACTCAGCCCTGAGCATGATTCTTCAAAGAGTCTTGAGCTACTGAAGGTGAGGCCATCATGGGAGTTTGTATGCAGCCCCAACTGCAAGGACTCAGTCTCCAGAAATAACATAAGCTGCTGTGGCTACCAGTGGGCATGGCCTTTCCCCAGGCTGGGGACCCCAGACTAATCACACACTGTCTAGAGGGACCAGGAAGGAATTCTACCCCCTTTCTCAGCTGCTGAAGTACTCTGCACACTGGGCCATATCCCATCCCACATCTGGCCAGGTGTGGAGCCTGTCTGGCCTCTGCTGGGGATGGGAGTAGCGGCACACACCGGATTAGACGCACGCACGGCCTGCCTTGCTGTGGGGGTGGACGGCTGCCGCCACGATGTCCCAGGATTGTGTGTCTTGTGGTTAAACACTTAGGGTTCTGACGTAGACAAGGCAGCAGAGCCGACCCTCAAAGCCGCTGCAAACAACCTGAGCAGGCTTCTCAAAAATGCTGTCCTGTGTCTCGGAAGGAGACGGCTTTTATGGGCCCAATTTTCCAATCGCTGCCTATTTGGTGTGGTCATGTCCGAGCCAGGGGAAGTTTCTTAACTCCAGGCAAAGATATTTGCAGAGAGCTAGATGCCAGGAACCTGGTGAATTGTACATTAATGTTAAGTGCATTCTTGGTATTAACTAACTGAAGAGCTGTGTGTGGTGGGGGTTGGGGTGGAGATGGAAAAGGGCAAAGAGAGAAAGAGGCTTGTAAGAATAATGGCCATCTGTAATTACAAACATTCTGCAATTCAATCCTCACTCCGGCACCATGGGCATGATCTCCTATTATTCCATATTTTTCCAGAGAAACTAAATGATGCTTTTAATTAGCTGTAAGATCTTGAGCTGGGGTTAGAAACCAGGCTTTTACTGATGCCATATTCTGAGGCCATTCTACAACCCCACACCATGATGAGAACCTAAAACATCTTTCAGGCAGTTCACATCCTAATTTCATGTCCTTTCCAGGAAGAAATTGTGGAACCTGACCTTCCTTCTTTAGTTGTAGTCTTAAAAGTTACTGTTGGCTAAGTGCTAAATTTAAAATGGATAACCAGCAAGGACCTACTGTATGGCATGTGAAACTGTGCTCAGTGTTATATGGCAGCCTGGATGGGAGAGAAGTTTAGGGGAGAATGGGTACATGTATATGCGTGGCTGAGCCCCTTTGCAGTTCACCTGAAACTATCAAAACAATTGTTTGTTAATCGGCTATACCCCAGTACAAAATAAAAAGTTTGAAAAAAAAAAAAAGTTACTGTTGGATAATGGAAGTTCAGGAGGCTGGTTCTAATCAATGGAGACTATACCCCTAAACATAAGTGAAAAAGACAGAATGGTCCATGATCAAAACGCCGGAGGTGTTATATATCTGTGCTGGACTGGGCCCAGTGTACACAGCCTTCTTTTGCCCTCTCGGCATTACCAACGCCCTTGAGACAGAGTTTGACATTTTCCTGAGCAAAGCCTGGGGTCCGAAGGTGGATTCTGACGGCCTCACGGGTGGGATGAGAGGGACCTCACAACTCTGAGGGTTCCTCTTTCTCCCCAGTAGTAGAAGAACTCACTGGAGTAGGGACTTTCAATCCATTTGCCTCGTTTAACCTTGTCAACAATCCTTTAGGGATGGAATGTTCTTCATCCCATGTTATTGTTGAGAAACTGTATTAGTCAAGGTTCTCTGGATAAACAGAACCAATGGGGGGTAGGGAGGTTGGGGGTGTGTGTGTGTATGTGTGTGTGTGTGTATAGATAGACAGACAGGTAGATTTTTAGGAATTGGCTCATTTAATTGTGGGAGGCTGGCAGGCCGGAGATCCAGGGAAGAGTTGCAGTTCAGTCTGATATGTCATCCGCTGGGAGAATCCTGGAAGTCACCCTTTGTTCTATTTTGACCTTCAGATGACTGAATGAGGCCCACCTACATTATACAGGTTCCCCAATTTAAATGTTAATCTCATCCAAAAAAAAAAACCACCCTTATGAAAACATCCAGAATAATATTTGACCAAATACTTGGGTATGTGGCCCAGCCAAGTTGACATGTAAAATTAACCATCACAAACACTAAGCAGAAAGTTACCTGTCATAGGCAGCTCGCAGAGCAGTGGGAGGCAAGGTGGGGATTTAACCAGGGTCTCTAACACCTGAGTTCTTATCACCATCTTCTTTAGCCTGTCAGTGTGAACGGGGGAAGGTGATTTTGTACTGATTGGATGGCTACTCACTGATGGTTCTCACTGATCCTTTACAAGGTCTTGGCTGAGTGCTCCTGGGCCTGTGTGGTATAGGACCAGGAGGTCTGGCCCTGGAAAGTGGGCAAGGAGGGGCTTTTGTGGTGCCTACGTCTCTCACGAGTTAGCCAGGCCTTGGAAGTGTACAGTTGGCTTTGGATGCAAGGACAAGCTTGCTGAATTGTTTGGGGGTCCCTTAGGAAGCAGGTGGAATTTTCTAGATGAGCAGTGTGCCACACAGAGCCATATTCCTGGGATATACAGGTGGCTGACAAGTGAAAAAAGATGGGCCCCACCCCCATCCTTGGGACAGTCTTGAGCATAAGCGATTACCCTCCACCCTCCCTACATTAGGGTTCTGTGTGCAATAGTGTTGGGGGTAGGGGGAAAACAGACAATCTTGGAAGGGCCCCTCCCACTTTATGGAGTCTTCAAGACTCAATAACCTCAAAACAGCCTCAGCATGGAAAGCCATGTATTTTATAAGCTTCACCTGCTCCTCTTCCCAGTAGAACCTTAGTAAGCTTACCTGGGGAGGGATGGAGTTTTTTTTTTCCTCCTCTCCTTAGACCTGGAATATTCTGGTACACAGCCTCTTCCCTTGATCCCATCCTCCTCATGCTTCCCACCTACCACCTCTAAGTCTCCAGCTCTATCTCAGCTCAGTTCAGGTCAGTTGCTCAGTCGTGTCCAACTCTTTCCAACCCTAAGCATGCCAGGCTTCCCTGTCTATCACCAACTCCTGGAGCTTGCTCAAACTCATGTCTGTGATGCCATCCAACCATGTCATCCTCTGTTGTCCCCTTCTCCTCCTGCCTTCAATCTTTCCCATCATCAGAGTCTTTTCCAATGAGTCAGCTCTTTGCATCAGGTGGCCAAAGTATCGGAGTTTCAGGTTTAGCATCAGTCCTTCCAATGAATATTTAGGACTGATTTCCTTTAGGATTGACTGGCCCTATCTCACCTCATCCTTAATCCCTTCTGTCTCTCACTTTGCCTGGAAGAAGTTAATGAGGCTATTCTAAAAAGAGTTAATTCCAAAAGGAGTAAATTCTTTTTTTGACATTTTAATTTTATCAGACTTTTTATTTTATATTGGAGTCTAGCCGATTAACAATGTTGTGATGATTTCAGATGGAGAGCAAAGGGACTCAGCCATACATTTACATGTAAAAAGGAGTTAATGAGGCTATTTCTCATTTGGTCTGCCTCTTTATAGGGTCTGCTCCTGCTAACTTCCATTAATTCTGCTGCATTTCCTTATGGCTGGAGACAAGTAGATTGGCTTGTGGGGTGATCTTCAAGGGAGGATGATCACACCAAAGCTCCCGATCCTAGAAGTGAGTCAGTCACAAAATCCTCTTATGCTTTAGTCACTTCTCTGCATCGTTTTTACAATAATAATTTAAAACATATACCAATTATTTACTACTCACCATATGCTGGGCAAAAACAGTTGGAAAAGCAGGGTTAAGATTGAGAGGAAAATGGTGGTTGGAATGTAGATTTGGGTGTCGAGATGATGGTTGACATTCCCAGACAGTCACGGAGCCTGTGGTAGAACTAACGAGAAAGGATGAAATCGCATGAGATGAGTTGGTGACCGGCAAGAGAAAGAAGGTGGCTGGCAGATCCCTGGGGAATATCCACAGTCAGGTGGAAGAAGGACTGGGAAGAGAAACTACCCAAGGGAACTTGTTGTGCTAAGATGTCCCTGAAAGAGGGGAGTGCTTCAAAAAAAGGGGTGCTCTAAGCATCTCACAGGGCGTGACCATGAAGATGCCAAGACTTGATTCAACTAAAAGATCATGTGACCTTAGCAAGAGCAACTATGGGGATTCAGGGCAGGATATCAGGGGGTAGCTGGAAGGTGAGGGGGATTTGGGGAGATGATGGACTGGACTCAATTCCCCTCGTGGACTGTGGCACCTTCTAGTTCCAGAATTTACTTTCAGTCTCTTGCATCTTGGTTGAAATAGACTTAGTATGGCTTAGGCATCTTCACTGGGCTTTGTGGTTTTATTATTTAAGGTGTTACAGAAAATATGCAGAATTGGAGTTGGAAGAACTAGGCTAGGGTTCAAGGGTCCCTTATTTTGTAAACTGTGTGATCTTGGGCAGGATATCTATTAAATCTGGCTTCTTTTCTTATATGAAAAATGGAGGTTATTGTATACTTCTCCAAATTATGAAGTTTGCTGGGGAATATATGCAGATAGGCTTTGAAAACTATAAAGAATGATGTCAGTATCAGGTTAAATGGAGGAGGAAATGGCAACCCAGTCCAGTATGCCTGCCTGGAGAATCCCATGGACAGGGGAGCCTGATGGGCTATAGTCCACCCCTGCGGCTACAGGGGTCACAAAGAGTCGGACACGACAGAGGGACTAAGCACATATAAGGTTAAAAGGAATCATCATACTTGTAAGCTAATGTTCAGGAATTGTTCCAATATTGTATTTTGGTGGATTGATGGAAATGTGTCAGGTAAGATTATGTTTGGCTGTAAAAAAACATAGACGACTATTATAACAGGAACACATAGGAGTTTCTTTTTCTCACCTGACAAGAAGTCAGAGGAAAGTTCAGCCACGTACAAATGTCATTGAGGGCCCCAGTTCCATTTACCTTCCTGCTCTACCATTTTTAAGTGAGTGGTTTTTGTAATCAAGGTTGCAAGATGGTTGCTGTATCTCCAGACATCATATTTACGTCCTAAGAGAGAAGAAATGGAGGAAGGAGAAATAGGGGCTCTCAAGGGGTTGAAGGGGCATGCCATCTGAATCTGACTTTTTCTTAAAGACTATTTGTGGAAGCTGACCCCTGCCTTCTGCATGCCAACCTCGCTGGATGGAAATGGGTTTCACAGCTATCTCTAGTTACAAGGGTGTCTGGGATGGTGACTATTGTAGACCTCCAGTTTCTTTCGTTGAGGAACGCAAGGGAGAAGGGGATTTTGGAAGCCAATGTGGTGTGTCCACCACAAAGCCGGGTTCACCTTGGAACCCTGATGGGAGGAAGGGGATGGAGAGACGTTGCTGTGGGGTATGATGCTCAGGAGGGCAGCCAGACAGTGACCAAATAGCAGGGCTCTGAGCTTTCTGTGGCTTGGACCAAAACATCTTGGCTGTCTCCCACCAAGAGGCCCAGTCCCAAGACTTGGCTCCTTCTGGCAATCAGCCCTAACCAGCTGCTGCCAAAGGGGTAAACACATTCCAAGTCCTTGAGTCCCTGCTGCACTGTAACTGTGGTTAAGACACACCCCCACCTTTACCCCATCTGGACTAACAGAAGGCTCGCTGGAGCTGTGTTGTTTTAGTGATGATTTGCGGTTATCCTCCTTCTCCTTAATGGGGAGTTGAATACCTACACACTTATGTTATCCAACTGAACACGCGATTTGCATCCTATGCATCTCATTTTTCAGTTATTCTCCAAACCTTGGGCACCAAGTAGGATAAAGCATTAGGCTCTCTTTTTTTTTCTCTACTCTGGAAAGATGGCCATTAAACCAAGCCATGTCCCCAAACCTCTTCGGCTAGGTAGAGAGATAGACAACCATCAGTATCCAGAATCCAGACCTGAACAGCCAGAAAACTCCACCTGGCTCACCACCCAGCGTGGGCTCCATCTGCTTGCTCACTCCTGGGACAGTGAAACAACCCAGACTCCATCCTGGTGAAGGTACCAGTCAAGGAGGAGACTGTTGTTTTTGACTAAGGCAACTTCTGTCCAGACAAGGAGATGGATCACAATCACATTTAAGAAAAAAAAAAAAGAAGAAATTAAAAGCCATTTTATAAAGTATGAATAAGGACTATTATAAATGGCTCAAACTCTATATGTAAGCAATGAAGTAAGACGAATTGACTGGTACTGAGTTGGAAAAGCTATACAAGGGCAGGGAGTGTGGAACATAATTTAATAAAAATAAACTTTTTTTTTAATGCACCCACTCCCAAAGAAGAAATGGAAAAGTTGTTAGGGTGTGGACCAGGGCTTCTAATTAGCTGTTCTGTTCTTCCTGATTTATCTCCTTTCTTGTCCTAGCACCTTCCTGGGACTTAGTGTCTCGTGAAGGAACTTGGAGGAAGGGCAGGGCTCCCCGGGCCCGAGCACCTGACCTCCCGGCCCGCTCGGACCAGGAGGGAAACGAGGAGAAACCCACCGCCTCAGGTCACCACTCCTGCCTCCTTGACCCCTTCTCTGTTTCCAGAACAGAGGAAGCCCTGAGAAGGCTCTTTGCCAGAGTTGGAAAACAGCTACCCTCATTGTCTGCCTCGCCCTGCCGGCTGCGTTCTCCTCCCTCCCTCCGCTGCTTTCTGTCTGAAAGTGTGAAAATTACAAATCCCAAGGAACTGCAATCAGAACTCTACCTAGGGAAAATGCGGAGTATCCTGGCCATAAATATCCCGCTCCAAGACGCCTGACGTCAGAGCGGGGCGGGCGGGCGGGCGCGAGGCCGGCCCAGGGGGAGCGGCGAGGTCTCGGTCGGGAGACGGCGAGCTCGGCTCGGCTCAGCGCGGAGCGGGCGGCGGGCGGGCGGGCGCGCAGCCGGGCGCGGGGCTGCGGGAGCCGAGGACGCGCCATGGGCGGCCCGGGGTGAGTACGGCCACCCGCTCTCCTCCCCGCTTCGCATCCGGGGGGCCGGGGGACCGCGGGAGGTTTTCCGGGCCACTTCCCCACTTCTCTCCTCCTCTACTTTTCTTTCCGAGGCTGAAAGGGGATTTGGCGAGGCAGCGGCTCCGCTGGCTGCCTGTTTTTGTGTCCCCGAAGTGTTTTGTNACACAACTGTGCTATTATTGTCTGGTTCCCTGGTAGCTGTACAGTCCAGCTTCTAACTCCTAGCTGCGTTTCCAGGGTTTTTCCTCCAGATCCTCAGATGCTGAGGGAATACTCGTGCCCCCATCAGGACAAAAAGAGGAGAGAAACTTCTCCTGGACCTCAGAACTGAGAAGAGAGTGAGGAGTTCAGGAAAGGGGAGGGTGTAAGCCCGGGGGAGAGGGGGGACCAGGAGAAAGGCCAGTGGAGGTGGAGGGTTTTAGTTTTGGTGATTGTGGGGGAGGTTGAAAGGCCACTGTCTTCTGTGGAAAAAAGTCTCCTCCCCAGTCTTCTTCCCCAGCCCCTGTCACCAAAGTTTTTTTTCTTTTTTTTTGACACAAAATAGGTTAAACTGTTGCCATAACTGAAGAGCCTGGGATCCAAGGATAAAGAAGAGGGCAGGGTGAAGTGTAGGTGGTCAGGAGGATGCAAAGATACATCAGTGAGGCAGGGGCTGGCCTCACAGTGGAGCTGATGGAAGTAACGACTAAAACGTCCCCACTCATTCCCACCATGTACAAGTAGAAGACTGACTATCCAGGGGTGGAGGGGACCTATCCCAGAGTCTTGTTCAGGCACTCAGTCATGTCTGACTCTCTGTGACTCCATGAACTGCAGCATGCCAGGCTTTCCTGTCCTTCACTATCTCCCGGAGCTTGCTGGAAAAAAACAACAACAACAAATTTTGGAGTCTAGAGTGGCCTCTTGTCCCAGCACAGGACCCTTCAGGGACAACTGAGGCTGAGATCTGGCCTTTCAGTTCTTTCATCATCCTCTCTGGAGGGTCAGTGAGATCCTGACCCTTTAGAGTTTGCTTAGGGGAACATTTCACTGGATTCTCAGGCCACTGATGCCTGGGCTGATATGGAAGCCTTCTCATTGGCCCGTCTATCAGCTCAAGCTTCTGACCAGCTCATTGGTCATCTCTGAGACCAGAATACTTAGGGTGCATTCTCAGGCTCTCCAGAAGGTCGAAAGGTCAAAGGCACCTGGCAGAAAGAACCACTTGGAAAGTGTCCTTTGCTTTGACAGGAGTTGACCTAAGTCTCCACAACTAGAGTCTCTGTGTTCAGGGATCTGGTGTCCTTCAGCTCTGGACTTCAGATGCAGCCTGGCACAGTGGAAAGAGGACCGACATCAGAGCAGTCTGCCTGGGAGAGAATTAGTAACCTGGGCATGCGCGCTCAGTCATGTCACTCTTGGCAATCCCATAAACTGTAGCCCGCCAGGTTCCTCTGTCCATGGGATTCTTCAGGCAACAGCACTGGAATGGATAGCCATTTCCTTCTCCAGGGGATCTTCCTCACCGAGGGATCGAACCTGCATTTCCTTCTTTGCAGGTGGATTCTTCACCACTGAGTCACCAAGGAAGCAGTAACCTGGGATACGTTACTTATTCTTTCCGAGCTTAAGTTCCCTCACCTGTGAGACGAGAATGATACTGCTCAAGGTTGTTACAAACTTGGTACTTATGCAAAGTGGCTAAAACACAGCGAGGAGTGTTGTAGACCTTTCATAAAGGAAATCTCATAATTTTATTTTCTAGTTTTTTTTAGCCATCAGCCACCCACGTGGTTTGGAAAGGACCTCTCTCCAAATCTGGCTGTGTTGTTTTCCGTTCTTGAAGATACCTGGGTGGAGATTCAAGGGCTCAGTCACCCTTACTTCCTCCCTCTAGAAACAGTAGCCACTGGGGATTATCCAGGAGCGTGGCTGCTCTGTTATCCCGAGGGCTGGGAGGGGACACTAGGCATCTTGGATATCTGGCCTGGAAATCACTCTAGTGTTTGGGTTCTTGAGAGGGAGGAGGGCAGCGGAGCCGGTTGTACGGATGGGGTGGGGAGGTGGGAGTGGGGCGGGAAGATCAAGGAGCAAAGGCATCCTGAAGGACAAGGCCCAGGTCAGAGATGGTCACTGCTCCTCAGGGTGAGAGGGGAGACTCTGATGGGTGGTAAAGATGGAAGCTTTAGCCATTTGTAAACAGCTTGGCAGGTATGGGCTGGGGAGGCTGCCCCCTCCCCCAGTGGACACACCATCTAGCCCTGTGGGGTGGCCGATCCAGAGGACTGAAGGACCATCTGATGTGGGGAAAGCAGCTGCAGGTTCTCTTGGCCCATCTCAGTGCTTCTCAGTTATCCTTCAAGTTGACATTTAAGACTTTGAAGATCACATTTGTTTCTGTTTTGTTCAAGCTCTCTCTTTAACCATGGCCTGGGATGACTTTTCAGCTTTTAAGAGACTCAGCCAGTGGCCAACTTCTCTTGAGATGGCCCAGATTGGGGGTCAGTGAATTCCTCACTCCTGGCAGTATCTATTTCTCCAAACTCTCTCCTCACATTTTTTTGGTTTGTTTGTGGTTTTTTTTGTTTCATTATGAGGTTATAAAACTGCACCATCCGAATGCTGTGCAGGGAGGAAATGCCTTTTTCTCTGGACCTGTGGGTCATCCTGCTAGTGCTAAGCGAGGCTGTCAGACTCTGGGCATTAGCAGGTGTTGTGGGGTTCTTTTTGGGTCCTCCCAATCCCCCACCTGCTTCAGAAAAAGAAATGGAAAGAGAAAACTGAGAAAAATAAACCTGAGGCAGTCAGGTAGCTCTTTGAATCCTGGCTACAGAGGAGCTAAATTATTTGTAGGATGCCCCACGGGTCTGTGCAAAGAGCTTCAGAATCAACAAGACCCAGGTTTGAGTCCAGTCCTGGAACCATCGGGTCACAAGCTGTTCAGCCTCTCTGTTTTTCTCACCTGTCAAATGAGAACAGTAAGTGTTCTAAAGGGTTGTTCTGAAGGTGAAATGAAACAGTATATGGCAAAGTTGTAGCACACCGATCAGTGTTCAGCAAAATGCTAGTGCCCTTCACTTTCTAGTTCTTAAAAGTACCTGGATTTGGACATTTGTCCATGTGTCAAAGTAAATAACCCACTTATCCAAGGCTTCACAACAGTGCTCAAAAATCAGCTGTTTCTGCCTGGAGATGGAGACCTTCACTACAAAAGTGGGGCACAGATCAGCGCTCCCCATGCCAGGCAAGTGGCAGCGCCATGCGAGGCTCCACTAGCCTAAAGGAAAAGGCCACCCACACGCTCACCCATGAGCCCGGGCTATTAGTGAGCTACCACTAGAGCTTGGTTTAGAAGTCCCAAACTCTGTCTTGGTTCAAAGAATTGAGGTCAAAACTGGAGAGGGAAATCACTGATGTAGGACCCAGCATTAAAGCTGAAAGATAATGCACAATGACGGTCATACCTCATGTTTGAAAAGCATGTTAGCCTCATTTTATCCTCATGACAATCCTGAGACGGGTATAATCCACATTTTACAACTCAAAGCCCGGGGTGNNGGGGGTGGGGGGTGGGGGGGCTTCCCCTATTTCAGATCCTAAATAAGTGGAAAAAACAGGAGGCCAACAGCTACCCAAGCAGTAGATCTCAACCCATCACCTGGGAAGCTTGTAAAATTATCAGTACCTGGACCCACCCCGGGCTGATTAAATGAGAATCTCTGGGGTGTGGGGCCCAGGCACTGGCTATTCTGCAAGGTCCCCAGGTGATGTGAAGTATGAGTTGAGAGCCATAGGTCTAAGGGAAGCGAGAAGTGGACCAAGGTGAGGAATCAGTCTTATCAGGCACAGGTGAAACAGTCAGATCTTTACTAGGATTTAAGCTCCCTGGCAGTGGAAACGGGTGTGGTTCTCCCTCTACCTGGAACCTAGAACATGCCAGATACAAGGTAGACATTCGGTCCATGTTGGCTGAAGGAATGAACAGACTGCTATAGATTAGGAGCTGACAACTTGTTGTAAGTAAAACAAGCCTTGTGTGTTACTGGAACGTAGCCATGCTGTTTCTGTATGTGTTATCTGTGGCCCCTTTCATGAGAAAAGGGTGGAGTTGGAGTGTTGTCATCAAGGCTGTATGGGTCGCAGAGCTGAAAATATTTACTGTCTCAGCCTCTAACAGACAAAGTTTGGTGGCTCCTGCCCCGGTTCTCAGTGTGAACAGACCAAGTACAGTTTAGGGAAGGTTGTTGCAGCTTGCTAGTCAAGAATACAGCTTCTAGAATCAGATCTATGTTTGAATCCTGGCTCCACCACTTAACCTGTTGTAAAACCTTGCGTATTAGTTCACCTGGGCCTCAGTTTCCTCATCTGAAAAATGGGGATGATAATAAATGCTACCATTCTCAAAGGATGGTTGCCAAGATTGCCAGCCCCTGGCCTAGAGTAAGCACTCAATCAATGCTAACTATCCCCATGGTGGTGGTGGTTGTAATTCCTGGCCACTAGCCAACTGGAGGGAAAACCAGAGTCAAAATCTAAATCCAGTATCACTAACAGAATAAGGGGTGGGGTGGGAAAAAATAATTAGTTCGTAAGCTGGTGTGAGGAAGAAGGACTGATGTGAGGTTTTTGAGGTAAAGGGGATCTTTTTAAGATAAGACAGGCTCCTGGTGTGCGATTGAGGTGCTGTTTGGCTGACGGCTATGTGGCTATGTCAGCTGTCAGTTCCATCATCCCTCAAGGGTTAGTCCTGTGCCGTATTCAGTGGCTTACTCCTGTCTTACTCTTTGTGACCATTTGGATCGTAGACTTGCCAGGCTCCTCTGTCCATGGAATTTTCTAGGCAGGAATACTGGAGCAGGTTGCCATTTCCTACTCCAGGGGATCTTCCCAACCCAGGGGTTGAACCCTCGTCATCTGCATTAGCAGACAGATTCTTTACCAACTGCACCACCTGGGAAGCCCCTTCCCTCCCAACCATGCCCTAAAAGGGTTAACTTGGGCTTCACTGAGCTTAGTCACAAGCATCGTCCCACCTCTATTCCCTTGCTTGTAGTTTGTTCTGCCTGCTTGGCCCATCATCCTGGGGCTATTTGTCCTACCAGGCTTGCTCTGGTGGCCCCTTCTCTCCCAAACTCCCTTTTCCAGGCTTTCTTCCCTGCCCAGTCACTCCCTCTTCACTCTGCAAACTTAGCAGGCAGCTCTGACATAACATCTAACGTGTGACATCAGAGTCCAGGAAGGACTGAGTCTCTCTGTCTTGCCTTCTACGTATTTGGACCTCATAATAGTTGAATTACATTTTAGAAGCCACACCTGGTAGCCAGTGTCAATTAAACTCTTGGTTTAATTCTGACAGCTGAGTTAACTCTTGAGGAATGCCTATGGTCCATGCCCGGGTGCTGATGAGATGGCAAGAGCAAATCCCCAGAGCCAACCAGATGGAGAAGAGCCGTCCAGTTTATAGATGACGTGGAAGCTCTGTGTCCTTATCCTCCGTGCTGTGGCGGCTCCTGCCCTCTGGAGCACCTCTCCTAAGGGGTAGCCAGGGACAGGGAAAGAGGGAAGAAACTTGAAACCAACCCTCTGACTTCTTGTCAGCAGATGCGATGAGAAGTTGGGTTTTGGCTTCTCTGGGCTTTTCATGTGTACGTGCCAAGATAATTGGGAATTGGCTTGGGACGGTCAGCTTTCATTATCACGGTAACAGAGAGGCATGGTCACGCATAATAGCAAACAGCAGATAATTCACAATATTGCCATCTGAATGCAGAATATGTTGCATAATTTTTATGGATTTTAGTGGCAGATGTATACTCGTGGCAAATATATGTCATATATGGAATAACATTAAAATTGTTATTTTCTAATGATGGGGAAGGCATGGAAGAATGTCAGCCTTAAATTTTCCTCTTTGAGCAACCCCAAATGGGCATTTAGGAGCTGATTTCTAAGAGGGCAAGGAAGACAGGGAATGAATAGTTAGTAGCAGGTCTCACTATGCACGTAACACCATGTTAATAATTTTTTTAATGTATTTCTTATTTGATTTTTCAAAATTACGATGGTAATTCTCTCTTGCTTAAACATGTGAATCAATATCATGCAGAGATACAAAAAGACAAGTGGAAAGGGAATAGCATCTCCACTCCTCCTCCACACCCTGGGAATTAATGTAGCCTGGAATTCATCCTTCCTTATCTTTTCCTTTGTCCATACAACTACTACAGGTGTGTATACTATTATGGTGGGGTCTTGGCCCAGACGGTAAAGCATCTACCTACAATGCGGGAGACCGGGGTTCGATCTCTGGGTTGTGAAGATCCCCTGGAGATGGCAATGGCAACCCACTCCAGTACTCTTGCCTGGAAAATTCCATGGACTGAGGAGCCTGGGAGGCTACAGTCCATGGGGTCGCAAGGAGTCGGACACGACTGAGCGACTTCACTTTCACTTTCTTGTTGTTTGACTGTTTTTCACTGAAAGGGAATCTCTGTGTATTACTCTGCAGCATACATTTCTTCTCTTTTGACCATTTATCAGGGTCATCCCTATGGTGAATGGAACTGTTTATTTTTTCTGATTTCTTTATATGCCTAGACACACACAGGGACTTCCCAGGTGGCTCAGTGGAAAAGAATCCCCCTGCAATGCAGAGCACACAGATTCAATCTCGGCCGCAGTATTCTTGCCTGGGAAATCCCATGAACAGAGAAGCCTGGAGGGGATGCAAAAGAGGCAGACATGACTGAGCGACTGAGTATACAGACACACACAGCTCTCTATATCTGAGATCATGCCGTTCTTGCAGCAAAGTTCATGATTACATGTGATTATTACATGTGATTTCATCCTGGGTGACCACCAGCTTGGGTACCTGAGTCTAACATACCAAGCATCCATCACCCAGGAAAGATGAGTGATTGTTGTGCCCTAGCCTGTGACCCTCCTGGGTATGCCTCCATGCTGCGTGTGGTCTTTGTGCCCTCGGAAAGCTCTTGAGCATCATTCCCTGTGGCTGCCCCCTCCTTCTCATCAGATTTAGTCTTCCCTCCCTGGGTCTCTTCAATCACTGAATATGTAGGAAGAGCCACAGGAAACCTCAAAGACTGACACATTGGATTGGAGAACAAGGGTGATAGAGCAAGTCAAGCAGTGTAGGATGGTACATCCTACAGTTAGGATAATGGGCAGGTGTGTGGACCCTGCATTCAGATCACCAGCCCCCAGCAGGACTGGTTCCCAGCAGCAGACAGTGCTGGTAGTCGTCAGCCCTCTTTAGAATTGCCTCAGCTGCTGTCTCTCCTACTGGGTCCCCGGCATCCAGTGACCAGTGGGTCCCCTCTGCCCCAAGGTGGGGGAAATTCTAAAGGGCATCCTGGCTTCAGAGCTCCTCGTGGGGTTGGCTGAGGCCTTCACTGATGCTGTGTGACAGCTCGGTACTTCCCCTCCTACCTGAACCTCCCTCCCATGACTGGTTAATTCTAAGAACCCTTCAATAACCCCCTGCCTGCTCCCAGAAGTTTTACTTATTTTACATGAAGTCGTTTTGGAGCAGCCCATTATTATCCAGATAATTGTTGGTGGCTATGTCACTATATGAAAAAGCACTTTTTTTTTCTTTTTTTCCCTGGTGCTCTATATTGTATGTTTTCTAGGTGGGACCCAACTGATTTCTCTTCGAATAGAGTTGTGTTATAACTGGGGAGGCTAAGCACATGTTTTGATTGTATTGCCAGATTTGCATTGGCACCTGTTCCCTCCCTCAGATCTTCAAGTCTAGGCTGAGAGGTGTGGGTATGTCAGGTTGGAAGCATGACCAGATAGCTTTGTTGCCATCCTGCCTGGAGACAGGATCTGGACAAGCTGACCTGTGGGAATTCTTCTCTATCTTACCAGTGCATCTGCTATATCAAGGGGGAGATCTCAAGGGGCTCTGTGGGCTCACTGGGAGCCAGCTTCCAGCCTGTATAGGTTTTCAGGCCTGCCTGGATCTCTGCCAGATCTGATTTGTTCTTATGGGGATGTTTGTTTCTTACTGTGTGGTCCCAAGCGAGGGAGGTCTTTGGGGTTGTGCGTTGAACAGTCCACCTTCTGGGTTACGCACACTGATTGCCTGCCCAAGTGCCAAAGCAAAGCTTGCCTGCATCGTGGATTCCCGATGTGCCCGGCTCACAGTTCATGTCTGACCGCATTCCTGGGGGTCAGCGTCAACACTCCCTCCATCACTTCCTCTCAGACACCACGGCCCCCAGCCTCAGGTTCCCCTGATAAGGTAATGAGGGAAGGGAGTGATTCCAGGTCATCGAGGAGATCCATCAGCATCTCCACAATGCCAGAGGCAGCTTTGAAATTCATCTGAAGCAAATTCAGAAGTTTCTGTGGACTCTGGGCAATAGAAAGGCCAAGCCATTTTAACTTTTCTTTTTTAATAAAAGTCTCCAATATATTCATCAGTCTATTCCTGATCGTGTGACACTGAGCTGGCAGCTGCCCAGAGAAAGAGAGTTAGGAATTGCCTCTGTCTTTCCGAGACACTCGGTTGATAACTTACCATTACCACTTCCCTGAACAGAGGTGATGTTATTGATGACTGTGGTTCCCACATGGAAGCTGGGATAGACAGCTGATACACAGACCCGACTTCTGAATATAAAGCTGTGACTCAGAACACAGGCACCGGCTTCAGGTTCTGGGTCTACTTCATGCTAGCCATGTGGCCTTGCATCAGTTACTTCATCTCTCTGTGTCTAAACTTCCTTATCTGTAAAATGGGCTGTTATGAAGGTAAAGTTAGTACATGATTTGGTAAAAAGAAAAAAGAAAACACTGTACTTGAAACCATGGCTGTCACATAGCACTAAGAAGTATTAGTGATGGAGGTGACGGTGGTGGAGGTGATGATGGAGAACACGGATCCAGTCTCATTAGCCCCGTTCGCCCTTCATCCTCCACAGTGCTTGGCACAGAGCGGGGGCCCACCAAGCATGTATCAAGTGAAATATGCCCCTGTCTTTTGCCAAGTGTCCACAGCCTGATTAATCTGCTCAACTCTCTACTAAAAAAAATGTTTTCCATTTAACATTTTTATTTCAACTTTATCAAAGTTGACATGATTCAGAAAGATGCAGTTTGTAAATGTGTATCTCAGTGGGTTTTCATGCCTGTGTAACCAGCATCCAGATCAAGAAACACAGTATTCCAAAACTCCTACCTCCTCTGCCCCAGTAAGTCCCTCATGTGCCTTTCTGTTTACTCCCCTTTCGTAATCCTAACTTCTAATGTCAAAGATTAGTTTTGCCTGTTCTTGAACTTCATGTAAATGCAATCATATGTTGTCGGTGTCTGTGTTTGCTCAGCACGATGTGTTGATGACTCATTCTTGTTGTTGTGTAGTACTCCACTATGGGGCTATCCACATTTGATCTACTCTGGTTGGTGAGCATTTGGGCGGTTTCCAGGTTTGATGCTGCTGTGAATAGCCTTGCTGTGAACACTCGTGCACTTGTTCTTGGATGAAGATAGGAATGTTTCTCTGTTGCCGTGTTCCCGGGACTGGAACAGCTGGGTACTAGGGAATACATATATTCAGCTTTAGGAAATACTGCCCAACAGCTTTATGGAGTGGTTGTACCATGTTTTGCATTTTCTGTGAAGACAAAGCAGCTGTTCCAACTTGGTAGTGTGGGGGCACAGGGCCTGGTCGTATCCTAGGCTCCTGAAATGTGCATCTTCTCCAAGCTCTTGGTTGTAGAAAGCCTTGGGGAGGGAGGCATGTCCTTCTTAGCCAGGCACTGTGCAAGGGGTATCACTTGTGTTCCTTCACCAAATCCTCTCAGCCATTCCACGAGCTGAAATGCTGTTATCAACCCCTCTTACAGGTGAGGCAACTGAGGCTCAAAGCAGTTGAACGAGATCCCTAAGGTCCTTCAGGATGAAACTTGTCAGGATGGAAAGTGTGCCTGCATCTAAAACATGTGCCTTTTAGGGTCCAACGGTGCCTTGTTTTGCCTTTGGTGCTAACTGCAGAGAGAAGCACAGACCACTCTAGAAACCCGTGGCAGCTCTGAGAGGTGGCCGCGAGAAGACAGTCTGGGAGAGGGAGCAGCAACAAGCAGCTCGGTGACCTTGGGAGGCCAAATTGTTTCCCTGCCCAGGGATGGTGGGAGAAAGGCATAACTTTCCTGGAAGGCAAGGGCGACCATGTAATTTACTGTCTAAACCAGGACTCTTTCAAGAGTGAAAGCGTGCTATCTGCGCAGGACGCGGGGGAGGCAGGCGTAAACTGGGACTCTTCCAGCTTTCCTCCCCGCTCAGAAGTCTAAGTGGGTATGGCTGTCCTGGTAAGTGGGGCTGCACAGGTTCTTTTTAACTCTTTCAGGACACTGTCTGTCTGGACTCTGCCCTGATGTAATGTCTTCTAGTCTCCTCTGTTTATACGAAAAGCGAGTCTGGTTTTCTTCTTCCCTTCTATACAACATTCCCTGCCCAAATGGGGCTCTGACAAGGTAAGCTTCCTTTAAAACAGATCCTGTCACACTGAGATGCATGCGCCAACAGGTTAGAAGCTTCTAGAAGCCTCGGACTGCGCCTTAGTCACTGTGATATCTACAGCACTTAGCTGGGTGACAGGCATAGAGTGAGCACTTCAGGAATGCTTGACTCTGTGTGATGCTTATCCGTGTGCTCATTCATTCATTCACAGTTCATTAGAAAAGAGCTTAGTTTAGAACCTAGCCTGTTTTTAAATTTTTATTTTTAGTTAGAGGATAAGTGGCTTTACAATGTTCTGTTGGATTCTGCTGTACAACCACGTGAATCAGCCATCAGTATACATATATTCTCTCCCTCTTGAACCTCCCTCCCAGTCCCCACCCCATCACAGAGCACTGTGTTATACAGCAACTTCCCACAAGCTGTCTACTGGAAAAGACCCTGATGCTGGGAAAGATTGAAGGCAGGAGGAGAAGGGGACGACAGAGGATGAGACGGTTGGATGGCATCACCGACTCGATGGACATGAGTTTGAGCAAACTCTGGGAGACGGTACAGGACAGGGAAGCCTGGCGTGCAGCAGTCCATGAAGTTGCAAAGAGTCGGACACAGCTGAGCAACTGAACAACAACAACACACATGTTGATGCTACTCTTTGAATTCATCCAACCTTCTCCTTCCCTTTCTGTGCCCACAAGTCCATTTTCTACTTCTGTGTCTCTATTTATACCCCGTAAATAGGTTCATCAATACCATTTTTCTAGACTCCATATATAAGTGTTAATGTACCATATTTGCTTTTCTACCTGATTTCACTCTGTATAACAGGCTTTAGGTTCATCCACCTCAGTTCAGCTGACTCAGATTTGTTCCTTTTTATCCTAACCTCTGTTTTTTATCTGACTCCTATTCCTCTGGTCCAGAAAGAAGTCAGTTGTGTGTGTGTGTGTGTCTGTGTGTGTGTGGTAGGGGTAGTGCATGCATGCAAAGAATGAAGAATCAAAGGGATCAACTTAATGAATAGCAAACACATCATGGAATTTGATGTCAGGATCTAGGTTTGAGTTTCAGCCATCCGCTAATGAGCTGCACTGGCTTAGATAAGCGATACAGCAGTTTAACATCGCTGAGCCTCTGTTTTGGCCATGTGTGGAGCGGAAACACAGTAATACCAGGGGTAAAGGAATGAAATGTGTCTGTGGAGCAGGGTATATGAAACACGCTCAGTATGCTGTGAAGTGTTGGGTAATTTCTTGTTAGTGGCAGTAGCGGTTGAGCCGCTTTCTGAGAAGCACCAGTGGGAGGCGCTGTGTGCTGAGGCAGGTCCTCCATCAGCTGAATGAATCCCCCCAGGGCTAAATCCCCCTCTGGTCTCTCAAAGCCAGGCATCAGCATGTACGCGGCAACCCCATGTGACTGGGAACTCTTATTAATAAACCAGGAAGCACTCAGCAAATTCTTCAAGGTCTTAGGGATTTGATGTGGGTGTCGAAAGATAAGGATGCAGAGGATGATTAATTTCTCATTAAGCCCACAGCTGCATTTTCTTCAGAACAGCAGAAAGAAGCATTTAGGGGCTTAATGTGTATCCCGCAGTATCTTTGGAATGGTGTGGTAGTTTCTCATGCAGATTCTGGGGTCAAAACTGCTGGGATCCAAATTTAGGATTCCACTGTTTATTAGAATTGCAGCCTTGAAGTATTTATCTCCCCTGAGACTCAGTTTCCTCATCTGTGAAAGGGTGATACTATTTTAACAGTACCTACCACTAAAAGGGGCTTCCCTTGTGGTTCAGCTGGTAAAGAATCCACCTGCAATGCTAGGAGACCTGGGTTCAATCCCTGGGTTGGGAAGGTCCCCTGAAGAAAGGACAGGCTACCCACTCCAGTATCCTGGCCTGGAGAATTGTATAGTCTGTGAGGTCTCAAAGAGTCGGACACGACTGAGCGACTTTCACTTTACCACTGAATGAGGACAAAAATAAGACTTGAAAAGTGCTTAGAGCAGTGCCTAGAACACAGTATGTACACTGTCAGTTCAGTTTAGTAGCTCAGTCGTGTCCGACTCTTTGCGACCCCATGAATCGCAGCACGCCAGGCCTCCCTGTCCATCACCAACTCCCGGAGTTTACCCAAACTCACGTCCATCAAGTCAGTGATGCCATCCAGCCATCTCATCCTCTGTCGTTTCCTTCTCCTCTTGCCCCCAATCCCTCCCAGCATCAGGGTCTTTTCCAAGGAGTCAGCTCTTCGCATGAGGTGGCCAGAGTATTGGAGTTTCAGTCTCAGCATCAGTCCTTCCAATGAAATCCCAGGGCTGATCTCCTTTAGGATGGACTGGTTGGATCTCCTTGCAGTCCAAG
Source organism: Redunca redunca (assembly GCA_006410935.1). NCBI lineage: Eukaryota > Metazoa > Chordata > Mammalia > Artiodactyla > Bovidae > Redunca > Redunca redunca. The sequence goes on along the minus strand of SJYQ01095305.1, from coordinate 89,149 downwards.
GGACTCTTCAAGAGTCTTCTCCAACACCACAGTTCAAAAGCATCAATTCTTTGGCACTCAGCTTTCTTCACAGTCCAACTCTCACATCCACACATGACCACTGGAAAAATCATAGCCTTGACTAGATGGACCTTTGTTGGCAAAGTAATGTCTCTGCTTTTGAGTATACTGTCTAGGTTGGTCATTACTTTCCTTCCAAGGAGTAAGCATCTTTTAATTTCATGGCTGCAGTCACCATCTGCAGTGATTTTGGAGCCCCCCAAAATAAAGTCTGACACTGTTTCCACTGTTTCCCCATCTATTTCCCATGAAGTGATGGGACCAGATGCCATGATCTTCGTTTTCTGAATGTTGAGCTTTAAGCCAACTTTTTCACTCTCCTCTTTCACTTTCTTTTTTTTAATTTAAATTTATTTATTTTAACTGGAGGCTAATTACTTTACAATATTGTATTGGTTTTGCCATACATCAACATGAATCCGCCACGGGTGTACACATGTTCCCCATCCTGAACCCCCCTCCCACCTCCCTCCCCGAACCATCCCTCTGGGTCATCCCAGTGCACCAGCCCCAAGCATCCTGTATCCTGCATCGAATCTGGACTGGTGATTCGTTTCTTATATGATATCAAGAGGCTTTTTAGTTCCTCTTCAATTTCTGCCATAAGGGTGGTGTCATCTGCATATCTGAGGTGATTGATATTTCTCCCTGCAATCTTGATTCCAGCTTGTGCTTCTTCCAGCGCAGCGTTTCTCATGATGTACTCTGCATATAAGTTAAATAAGCAGGGTGACAATATACACAGCCTTGACGTACTCCTTTTCCTATTTGGAACCAGTCTGTTGTTCCATGTCCAGTTCTAACTGTTGCTTCCTGACCTGCATATAGGTTTCTCAAGAGTACACGGTAAACCTGTGTTTTTATTATTGGCCGAATAATGTGTGGTCCATTGGAATACAATGTGCTGAGGCAATACACAGTTAGAGAAGGGAAATTCGTTTTGTGATGGGGACGTCTGGGAAGGCTTTGTGGAAAAGAAGCATCCTCAAGGTTGATTCTTTTACACTTAGAGCAGAAAGTTCATCCCCATGATTTCTCTGTTCTTTAAGCTTGGAAGAAAAGATTTAGTGTAGAAAAAAATCTTTCCTTAAGAGACATAAGTTTAGACTTCGCTGGTGGTCCACTGGTTAAGTACCTGCCCGCCAATGCAGGGGACACGGGTCTGATCCCTGGTCTGGGGTGATTCTGGATGCTGCAGGGCAACTAAGCCTATGTGTCCAACTGCTCAAGCCCACACGCCTAGAGCCTGGGCTCCACAGCAGGAGAAGCCACCACAAGGAGAAGCCAGTGCATGCAGCTAGAGAGCAGCCCCTGCTCGTTACTTCCAAATTAGTTCCTCCATCCTTGTGTCAGGGACGGGGGAATATTCAGATGAGTCCTGCAGGTACTGACCGTGTTGTCAAGAAAGGATCTAGAAGTGAAGAATATTGTCCCGTGTCACCAGTGCTGTGAGTGGGAGATGCTGAAAGCTGAGAAATTTAGATTCCACTTACGAGTGTTTGGGAATGTGAGGAAGTTCAGGAATCTCCTTCCAAGTTTCTGTTGTGATGATGGGGTGGGAAATGTATGGCGCTTCCCGCAGGAGCAGGATGGACAGATGCTATCTGTGGTTCCTTTGGTCTATCTGTGATGTCTCACAGGTAAAGGGCACAATGAGAAAACCCTCTGAACTTTTCCAAGACAGTGTTGACAAGGTCTACACAAATGTATGTCTCACAGTGCCCAGGGATTTTTGGAATTTCTGCTTCATGGGCTTCATCTCTAATGTTGTGACTCATTTTAAAATTGTCTATCTCAAAGCCAGTTTAACAAAAGGAAGTCTTCCCTCTAGAGCTCCAGCCACAGCTCTTCCTCCCTCTCCAAATTTCCTAGTGAAGAAGTGATGAAATACTATCCGACTTATTCAAACTTTCATAAATTAAAAGAAAAATTCTTGGGGTTTTCCAGAGCATACACTTGCAGTGCTAACACTGCAGTGATGCTGTAAAATAATAAACGTGAAAAACTGTTGACCTGACTTGGGATCAGGGAATTACCCTAAACCGAAGTCTTAGGGAGACCACCATTTCACACTCATCAGATTGGCCCCCCAAATTTTACTCTTCCCATTGTGTGCAGTTCAGTCGCTCAGTCCTGTCCAACTCTATCTGACCCCATGGACTGCAGCATGCCAGCCTTCCCTTGTCCATCACCAACTCTCAAAGTTTACTCAAACTCACGTCCATTGAGTCCGTGATGCCATCCAACCATCTCATCCTCTGTCGTCCCCTTCTTTTCCTGCCTTCAGTCTTTTCCAGCATCAGGGTCTTTTCCAGTGAGTCAGCTCTTCGCATCAGGTGGCCAAAGTACTGGAGTTTCAGCTTCAGCATCAGTCCTTCCAATGAATATTCAGGACTGTTTTCCTTTAAAGAAATCTCCTGTTCACTCATGGTAGGCATCAAATTGGTACAGATAATTGGGGGAGCTATTTGGTGCTATCCAGTAAAACCAAAGATATACTTCCCCTACAACCCAGGAATTTCATTCTTAGGTAAGTCTAGAGAAACTCTTAATACATGTGAAAAAAGAAATATCCAAGAATATTCATGATAGAATGTTTTTTAAGAGCTAGACTACTACCCAAATATCTATCATCAACCAGAAAACTGGTTACATAATTTGATATTTCCGTGTGATGAAATGTGGTGAAAAAATTGCATAGACTGTGTTATGGAGACATAACCTCCATAATCTCAGAAACAGTATAAAGTGGAAAAGGCAAGTTGCAGAAGGATGCCATTGCTATGAAGTTTCAATCATACAAAGTAATACTCTTATTTACATATATTTACATGTGTAATTAAAGTATAAGAAACACGTTATTTTGGAATAAACACCAAATTCAAAGAAGTGGCTCCCCGCAGGGAAGACAGGAAGGAAGACCAGGGAAGGGTCACACAGGGCCTCCATTTGTATCCGTGATATCTATGGCTTGTGATGGCTGTACAGATGTTTATTATTTTCTACATTATTATATATATTTTGTAGATATGTAAAATATCTTCTAAGACAAGGTAACTTTATAAAATGGGCACGAACTCCTGCTCTGTGTCCTCTGCCTGTTGGCACAGAGATACTGTACAGTGACTGGGAAGCTGTCCCCATTTGCTGTGGGTCCATACAGGAAATTTTAAGTAGATGTGACCATCTTCAAAGGTTTCCCTGGTGGCTCGATGGTAAAGAGTCGCCTGCAATGCGGGAGACGCACAAGAGACACAGGTTCAATCCCTGGGTTGGGAAGATCCCCTGGAGTAGGAAGTGGCAACCTGCTCCAGTATTCTTACCTGGAAAGTCACGTGGACAGAGGATCCTGGTGGGCTACAGTCCATGGGGTTGCCAAGAGTGGGACATGACTGAGCATGACCATCTTCAAAGGGAACATTCCCCACGCATCTGCACTGGACCCTGTGTGCACAAGGCAGTCACCGTTTTGAACGAAACATCTTTTTTTCCCCGGCTTGTGGGGTTTTGGGGATCTTATTTTGATTTGTTGGTGGAGATGCGGAACAGGGCCATAGTAATAGGAACCAAATGGCATCTCTCTGGCTTATTCTCCAGCTAGCAAACTGCTGGAGCCCCCTCACATCCCATCTCTTCCTTGTTACTGGGATCCCTTGCTCGTGCTGGCAAATGACCGCCGTCCTGACATCCCTTTGATAAGGACATGGCACTAACACGCTCAAGTATGTCTGATTGCCTGAGGGCGGGGGGAGGAGCCCCCCCTCTCTCCACCATAGCTGCCTGGTTTCAGTGAAGCTCCGCAACCCTTCTAAGTTCCATTAGTACAGCCCCATGTTCCTGTTGCAAACATTGTGAAATGGGAAAGTACCCACCGCTGGGAATTGCTTCACTTTCCTTTGCTTGCCAGTGGAGCCCTGCTGACTTCTCCTCTGGGTGCTCATTGAAATGCAGTCGATCCATCTCTTTTATGTGCCTCCCTTTTTATTGCAGCCCCATCTCCCTTGGAATCTGGTCCAAGTTCAATCCTGGTGACACATGCGATGTTGGCCTTGAGTGCCCTGTCCTGTATTGTGCAGCCTCTGTCCTTGACCGAGCTGGTGAACCTCATTGCTCAGTGGTTCTGCAACAGTGAGCCCCTTTCTCTGGTTCCCATTGTGCTCGCAGCTAGGGACTGTAGCTAGGGGTGACTTTCCTCTCTGCCTTTGGCTTATTTATACATCATATAAATCATCTTTAAATGGGAGAAAGTCGTTCAAAGCTGGGGCTTTGGGGAGCAAGACCTAGGTTGCTCTGAGAATGGACACTATAATCCACACCAGTCAGGCTCCAGGCAGAAAGCAGTTGGCATGCCCCAAATCGTTAAACTGATAAGAATGTAATGAGAGGGATATTTGCAGAGAGATAAAGAGCTAAGGAGATGATGAGGCACCCAGGGGCCATCAACAGCAAGAAGCTCTTAACACTCCTACACCGCAGAGGCCAGAGGAAGTTCTGGTGTTATCACTGAGCCCTGTGCCAGCTGAAGCCAAGGAGGAAGGGCTGGGTGGCTGGAGATGTGGCCCTAGAGGAACACAGCCCCTGCCAGAGCCATGGCTTAGCACAGATCTCTCTCCCTCTGCCCTCCAGTCACCTGCTGTTGCTTCCCACTGATTGAATCCCACTGGGTACCAGAAGCCCAGGAAGCTGAGTGATGCATTCTGGAAACGTCAGTCCCCAGACACCCTGGGCAGGAGCAAGGCAGAGAAGGGCAGGGAGTAGAGCCAGAGGGCCAGGCAGAGAGGAGGCAGCACCATGTATATTTCTCCATGCTGTCCCCAGGTAACTAGGAAGACCAGGCGTAATGAGTGTTCAACCAGTAATAGCATTCTGGGCAGCTGGGGCTATGGCTCTGGGACTGGTTGACTCCTGCTTGGATGGGTGAGCCAGGAAGGAGATCTGGGAGGGAAAGGGACTGACATTCATGGTTATGGGTCATGTACTTTGTTCTGTGCTTTGAAAAAGATGATTTGAATGAGACCCGAGGATTGGCTGTTTTTCATGCTCCAGGTGGTTATCATACCTGAAGATGACTGAACTTGGTGATCTCAGGTGGCAAATTTTAGCCTTGAGACCTTTTCTGAGCCTAACTCAAGTGACACACACCACGCTGGTCATGAGTGCCCAGAGTATACGCCTGTGAGGCTGATGATGCTCTTAGCAGGAGATGATCTTCCTGGAGTTTTCCTCCTGGCTCCACTTTGATTTGCATTATTCATTACCTTCGCCTGGAGGCTGTGATACATTTCAGAGGGGCAGCCTTGATCAAATGGCCCTGATGATGTAGACAAGGTCTCTAAACATTGTGGCAGGATACCCAGGAAGGTGAAAATAACATAGCTGAACTCGTGGGGGTATAGGATCTGCCCTGGAGAATTCCAAATCTAGTATGAGCATTGGGATGTACACACCAAAGATAAGGAACCCCTGTGAAGCAACATATCATGAGAAAGTTTACACAAACAAAATGTGTGCTTGGTAAAAGAGGGTTGGAGAATAGAGCCACTGGGAGCAGGGATAATAGCCCTGTGGGGCAGTGGTGGTTTAGTTGCTAAGTCGTGTTCGACTCTTGCTACCCCATGGATTGTAGCCCGCCAGGCTTCTCTGTCCCGTTGGATTTCCCAGACAAGAATACTTGAGTGGGTTGCCATTTCCTTCTCTAGGAATTGAACCTAGGGATTGAACCCACGTCTCCTGCATTTGGCAGGCGAATTTTTAAACTGCTGAGCTGCCAGGGAAGCCCCACTCACCCTGTAACCTTAACTAAACGTTTGATAGCTTACAGTAGGCCTCAGTTTCCTCATCTGTAAAATGGGCAAACTAAAAGTCTATTTCTCCTTAGGCAGTTGCAGGGGTTACATGGGAACATCATATGAGGCACAGGGCCTGCTGCTGCTAAGTTGCTTCAGTCGTGTCCGACTCTGTGCGACCCCATAGACGACAGCCCACCAGGCTTCCCCGTCCCTGGGATTCTCCAGGCAAGAACACTGGAGTGGGTTGCCATCTCCTTCTCCAATGCATGCAAGTGAAAAGTGAAAGTGAAGTCGCTCAGTCATGTCTGACTTTTTAGCGACCCCATGGACTGCAGCCTACCAGGCTCCTCTGTCCATGGGATTTTCCAGGCAAGAGTACTGGAGTGGGGTGCCATTGCCTAGTACACAATAAATGCTCAGTAAAGACTGATGATTATCAACACCATCATTATTCCTGGAGGTGAATACCAATCACCACTTGGGAAAAGGAGTAAGGACTCCAAGATTCCAGAGGACTTGGCACCTCCTTGAGTCTTTTAACTGACCGAGTTCATTGCCCTTTTCCAGACCAGCTCACAGGCCTCAGTTCTCTGACTCCCACTCATGTCCCCTCACAGGTGACGTGGGAGCTTGTGTACCTGGCCATCAGCTTGGGCCCCTCTACGTGGGGAATCATGAAGTGTTTCGAAGGAAAAGTCTGAAGGGCCATCTTGGCTCATGTGTCCCAAACCTCGCTTGATAAACTACTGGGTCCCCACAGTGGCCCTGGAAAGAGAGATCTGTGGTTAAAGAAACTGAAGCAGCCATTCCATCTTCGCCCTTCTCTCCCTCACAGAGCCACAAGGCTCAGAGAGGCACTGTAGTCAAAAACTGGCTTCACACTGTTCAAATAGGACTCTCTCAATTTCTTTATCTAAAGAGGACTTTTTTCCATAGGACACCCCACAGAACTAGTGTTTTTAGAGGTGTATCAGTTAGAAGTTTTGTTCAGCTCCGTGGTGATAGGGGTGGTGGCTTAGTTGCTAAGTCGTGTCCGACTCTTGCAACCCCATGGCCTGTAGCCCCACCAGGCTCCCCTGTCCGTGGAGTTCAGAAGCCCAACTAGAGTGACTCCGTCAGCTCGGGTTCTGTATTTTTCTAATTTTCAGGACAGTGGATGCAGTCCTGAGTTGGCAGAGTGGCACCACAGTGCTATGAGGGACCTGAGCTCCTTCTGCCTCTCTACTTCAGCCTTCCTTAGAATAGAGTTTTGTTTTTGCGCTCATTGTCTCATGGTTACAAGATGGCTGCATCACGGCTAGCTTCACATCTGCATTCCAGGCAGGAAGAAGCAGAAGGACAAAGTACAAAAAGTGCGTATCAGCTAATTCTTTCTCTTTAATAAGCTTTCCTGAAAAGCTTTTTAACAAGCTTTTTTCCAACCTTTAGAAACTGGTTGAAACTCTGTTAGGGGGACTTCAAACTGCAAGAGTCTGAAGAGAAGCTAAAAGCTTTTAAAATGGGTATTTTGATGCTTCAAAGCAGACCAGGGACCTATTAGTATGGAAGAAGGAGAGAATTAATGTTAGGTGGGCAGTTCACATCATGTGACACATCGATTGATCAAATCTTTGCTTCTTTCTTCACCGGGTTTATTCTAAAAGCATCCCATGCCAAAGAAATAAAAGGCAAGCAAGGAAACCAACTACTCTTTGTAATCAATAGAAAATAAGCATAAAGTGCTTGGGCTCACACACTCATTGGGAAGATGCTGTTGGTGCCCCATGCAGGCCCCCCACCTCCCTGGACACCATGGGTGTTCCAGCTAATAGCTCACACCTGTGGGGACTGCCTTGGGGTTATTGAACCTTCTCACCCCGAGGTGCCTGGGAATTACATCATACTTACCCCCACCTTCCCCTGCATCCTGTGGGCCAATGACTAACTGGGGAACAGGTACAAAAGCCCCATTCCCTCGCCCCAACTGGGGTAGATATGGCAATGACCTTCCTTCTCCAGAGCTCCCCCTGAATTGGGCTGAAGCTCGATTTCTCCTAAAACCACGTTCTTGGCAGATCCTTCCCCTTTCTTTCCCTTATTCCCTTCCTGGTTTCTCCTGAGAGCACGACCTCAGTACATCCATGCGTATGAACCGCTGTCTCAGGCTCCACTTCCAGGGAATTGGATCTAAGGTGTCCCGGGTCAAACAGCTTGAGGGGTGGGGAGGGTCTCCACTTCCTTCTAAGGGATTTGGTATAAAACCTAACCCCTCAGTCCTGTCTATGGTCTCTCTGGCTTGGCCTGGAGGCTGTGGGGCAGCTCTGCATTTCCAGTCCAGTATGTTTGGGGAGGACTCGGCACAAGATGGAATCCAGTACTGTTATCTTCTCAAAGCAGATAGTCTTAGAAACATTGATTTGCGTTCTTAAGCCCATGAACTGTTTGAAAGGACTTGTCTTGTGTGTGCGCGCGCGCATCTGCGCGCGCACGATTTTCCATCTTGCGGCAATGGCAGTGGGGTATTTATAGCTGGATCTACAGGGCCATTCTCACGTGGCTAAAGCAAATGAAAACCTCATGTGGATTTTGTTTTGTTTTCCCCCCTCTGCCTTTGCCATTGCAAACTCTCCTGTTCTTAAACCCTTGTTGTTGTAACCAGAGCCGCGCGGAGCATCGCTGCAATGGGGAGGTTATGTAAATTTACTATTTCAGGCAAGAGTGCCCATTCTCCTGCAGTCAAGCCACAGAGCCTAAGAGAGGGGACTCTGAGGGGGGAGCGGGCTGGTGACCCTGAGTGGCTGCCCCACCCAGCACCGCTCCCCCTCGAAAGTCTCCCCAGATTAACCCTGTGGACTGTGGATTCTCCAGGTCACCTCATGATCCCTCTGCATACATGAGCTCCTTGGAAAGACAACTGTTTTCTTTCCCCCTTGTTTTTCTGTATTTCTTAAGCCTTTCATGTCCATGTTTTGCCTTCTCAGTTAGACGGAAAACACCCTGGGGGCCTGGTCTGTTTGCCCAGGTTAGTAGAGCTTTTGCAGGAGCTGGGTGGGTGAGGGTGGGGGCAGATGCTCAGGCCCCTGCTTTCTCTGGTTGGATGAAGAACTCCTGGGGTTCTCTAGACGGCAAGGTTGGAGTGTTGGCCTGATCTTTAGGGAGAGGCCAGCATTTTAAGCTAAGGAGGCCAAGGGACCCCGGACCCCTGTAGACCACCTACCGTTTCTTTCTGGTGACCTGGAACCCACACATTAGCACTTTAGATGAAAGCAGCTGGGGCTGCGCTGTGGCCTGGGGAGGGGTGGCCTGGCCGCAACCTGCCAGAGTATGTGGAGCCCCCGAGGGGCTGCAGGACGCTTAGGAAGCTTGGCCGCCCTGACCCCGGGAGCTGCGTCTTCCTGCTGCCAGGCCTCCTGCAGCTGGCCTGCCACACAGAGGGCTTTCCAGACTTTAACTCCTCAAACTTGCTGAGCAATACCTGCCATACATCCAGGGCCTACTCTGTGCCAAGCACTGGGCTGAGCACTTGCACACTTCAGCACACCTCATGCTCACAACAGTATGTGCAAAGTGGGTGTTATCCCATTTTACAGAAAAGAGAACCGTTTCTGACAGTTAGGCACTTTTCTTGAAGCCACACAGATAGGTAGAGGCACAGAGAGCCTGACTCCAAGACCCTGGTCCTCTGTACTACTCCCTGATACGTCATAACCGTCTCCTTTAAAATGTATGTATATGTTAAATGTTTATTTGGCCGCTCCAGATCTTTCTTTGCAGTACTCAGGATCTAGTTTCCCGACCAAGGATCAAACCTGGGCCCCCTTCATTTGGAGCGTGGAGTCTTAGCCACTGGACCACCAGGGACATCCCCATCTCCTTTTACAGTGAACTCCCCACTGACCCCCAGATCAGAAGGCACCTTCTACATTGTGATTAGACAGGTGCCTGGGCAAGGGGTATCTGTGCTTAGCTGCTGAATTGTGTCCAGCTGTTTGCAACCCCTTGGACTGTAGCCCGCCAGGCTCCTCTGTTCATGGGATTCTTCAGGCAAGAATACTGGAGTGGGTAGCCATTCCCTTCTCCAGGAGGATCTCACCAACCACGTGACTTCCACCATGCTATAACTCTAGCAACGACAAGCATTATTCTGTATTTCTACCTTTCCACCCTGCTTCCCTGGTGGCTCAGTGGTGAAAGAGCCTGCCTGCTAATACAAGAGGTGTGGGTTTGATCCCTGGGTCGGGAAGATCCCCTGGAGAAGGGAATGGTAACTTGCTCTAGTATTCTTGCCTGGGAAATCCCATGGACAGAGGAGCCTGGTGGGCTACAGTTCATGGGGTCACAAAGAGTTAGACACAACTTAATGACTGTGCCCACACCCAGGTGGCCATCTAGTCACAGCAGGGAAGGTATCTTCTGATCCGGGGGTCAGTGGGGAGCTTCTGGAGAGCCTGGGGCTTGAACCCTTGGGTCCTAGATCTCAGTCCTGCCACTGCCTCCCTTCGGTGCTCCCCACTTCCAGCCCCCCTTCTCTTTCTACTCCTGTGAGTCCTAGAGGGTTTGCAATCCTAGGATAGAGCCAGCAATCTGTTAGTGTTTGTCCTGATTCCAAGAATCCCAGATATACAAGAATTCCTCATCGAAAAGTCAAGCATTCTTGGGGAAAGTGTGTGTCACCGAGAGAGTGAGATTCCTTGCGTTGGGAAATGAGATCCTAGGCCGGTCCAGGCAAATAACTGTGGATTTCAGAGCCAGAGGGAAGTGGATTGGCTCCCCCAAACACCCATCTCCTAGGCTACTCACCCCCTCACAAACCACAACTGGCGAATTTGCCTCCCAGTTCATCTGAGGGCACTAACCAGATGATAATTTCCTCCAGATACAGAAGGAAGGAAGAGGCAGATTGGGGTGCCTGCATGCATGTGTGTGTGTACACAGTTCTTGCTGCTGGTCTCTTTCCTGTAGCTCCTCTTGGCTTGAGCCACTCACCTCATGAAGAACATGCTTGTGAGGTTTTGTTTGGGGAGGTGGGGGAGTGGATCCCAGGATACAGACAGTGAGATCAGCTGCTCATCTTCTACTTTGGGGCGGCTCTGCTCTCCAGAGCATCTCAGGTCAGTGCAAAGAAAGATGCTCAGTTGAGAAAGGAACCTCTCATGGCTGCAGATTCAAGTGGTGGTGTCGCTCAGCTGTGTCTGA
>SJYQ01095305.1:61409-77924 GCA_006410935.1 Redunca redunca | reverse complement strand
GAGTGTCAAAACAGAGCTCTATTTAGGAACGCGGAGCCTTCTGCCTGGCCCCGTTTCCCACTGGGATCCTTGCTTGGCTCTTTACAGGCTATAAATGAATTCGCTTTTTTCTTCCTTCCCCATCCTACTGCTAACCCACATCTCTGATTCTGTTTTCTCTCCACCCCTGACACCAGGGCAGGAGTCCCACCCACATCAGGGAATAGTGTGTCCTGAAGAGTGGGGGCAGCAGGCAGGCGGGGTGGTGCGCAGAGTCCAGTCCGCAGTCGGTCCCCATAGCGACCGGCGGGTCGTTTCCCACAGACCCTTCCCACCCACTGGCCCAACACCCGGCACATCACAGCGTTGCCGGGACCCACACGTGCCCCCGATCTAAGGGACCTGTCTTAGTCTGCTGGCAGCCCTAACAAAGGACCAGAGTTCTGAGGGCTGGCGGTCCAAGATCAAGGTGAAGACCGTTTGTTTACTTCTGAGGCTTCTCTCCATCTCACTGTGTCCTCACGTGACCATTTCCCTGTGTGCACATCCCTGGTCTCTCTGCGTGTCCTACCCGCTCTTCTTATAAGGACACCAGTCAGACTGGATTAGGGCCACACAAACAGCCTCCTTTTATTTTTATTTTATTTGTGGGTGGGTTACTATTCTTTTCTTAATTGAGGTATAGTTGACTACAATATTGTACTAGTGGCAAGTGTTTCAACAAAGTGATTTGGTTACATTTTTTTCCAATTCCTTTCCATTACAGATTATTACAAGATACTGAATATCATTCCCTGTGCTATACAGTAAATCCTGTTATTTATCTATTTGATGTATAATAGTTTGTATCAGTCAACCTCATACTCCTAATTTATGCCCCCCCTTTCTCCTTTTGTAACCACAAGTTTGTCTCCTGTCTGTGAGTCTATCTGTTTTGTATATTGATTCATTTGTATGGTTTTTGGATTTTTTCATGTGAGTAATGTCATGTAATATTTGTCTTTCTCTGTCCAATTTATGTCCCTTAGTATGATAATCTCCAGGTCCTTTCATGTTGCTGCAAATGGTATTATTTCATTTTATTTTATGGCTGAATAGTATTCTATTGGGGAGTGTGTGTGGTGGGGTCAGGGTGGGGGGCTGCCTCCACGTCTTGGCTATTGTAAATAGTGCCGCTCTGAACACTGAGGTGCATGTATCTTTGCAAATCAGAGTTTTCATCTACTTCCCACTCAGGAGTGGGGTTGCTGGATCATATGGTTATTTTTCTGGTTTGTTTCCTGAGGCACTTCCATACTGTTTTCCACAGTCAATCTCATTTTATTTTAATTGCCTCTTTAAAGGTCCTCTCTCCAAATACAGTCACCTTCTGAGGTTCTGGGGATTAAGGCTTCAATATATGAATTCGGGGGGTTGGGGACACAAGTCAGTCCATAACAGGATCCAATCACTAATGAATAGGGGTAGAGGGCAGAGTTTTGTGACTAATTTTAGCCCCAAGAGGTCACAGGAAAAGTCGTGGTCACAACATGCTCATGCCATTCAATTGTGTGATGTTAAGGATAAACATAGCTGAAAGAATGCAAGTAATTGTAAAAAAAAAAAAAAAACAAAACAGTCCATTCTGGGGCTCATGTGGTAGCCCTGATGGATCTGGTTTGGGATCTCTAACTGATGAAGTGATCAGAGCATCAGTAACCGTTTATTCCCTGTGAAAATCAGCTTCCTTCATCACTCTCCTTCGCAGGCCCCGACTGTAGCATGCGTCTGGAGATCACGGAGCTCCCTCGTTCTCTGGGGCCTGTCTCCCTGGGAGCCAGCTCTTGGGTGGCAGCCTGGATGTGCCTGACTCACCCTGAGTGGCTGGAGGGTTGGCAGGGCTGTCCCAGGTTGCAAGATTAGGTCAGAGGGTCTGTTCAATCTGGCCAGGCTCCATGGAGACCCATTTAGAAGAAATTCATAGAGAAGTAAGAAATCCCAAAGAAGTCGTCCCTTTCTGGAGGGAAAATTGTACAGGAGAGACAAGAGAAATGCCTAGCTGGAGAGTAGAGAAGGCAGCTCCTGTTGGACATCGTGGCTGGCAGCTGGGTACTGGGCTGGCTGCTGGGGAAATGATTGAGTGGTCATTCGAGGCCTCTGGATCTCCAGCACCTGCTTTTTTTTTTTTTTTTCAGGCTGCTCCGCTGTTCCCTTAGGGAAAAAAATAGCACTGGTTTGATAACCTAAGTCCTTCTCAACCCAGCCCCAGTGCAGTCTTCTCAAGGGCACCTAGTCTTCTTCAAGATATCAGATTTCTGTATTGCCGTGTTGCCTCATGGTCTGGCGGGAGTTGTAGGATGCTGGAGCCGTAAGTGAGTGTGTGTGGCAGTTGTGAGCCCAGCCTCATAGTCCAGGCTCTGGTTTGTGCAGATGTATCTCCGGCAGAGAAGGCAAATCTGTATCCAGAAAAGTGTCTATTTTAGTGAGAAACAACTCTTCCCCCTTCCATTAGGGAAGCTCTCTTATAATCAACCTGTTACCAGGAGACTGGGCTTCCCAGGTGGCTCAGCGGCAAAGAACCTGCCTAGCAATGCTGGAGACTCAAGTTCGATCCCTGAGCTTGGGAAGATTTGCCCTGGAGGAGGAAGTGCCAACCCACTCTAGTATTCTGGCCCAGAGAATCCCATGGACAGAGGAGCCTGGCAGGCTACAGTCCATGGGGTCGCACAGAGTCATACACGACTTAGCTACTAACCAACAGCCAGGAAACTGGCTGATGACTTGGAGAGGGATGACATTCTCTGGGGACGTTTCGCTTCCTATCCCTGCAACGTGAGGCTCTGTTAAGCTAGACGTTTTAGCTCCATCCATGGATACAGCAATGGTTCCATGAAACTGGAAGTTTAGACTGCCATCTGGTCTCTTGGGGATCCTCAGGCCAGGGAATTCAACAGACAAAGAAGGCAGTGATGTACTAGCTGAAGTGATAGGCCATCAAGGGAAACTTGGGATCTGGAGGAGTGTATCTTGCATGGAGGGGGACACCCAGGGCCTCTCTTAGTCCCCTCACCCCTGGATTGGAGTCCGTGGAAAGCTATAGTATCAGGACTGATAATCACCCAGATCTTTCAGGAATGATGGTTCAGCCCATCCACTACCACATCCAGTCAGATTTGCTAAGGGCAAAGGAAATATGAAGTAAGCCTTGGAAGACAGTGTGAAAGTGTTAGTCACTCAGTTGTGTCCGACTCTTCACGACCCCATGAACTGTGGCCCGTGAAACTCCTCTGTCCAAGGAATTCTCCAGGCAAGACTACTGGAGTGGGTTGTCAATCCCTTCTCCAGGGGATCTTCCTGACCAAGGGGTTTAACCTGGGTCTCCTGCATTGCAGGTGAATTCTTTATGGTCTGAGCCACCAGCAATGGAAGGAAACTAGTCAGAAATACCAGTTAAGACCATGTGATCACCTGGAGAAACAAAAACCATAATCATTATGAGTCTTTCTTTCTTATTTCGATATGAATTTGTTTCTATATTAACTTTTTTCTCTTTACCACTCTTCCATTCACCTACCATCTAACATATGGGTACTCATAGTACTTAAGTTTCTATCTCACAGAGACAGTGGGGTCCTAAGAAGATAAATAATCATCACCCAAAGAGGGGAAAAGGACTTGGATCCTCTTTTGGAGGAAGAGTATGTTTTCAGTTGTATGAGGGTCAGCTCCATTGTGATAAGTGGAAGCATTATTTTACTATCTTCTTAATTTGGAGGTAAATCTTATTGTTGTTCAGCCACTGAGTCACGTGTGGCTCTTTGCACCCCCATGGACTGCAGCACACCAGGCTTTCCTGTCCTTCATTGTCTCCTGGAGTTTCCTCAAACAAAATCTAAATATCATTAGAAGGATACAGAGTCCATCTCAGTGTGGTCTCTGGTGGACTTGTATGGTGTCAACTTAGTTAAACTAGAAATACATCCCCTTCCTAAGAAGCTCTGTGTTCATGGAGGCCACAAGAGTCATTTTGTGTAGGACTCGGAAGACAGAAGTGAAGCAGTGGTCTTTTTATACTAGAAGGTCAGCACCGAACGCAAGGTGCTGTGGACACCCAGGCCCATGGGCCCTCATGTGCTGGCTTCGGGCACTGGCATGAGGCAGCCACAGACCTGCTCCCTTGAACCTGCTCCCTCAGTGCCTTGGACTCCGGCCCAGGTGTCTATTTCACTCTATGACCAAGGGCATGTAGATCATGCCCATCACCAGTGTGGGAGGTGGGAAGAGACAAGAGACTAACGTGAGTTTTAGTCCTTCCTCTCCGCTCCAGCCCATCCTTGGAGGTTCTAATATGCACCTGCTACCTCCCTTCACATCCACCTGTCCCCCCCAACTGCCTGCCCTACTGACCTCAGGCCCTGGAGACCGAAGCGACAGCCACCTACAGATGGCATAACCAGCTCCCACAGCTGCACGGAGTCAAACGCCTATAAAACTCCCTTAAAATGTTTGTGTGCTGCCAATGACTGGATGTTTGTGTCCCATCCCCGACCCCAGTTTGTGTCCTGAGATCCTAAGCCCCATTGTGGTGGTATTGAGAGGGAGGGCTTTGTGGGGAGTGGGGGGTGATTAAGTCACGAGGATGGAGCCCTCTTGAATAGCATCAGTGCCCTTTTAAAAGAGGCCCCAGAGGGCTGCCTCCCTCTTTCCTCTATGTGAGGACATTTAAAAAACAGCCATCTATGAACCAAGAAGTGAGCCCTCACTGAACACCAAATCTGCCAGCCCATTGATCTTGGATTTCCCAGATGAAGAACTGTGAGAAACAGATCTCTTTTGTTTATGATGTACTCATAAGATATTCTGTTATATTCATAGTAGTCTGAACTAAGAACTATATATGTGTGTGTATATATGCATATACATGTGTGTGAGAGTATGGGTGTGTTTCTGCTACTCTGATTCTGAGTAACGGAAGAAAGAACTTCACCAGCCCGCTTTTCCTTAATCGCTTCCTTGCCCTCTCCCTGCTCCGCTCTGCATTGCAGAGGACTGACCCTCTCGGGTGGTATCATCTCATCTTGGCCCTCTCTGCCTATGCTCACGGTGGCTGGACCTCTCACCCAGTGACTTTGGTCCTGGGCCCTGGCCATAGTCTCCATCTTTGCCTCCAACCTCAGGCTGGTGCAGCTCCACGCTACTAAGCTCTCTTGATGACCTTGATTTCTTAGATCAACCATCACTTACAGAACCAGTTCCCTGTATCAGATTCCCACTGTTTTAAATACTTAGTTTCTTTTTGCCTGTTTGGACCCAGACTGATAGCAGCCCACTTGAAGTTTGAGTTCATAAATTTAAAGTGAGACCAGGGAATTCCCTGGCAGTCCAGTGGTTCAGACTTCACACTTTCACTACCAAGGGCATGGGTTCAGTCCCTGGTTGGGAAATGTGGCACACCGTGGCCAAAATAATGAAAAATAAAATAGAACTTTTTAAAAACAAGACCAATCCAAACAGCATGTGACTGTTCCAAGTAGCCTTCCGCTTTTCAGGAGTCAGTAAAGAATTGGATTTAAGTAGGGCTGGAGCCTTGCAGAAAAAAGTGATGGAAAGAGGAGCTGATGGTGATTTTCAGGATGACCCAAAGACTCTCAGCTGGGTTAGGAAATAAGTAAGGTGATGAAAGGGTGGACAAGAAATGCAAAGATGGGAAAGTCAGTGGGTTAAAAATCCAAGTGTGGCTGATCATTTTTAGAGCAGAGGTGCCATAGGGAGGAGCAGAAAGGGTATGTAAGGATGATCAGGGATTAGGATGCTGGAAATCAAAATTTTGGAAGAGATGCAGCAACTGACAAGACCATGAGAGTGAGTGACTGAGGCAGGCTGGAGGACAAGATCAATGGAAATGAGGTGAGGGAACTAGAGGTCACAGTGTTGAGTGGATTGTCTATGTGGATATTAAGAATCACCCTAGGATTTCTAAAGGGTCTGGGTCTCTCCTCTCTTGCTTAAACCTTGGAGAGTGGGAATCTGCTTATTCTCTCTTCTCTCTCCTCTGCCTTCTCCCTCACCACGACCCTCCACGTGTAGCCACGGTTGCTCTTTCATTCCTCAAACCCCACCAGCACAAAGCTGTTACATCTGATAGACATTTACCAAGTATTCATGGATAAAAGAGGGGACCACAGCACAGCATAAGGCTAGAAAGAAAACTGAACATCACCTATGCAGTCTTTGTGAAATAAAATTCTTATTTATGTCAAGACAAGAAAAATTTAAACGTAAACTTCTTCCCTGACCTTTGGCCTCCCCTCATCCCCCACCCTGCGTTGTGTACCCACATTATGCATCAGCCAAACCTCCCCCATCAGCAAGAGGACCTGCTCAGCCATAAACAGCAACATTCTCCCAGCAGCAAGCTGTTGTCTAGTTGCTCAGCGGTGTCCGACTCTTTTGCGACCCCATGGGCTGCAGTCCACCAGGCTCCACTGTCCATGGGATTTCCCGGGCAAGAATACTGGAGTGGTTTGCCACTTCCTTCTCCAGGGGGTCTTCCTGACCCAGGGATTGTACCTGTGTCTCCTGCATTGGCAGGTGGATTCTTTACCACTGAGGCACCAGGGAAGCCCCACCCAAACTGTTCTAATCAACTGTTCTAACATTCCTGGAATTCCCTGGTGGTCCAGTGGGAGGACTCTGCACTTTCACAGCTGAGGCCTGAGTTCGAGCCCTGATCTGGGAACTAAGATCTAAGATCCTGTAAGATGAACAGTGTCACAAGCAGACAAACAACCTTCTTGATCTTGTAAAAGTCACATGATGTGCCATGGTGGCGCCTAAATCTGCATTATGTAAACTGTCAGTAATATATCAACATACAGCCCTCTGTCTTAAAAATGAAATAAAATAAACTGTGTCTTGATTTCGATGTGGAACAGTTCTCAGGGCTTTCTGGGATGCTGTTCCCAGGTTACAATCCTTGAGTTTGGCTCAAGTAACATTTTCCAATTTTAGATTGACTAATTCTTGGTTAATACCTTCGAGTCCTCAATCGGAATTTCTCAAGGACCAGTTTTCCCATTGGCTGCTAACTCTGGGAGTTTTCTTCATGTCACCTCTCTCTATAGACACCCTTCTCTACTTTGCATCCTCTTTAGGTCTGGTCCCCCAACCTGCCTATATTGCAAGCCTCCATGATAATGCTCTTAAATTCATATAGAGGAGTGTACATGCAATGACGCAGTTCTTTCACAACGCTTGTCACCCTGGGTGACCCACCTTTCATTTCCATAAGGCCTGTCAAGGTGTTTTCCTAAAGAAAAAAGCCATCAACTTCTAAGAGGAATTCTGCTCCTTCCCCCAAATACAGAATTGCAACAGGCACGGAATTATTCTAATAAAGCCCTTTTTCACTTTTCCATTACTCAAGTTAAAATGACATCATGCACACCACAGTGCTCAAAATCTGAAAAGTGCTTTTCTAACGCAATATAGAAGTTAAATAAGCAGGGTAACAATATACAGCCTTGACGCACTCTTTTCCTATTTGGAACCAGTCTGTTGTTCCATGTCCAGTTCTAACTGTTGCCTCCTGACCTGCATATAGGTTTCTCAAGAGTTTCTTAAGATTGCCAGGAGAAATATCAATCACCTCAGATATGCAGATGACACCACCCTTATGGCAGAAAACAAAGAGGAATTAAAAAGCCTCTTGATGAAAGTGAAAGTGGAGAGTGAAAAAGTTGGCTTAAAGCTCAACATTCAGAAAATGAAGATCATGACATCTGGTCCCATCACTTCATGGGAAATAGATGGGGAAACAGTGGAAACAGTGTCAGACTTTATTTTTTGGGGCTCCAAAATCACTGCAGATGGTGACTGCAGCCATGAAGTTAAAAGATGCTTACTCCTTGGAAGAAAAGTTATGACCAACCTAGATAGCATATTCAAAAGCAGAGACATTCCTTTGCCGACTAAGGTCCGTCTAGTCAAGGCTATGGTTTTTCCAGTGGTCATGTATGGATGTGAGAGTTGGACTGTGAAGAAAGCTGAGCACTGAATAATTGATGCTTTTGAACTGTGGTGTTGGAGAAGACTCTTGAGAGTCCCTTGGATTGCAAGGATATCTAACCAGTCCATTCTGAAGGAGATCAGCCCTGGTATTTCCTTGGAAGGAATGATGCTGAAGCTGAAACTCCAGTACTTTGTCCACCTCATGCAAAGAGTTGACTCATTGGAAAAGACTCTGATGCTGGGAGTGATTAGGGGCAGGAGAAGAGGATGACAGAGGGTGAGATGGCTGGATGGCATCACTGACTCGATGGACGTGAGTCTGAGTGAACTCTGGGAGATGGTAATGGACAGGGAAGCCTGGTGTGCTGCAATTTATGGGGTCGCAAAGAGTCGGACACGACTGAGCGACTGAACTGAACTGAACGCAAATATAAGAGAAGAATATTATGTACAACCTCACAACGTAGTCTAATGAGGAGAGGATCAAGAACCAAAACTCCATTTGTCCACAAGGCCCCACATATGCAAACTCAGGACAAACTTGGGTTGGGACCAAATGCAGTGTTCAGTTGAATGCATGCTTAAGTTAATGAATGAAGTGTACACAGGTGTACATAACATCATGACTTATAATAACAAATATGCATTTGGCTGGGCTTCCCAGGTGGTGGCAGTGGTAAAGAACCTGCCTGCCAGTGCAGGATACACAAGAGACACGGGTTCAATCCCTGGGCCTGGAAGATCCCCTGGAGGAGGGCATGGCCACCCACTCCAGTATTTTCCTGGAGAATCCCATGGACAGAGGATCCTGGCAGGCTACAGTCCATAGGGTCACAAAGAGTCAGAAACGACTGAAGCGACTGCTTGTATACATTTGGTCTTCCAGTAGAGAGCTGCTAAAACCCTGGGAATTTCCAAAGTGATAAGAGAATGGGAGCATCTTTTGTTATAAAATTTGCCTTTTGGCCTTGGAACCTGAAATAGCTCCAGAGCCATAAAAGTGAAAGAGGGTCTCATTATTCATATCAAATCCTTTTCAACTGCACTGGAGTTTATGTTAATAAGGTGGCTTTTGGAAAGCCTCTAAGGATGAGAAAGGAGTATGTCAAGGCTGTGTATTGTCACCCTGTTTATTTAACTTATATGCAGAGTACATCATGCCAAATGCCAGGCTGGATGAAGCACAAGCTGGAATCAAGATTTCCAGGAGAAATATTATAATCTCAGATATGCAGATGATACCACATTTATGGCAGAAAACGAAGAAGAAGTAAAGAGCCTCTTGATGGAAGTGAAAGAGGAGAGTGAAAAAGTTGGCTTAAAACTCAACATTCAGAAAACTAAGATTATGGCATCCAGTCCCATCACTTCATGACAAGTAGATGGGGAAACAGTGGAAACAGTGTCAGACTTTATTTTTGGGGGGTTCCAAAATCACTGCAGATGGTGAGTGCAGCCATGAAATTAAAAGACGCGTGCTCCATGGAAGAAAAGCTATGACCAACCTAGACAGCAGATTAAAAAACAGAAACATTACTTTGCCAACAAAGGTCCATCTAGCCAAGGCTATGGTTTTTCCAGTGGTCATGTATGGATGTGAGAGTTGGGCTATAAAGAAAACTGAGTGCCAAAGAATTGATGCTTTTGAATTGTGGTGTTGGAGAAGACTCTTGAGAGTTCCTTGGACTGCAAACAGATCCAACCAGTCCATTCTAAAGGAGATCAGTTCTGACTATTCATTGGAAAGACTGATGCTGAAGCTGAAACTCCAGTACTTTGGCCACCTGAGGCGAAGAATTGACTCACTGGAAAAGACCCTGATGCTGGGAAATATTGAAGGCGGGAGGAGAAGGGGATGATAGAGGATGAGATGGTTGGATGGCATCACCGACTCAATGGACATGAGTTTGAGCAAGCTCTGGGAGTTGATGATGGATAGGGAAGCCTGGCAAGCTGCAGTCCATGGGGTCTGAAAGAGTCGGACACAACTGCGCAACTGAACTGAACTGAACTGAAGGATGGGAGCTGGTTGCCAGGAGAACCCACCACGTGATTAGAGAGTTGGAACTTTCAGCCCTCCCCAGTTCTGCGACCTCTGGGGAGATGAGCGTCAGGTGCCAGTAGCCAATGATTTAATCAGCCTGGCCTATATCACAAAGCCTATCTATCAAAGGGTGGGGGCTTCCCTGGTGGTCCAGTGGTTAAGGATCTGCCTTGCAATGCAGAGGACACCAATTCAATGAAGATAGCACATGCCTTGGGGCAACTAAGCCCATGTACCACAAGTACCGAAGCCCGAGCACTCTCTTGAGCCCGTGCTCTGCTACAAGAGAAGCCACAACAAGGAGAGGCCCAAGCACTGCAAGGAAGAGTAGCTCCCGGTCTTGGCAACTAGAGAAAGCCTGTGCGCAGCAATGAAGACCCAGTGCAGCCAAAAATAAATAAAGTTTTTAAAATTCAAAGGATGGGGGTCAGGGAGCTTCTGGGTTGGTGAACGTATGGCCGTGCAAGGAGAATGGCTCCATACCCCTTCCTATATACTTTGCCCTATGCACCTTTTCCATCTGGCTGCTTCTGACATACCTTCTTATAATAAATCAGTAACCTAGTAAGGCAACTGTTTTCCTGAGTTCTGTCAGCTGCGCCAGCAAGTTAATTAAACTGGAGCAGGAGGTCATGGGAATCTCTGACTTACAACTGGTAGGTCAAAAGCATAACTGAACTTGCAATTGGCATCTAGGGGTTGGGAGAGCCTTGAGGGACCGAGGACTCTGATACTAGGTCTAAGTAGGGAGTGTCAGAACCAAACTGAGCTGCAAGACACCCAGCTAGTGTTGCTGAATTGGCCAGTGTGGCAATAAACCCACATCTTGTGTCAGAAATGTGAAATTAGAGAACTACAGGGGCAAGTTTTTTCCTTTACAGCATAATGCAAGGAGATGGCTAGCAGGCACATTTTGAAAGTGAAAGTGTTAGTCACTCAGTTGTGTCGGACTCTTTGGGACCCCATGGACTATATTCCGCCAGGTTCCTCTGCCCACGGAATTCTCCAGGCAAGAATACTGGAGTGGGGTGCCATCCTTCTCCAGGGGATCTTTCTGACCCAGGGATCGAACCTGGCTCTCCTGCATTGCAGGCAAACTCTTTACCACCCGAGCCACCAGGCAAGCACTTTTTTGCCATCTCAAGAAAAAACATTTCAGAATTGTGGTGGAAGACAAGCTAGGTTGGAAATAAAGTGGAATAATGAATAAAATAAGTGTGACTCTTTTTCTAGACGCTAAATACGAAAAGGAGAAAGACAGTATAGTAACCACTTAGTTCCAGCACTCCATGTCCCAGTCCATACTCTGCAGTCTAGTTGTTTGACACTCTTGGTATCTTGAGGCACCTGCCAACCACCCAACTCTCCATCCTACCCCCAACCCCCATATTCCTAGGGCAGTGCCAGCTATGCCCTTTCTGGAGTGAATATTTTGATAAGAGTTTTGGGGACAGAAGTAAAAAGGACAGGCCTGCTAAAACCGAAAAGAAGAGGGAGGAGATGTGCTGTGAACTGAATTCTATGTCCCTTAAATCCATATGTTGAAGCACTGACCCCTGATTGAGACTAAACCTGGAGCTAGGGCCTTTAAGTCGGCAATTAAGTTAAAGGAGGTCATCGGGGTGGGCCCCTGATCCAATAGGACTCACCTCCTCATAAGAAGAGAAAGAGAATGGAGGAGATGACTGGCAGAGGAAAGGCCATGTGAGGACACAAGAGAAGGTGACCCTCTGCAAGCCAGGAAGAAAGGCTTCACCAGAAACGAGCCCTGCCAGCGTCCTGATCTTGAACTCAAGCCTCCAGACCCATGAGAAAATTAATTTCAGTTGTTTAAGTCACCAAGCCTGTGGTTACATGGTTATGGTAGCCCAAGCAGACTAACCCAAGAAAAAATTAATAGTAATAAATAAATAGTAATAAAGCAGGGAGGTTTGTCTAGGATGTTTCTTCATGTCTAGATGTCTAGATTTCTCTTCATGATGTTGCAAAGCTCTGGCTCTAGCGGCATAAATGCAGAGGGAGGGGGGAGGCAAGTGACAAATGTGGGTTTGTCACACAAGGAGACATTGACTCTCACCTGGCCAGCCCACCCACCTCCCCCACATCCTCCCCCAGGCCCATTCACCGTTCTCCATTCTCTGGATTTCTGGGGCCGGCTGTCAGACTGAGGAAAATCCTCTGCCTCCAACAAAAGCAATTGTTTGAGTTGGGAGCCCTCTGCCTTCATCTTGGGTCACTTCACAGTCCTCTCAAAGGTTTGCTGAGTTTTTAAATATCCCAGTTTAGATAACTAAAGTTCTGTGGTGGGAGGCGTGGATTTTTTTTTTCCTTCTGATTTATGCCAGGATCAAAAGCAGCTTTAGCGTCTTTCCTGTGGTTATCAACCCATTGAGAGCGCCGCTGCAGCCAAAGGCCTCTCTGTGATGGAAGGGCCGCTGGGGATAAGGGAGGGTTCCGCCGAAAGCTTGAAAAGCCGCACGCGGTGAGGACACCTCGCCTCTCTCGCTGCAAGCACAGAATGGACCCAAAGTGGTGAATCGCTCACAAATGCATTCCCCACTTGCTTCATTTCTAACCTTAGCGGGAAAACCGCATTTATTAAATAGTTGAGCAGCTCAAAGGCTTCTTTTCAGCTTCAACTCTCACGTGGCCGCCTCTTTCATCCCTGGCACGTTCCTGCTGCCAAGGGTGGGTGACGGTGGGCACCCTTGCTAGGACCTCTTGTTTAAACAAGGCCGGTTTCCAGCCTACTTTGCATGCAAATACTTACAAGAGCATGCCGGCTTGCTCCTTAAAATTAGATGAAATAAAGACACTTGGAAGGGATATGGCTTGGTGCATTTCCAACGTTTCCTCTTCTAGCTAAAACCAGTTTCTCCTGATCATCCTTTAGTTTTGCACTGTTGAGAATTTTTCATAAGGAAAATTACTTTGTTCTTCAATACCACAGGTTTAAAATGGAAACCACTTAATGTTTTCTGTTGTTTTGGTTGGTTTGTCTGTTGTGGGGTTTTTTTGGCCATACCTTCCCTTCTGGGATCCTAGTTCCCTTCAGTTCAGTTCAGTTCAGTCACTCAGTCATGTCTGGCTCTTTGCGACCCCATGAATCGCAGCACGCCAGGCCTCCCTGTCCATCACCAACTCCCGGAGTCCACCCAAACCCATGTCCATTGTGTCGGTGATGCAATCCAACCATCTCATCCTCTGTTGTCCCCTTCTCCTCCCGCCCCCAACCCCTCCCATCATCAGGGTCTTTTCCAATGAGTCATCTCTTCACATCAGGTGGCCAAAGAACTGGAGTTTCAGCTTCAGCATCAGTCCTTCCAATGAACACCCAGGACTGATCTCCTTTAGGATGGACTGGTTGGATCTCCTTGCAGTCCAAGGGACTCTCAAGACTCTTCTCCAACACCACAGTTCAAAAGCATCAATTATTCGGTGCTCAGCTTTCTTCACAGTCCAACTCTCACATCCATACATGACCACAGGAAAAACCACAGCCTTGACTAGACGGACTTTTGTTGGCTATCAGGTGGTCTGCTTTTCAATATACTACCTAGGTTGGTCATAAATTTCCTTCCAAGGAGTGATCGTCTTTTAATTTCATGGCTGCAAACGCCATCTGCAGTGATTTTGGAGCCCCCAAAAATAAAGTCTGACACTGTTTCCACTGTTTCCCCATCTATTTCCCATGAAGTGATGGGACAGGATGCCACAATCTTCGTTTTCTGAATGTTAAGCTTTAAGCCAACTTTTTCACTCTCCACTTTCACTTTCATCAAGAGGCTTTTTAGTTCCTCTTTGCTTTCTGCCATAAGGGTGGTGTCATCTACATATCTGAGGTTATTGATTTCTCCCAACAATCTTGATTCCAGCTTGTGTTTCCTCCAGCCCAGCGTTTCTCATGATGTACTCTGCATATAAGTTAAATAAGCAGGGTGACAATATACAGCCATGACGTACTACTTTTCCTATTTGGAACCAGTCTGTTGTTCCATGTCCAGTTCTAACTGTTGCTTCCTGACCTGAATATAGGTTTCTCAAGAGGCAGGTCAGGTGGTCTGGTAGTCCCATCTGTTTCAGAATTTTCCACAGTTTTTTCCTGATACACACAGTCAAAGGCTTTGGCATAGTCAACAAAGAAATAGATGTTTTTCTGGAACTCTCTTGCTTTTTCCATGATCCAGCAGATGTTGGCAATTTGATCTCTGGTTCCTCTGCCTTTTCTAAAACCAGCTTGAAAGTCTGGAAGTTCACGGTTCACATATTGCTGAAGCCTGGCTTGGGGAATTTTAAGCATTACTTTACTAGTATGTGAGATGAGTGCAATTGTGTGGTAGTTTGAGCATTCTTTGGCATTGCCTTTCTTTGGGATTGGAATGAAAACTGACTTTTTCCAGTCCTGTGGCCACTGCTGACTTTTCCAAATTTGCTGGCATATTGAGTGCAGCACTTTCACAGCATCATCTTTCAGGACTTGAAAGAGCTCAACTGGAATGCCATCACCTCCACTAGCTAGTTCCCTTACCAGGGATCAAATCTGAGCCCACCACAATGAAAGCTCCAAGTCTTAACCACTGGGCAGCCAGGGAATTCCCAAGAACTATTCAGTGCTGTTGTTTTAAATTTATTTAGAATAGTGTCTTTTAAAACCATCTGCCTTGGAAATGTTTTGTTCTGTTAATTTTTAATTTTAATTTTGGTTGCATTCCGTGGCATGAAATATCTTAGCTACCCAACCATGGATCTAACCCGTGCTCCTTGCGTTGGGAGCTTGGAGTCTTAACCACTGGACAGCCAGGGAAGTCCCAGAAATGTTATTTTTATGTGCACAATTTCAGGCTCCCTGAGGTTCTTTTCTTGACCATCAGGGCGCCTTGCTTACAGAAACGTGCAGGAGGTAAATGTGGTCTTAGCCTTTCTGTCTGGCGAGGTACCTGTTGTGCACATGGTAAACATTCACTAAATAACTTCCTTGGTGAATTATTTATGGTGTGGTTGCATTAATGTTTTGCTTTAGACTAATCCACACTCTCAAATGTTGGTTTGGCTATTTTTGTAAATCATTTCCACAAACAGGCATCTCCCCTGTATTCACTGGGTCGTTAGCAGTTCAGTCAAAAAGTGTTAACATGTGCTAGATGATATTCTTCTCTGGTTAACTTAGTTTTTTTGTGTGTTTTTTTTTGTGTTTTTTTTTTTTAATTAACACCCAGTATTACCAAGATTGCCAATCTACTTATAGTTCTTCTGGCAGCAATTTTCAAAGTCTTAAGAATGGTGAGGTAAACACAGCTTTTTTTTTTGTCTTTCAAAAACATTTTTATGGGTGAAATAAAAGATGCTAAGAGACTGGCAGCACTATTTGCAATAGCCAAGACATGGGAGCAACCTAAGTGTCCAGCAACAGATGACTAGGTAAAGAAGATTTGTATAGATATATGATGGAATACTACTCAGCCACAAAAGCGTGAATTAATGCCATTCACAGCAATATGGATGAGCCTAGAGTTGACCATACTAAGTGAAGTAAGTCAGATGAAGAAAGACAAATACCATGTATCACTTATACATGGAATCTGAAAAATGAAACTAGTGAATATAGCAAGCAACAAACAGTCCCGCAGACACAGAGAATGAACTAATGGTTATCAGTGAGGACAGGGAGGGGAAGGACAACATAGGGATAAGGGATTAAGAGGTATACACAACCATGTATAAAATAAACAAGCTACAAGGATACATTGTACAACACAGGAAATATAGCCAATAGTAACTATAGTAACTATAGTTTTATAGTAACTACAAATAAAACTTTAAAAATTGTGAATCACTGTGTTTTATGCTTGTAATCAACTATACCTCAATAAAAAAGTAATTTAAAAAAACAGAAAAATAGAAGGAAAAAAAAGAAGGAAATGGGCAACCGTAGAGTGGACAAAGGGAGTCCTGGGGCCTCCCATTTATCCTTTTACTCACATATCAACACAGGCGTTCACTGAGGGCTGGTTAGCCCTGGCTTGAGCAGCCCACTGTCTAATGATACAAATAAGCCAGTGATTACAGGGTAAAGTGATAATGATGACCATTTTCATAGCTTATTTATTTATTTCATTTATAGATATAAAATTTTTTGGCCACGCCATGTGGCTTGGAGGATCTCGGTTCCCTGACTAGGAATTAAACCCCAGCCTTCAGCAATGAAAGCCCAAAGTCCTAACCACTGGACTACCAGGGAATTCCCAGCATGTTTATTTCTTACATATCACCATTTGGTTGTCACAGGAGCAGCTTATTTATGGATGGACTGTGGCAGACATTAGTACGCAGCTGAACCTATTTTTTCTTTCCATTATATTTTTACAGAATATTGAACACAGTTCCCCGTGCTGCACAGCAGGGCCTTGCTGTCCACCCACTGTGCGTATAATAGTTAGCAGCTGCTGGTCCTGGACGCCCAGCCTGTCCTCCCCCGCCCACCCTCCCCCTTTGCCGCCACAGCC
>SJYQ01095305.1:3404-61351 GCA_006410935.1 Redunca redunca | reverse complement strand
TATATATGTGGAATATATATATATGTGGAATATATATATATGTGGAATATATATATATGTGGAATATATATTTATCCATTCCTCTGTGGCTGGACACTTAGGTTGCTTTTATGTCTTGGCTACTGTAAATAATGCTGCTATGAACATGGGGGTGCATATGTCTCTGAGCTAGTCAACATTAAGTCCTAGAGGCCTTGGCCCTGTGGCCTCACTCTCTGTTCTGTGCAGGAGGCAGGTCCACTGAGCCCGGTGCTGTGGGGGGCTGCACAGTGCCCCACAACACACTAGTCAAACTTTCATGCCTGGCCTTGGTTTGGCTTCCAGGAACATCTGCCTCCTTACCTTTCTGAGCAAAAGGAAGGAAAAAAAAAAAAGGAGGGAGGCGTGGGCCAGTTTATCTGAAAGGTCACTAGTGACAGCCTTTTTGCCCTTTGGAGCAGTTCAGCCCTGATCAGTGCTGCTCGCTCAGCCACCAGCGATACGAAAGAAGCGTAGCCACAGCAGACAATGGGGGTGGAAGCAAGCCAGCCCTTCTGGCAGGACTTCTAATGCTCAGAGACGAGAGTGCTCATACCCCCCAGGGATCCCACCGTTAGAGGCATGGAGTCTTCCAGTAGATCTATCATGGAAGGCAATTCATCCTGCCTGAGTCCCTCAGAGGTAGGTCTATGGGGAGTCACAATCACTGGTGCAGCAGTAAAGACCTAGCTTAAGTTGGGAAGCACAGCCGTGGTCTTGTTGTCTTAACCACAGACAGTTGGCTCCAAGCGAATATTATCAGTTCTTCAGAAAACCTTTGGAGAGAATCTGGCAAATCAAGCCCAAGCTGCCCTCCCTGCCTGTGTGCCCTTGTCTCGTTTCCCACTAAACCAGCAGCGGCAACAAGAGAAGACACTCTGCACCGGCTGCTTTTGTCCCTCCCCCGCTCCCTCCATCACTCCATCCTTCTCCCTCCCTCCGTCACCCCGAAGGGGTCTCCTTCTGGAGACCTGCCTTTCATCCCTGTCATCTTCAATATGGCTCTAAGAATGTCCTTCTCTAGGACCTGGGGACCTTTGGAAAGGTAATCATCAGAAGAGACAGCTTCTCTATCTCAGCCTCTGGCCTAACAGTACAGAACACCTTGCTTCTGATTGTAAAGCTACCTTCAGCCATAAAGCCAGGAGAAGTTTATGAACAAACACAGATGGCATTTGACAGCACCTTAACACCGTCCAATAGTTTTTTGCTAGCTCACCCCAAAATTTAAAAACCCTTCTGGGGACCTCCCTGGTGGTCCAGTGACTGGGACTCAGTTCCAATGCAGGAGGCCTGGGGTTCCATCCCTGCTAGGGAACTAGATCTCACAAGCCACAACTAAGACCTGGAGCAGCCAAATAAGAATTTAAAATGAAAAACCAAATAAAAAGATAAAATCCTTCTGCCCTCTGATCCAAGGGAGTTAAGTCTGAGCGTTGGCCTCTCTCCATTATTGCAATAGCCTTGAATGAAATTTTCCTTGCCTGTTTGACTTTGCACAGTGTAATCTTTGACAGGCCCCTGCTCAACTCTCCAAAATCTTCTTCTTCCATTGCAGCAGTGACTCTCAAACTGGTGTGCTTCTGAATCACCTGAAGGGTTTGTTAGAACACAGTTACTGAAGCAGTGGGCCTGAATCTGGGCTTGACGTGTTCCAACTAGTTTCTAGATTTGGCTGGTCCAAAGACTATACTTTTTAACCTGTTTTTTTGTTTGTTTTGTTTCATTTTTGCATAGAGTGTCTTAACCTTCTGAAGGCCCTGGAGTTCATGGTGGCCCCAATACATTGTCTTGTGATAGGGTCATTTCCAGAGCTGATGGAGATGCTTTCTTTCCTACAATCTTCTCCCTCACTCTTTTGCTCCCTCATGAGACTTCCCTGGTGGTCCAGTGGGTAAGACTCCACATTTCCAATGCAGAGGGCACGGATTTGATCCCTGGTCAGGGAACTAAAGCCCACGTGCTGTGCAGCACAGCTTAAAAAAACCCAAAACTAAAACCAAACACACAGCTTGCTCTCCCTTGACTCTCTGGCCTTTTTCCTCCCTTTTCTTCCCTCTCCTTGGACGCTCAGGTCACAGTAATTCTCTTCTGATTAGCCTTCCCCTTCTGAAAAAAAAAAAAAAAGTATCCTGCTACTTCGTAGGGTAGCAGTAAATCTTTCCATGTTTGAGGCTATAGTTGTTTTGTTTGTTTTTTAACTGACATATCCTTCTTGGAGCCCCCTTGTCTCTCTGCTTCCCTGGGGATGGGGGAGGGGCTTCCCTCATACTCCCTGGTTACCTAGCAACTTGTCTCCTTTCTGACAAGTCACTGCCCCTAAGGAGAAGCGCGCTGATGTGCACACAACAAAGGGAAAGTGACACCACTGCTCGGGTTCCCCTCTTAGAAGGCCTCCCTGTTCATTAGCACTGCCATAAGTGGCTTGCTACGGGCAGGACCCCTGATGCCCTCTCCTCTATTAAGCCAGCCACATTGCTCCTCCCAGGGATCTTGGAGAGATGGCAGCTTGTCAAGTTCTGGAGACACTGGATATGGACTGGGAATTTCAGTTTTAATCCTTGATTACACCCAGCCCATCACCTGTGTAATAGGAGCCATCATAGCCTTTTCACTGTTGTCTTCAAGTCAGCGGGTCTGGGTGGAAAACTGCACCCATATTCACGCCTGTGTCTTCCGTTTTGTTACTACATCCTCTCCTGACACTTCAGAAGGAAGGAGGTTTTGCTTTTCTCCGGCAAGAGCCTTTATGAAAGAAGCTGTTTGTTTTATACCCTTCAAGCCTCTGACCCTACCATCTTTGTTTCTTCTTTACACATTCATGAATTAATTGGGCCCGACAGAGTTGGTAACCAACTTCATCGCTGAAGACATAGATTCCCCTAGGTAGTGCTTGTAGAGTGGAAAAGTGGTTGATCCTGGACGAGCTGAGGAAGGACGGTCTCTCAATCTCACTTTCTTTAATCCTGAAAGAGACAGTAGAATAGGGGGAAAGGGAGAGAGAAAGAAAGGGAAAAAAAATTCCAGTCTAAAAAAGTCAGTCATAACAGTAATACTTATAACAGAGAAAAATGGTAAATTACTCAGATGTCCAATAGATGAAGGCCCAAAAGTCAGTATCATAACACAACAGAAGATTATTAGATTGATTTTGAAAATGGTAGGCCATTTATATGGATCATACCAGTCATATGGATAAATATATATTATATATTTAAATATGCACGGTACATATGTGACATGCATTTGTACATAGTAATTCAGGGGAAAAGAATGCAAGAGTTTGAGTAACTGGTTAGATACATGAAAAAACACATATAACTGTTCAGAAAAATTAGAAGAATATATCAAAATATGTGAATAGTTTAGAGCTGCACAGTCCAGTATGGTAGCCAATAGCCACATATTACTAGTGAGTACTGGAAAACTGACATGTGATAAGCATAAAACTGGATTCAAAGACTTAATATAAAGAAACATATAAAATATCTCATCAAAAAATTTATGTTGATTACCTGTTGAAATGACTATTTTTAATATGCTGGGTTAAATAAATATATTACTAAAATTAATTCCACTTGTTACTTTCTACTTACTTAATGTGGTTACCAGAAAATTTTAAATTACATATGTGGCTCATATTATATTTTTACTAGACAGTACTGTTTAAAGTTTATTAGGTCCTTTTTCTACGAAATTGTGAAATTTCTTGTTCTGTTTCTATTTATAAGGTGTATGAAGTCTGGAATAGAGAGTATTTGGAAGCAATACTTTCACAAAGATTAGTTCCATGGTTTTCTACATTCTATACCAGACTTTAGGCACATAATGGAAATTGTGTCTTCCCTGGGAAGATATATGAGAGAACATAGAAAAATCAAAATATTTAATAATTTGTCTAGATAATAAGATTTGACCAGAAGAAAGATATGACCAAAAGAACTTGTTTTGCTTTTAAGATTCTGGGGGATGGGGAAGGAAGAGGGAAGGAAGTTGAAGAGGTGGTGACATCTTGGCATGAGGTCACCTACTTGTATTTCCAATACTTAGTCACCTCAGTGACCCTACCACCTCTGAAGTATTTGGCCTTCCTTCTTCCCTCTCCAGGCCTTACATCTTCCCTTCCTTTGGGAAGGAAGGCTTCCTTTCCAAATGAACTGTTTCATGCTGGCCTGTCAGCTTGACCTCTTAGAGTTGAGAAGCATGCTTCTGTCCACCGTCCTCAAAGGAAGAACACATTGATTAAACTATGAGTCAATTACACGATGTGTGTGCATTCCCAGTTATATCCAACTCTTTGCAACCCCATGGACTGTAGCCTCCTAGGCTCTTCTGTCCATGGGATTTTCCAGGAAGAATACTGGAATGGGTTGCCATTTCCTACTCCAGGGAGGGGATCCTCCAGAACCAGGATCAAACCCACATCTCCAGCATCTCCTGTATTAGCAGGAAAATTCTTTACCACTGAGCCACCTGCGAAGCCAGTTACATAACTTGGTGTGCAATTCATGATTTTTGTCATTATGCATTTGATTTCATGGTTAGAATTCTTTCCTTCAGGACAGTTTGTTGACCACAGGTTTTAATGGGGAGCAAGCAGGTAGAAGAATGGTGAGCAGAGCACCGCTGGGGCTGAGGATGGGACAGAGGCATGGGAGTGCCCGTAGGGAACGGTGACACAGCACAGAAATGAGACACTCACTTACCTAACCAGACTTTCAGTTCAGTTGAGTCACTCAGTTGTGTCCAACTCTTTGTGACCCCATGGCTTCCCTGACCATCACCAACTCCCAGAGCTTGCTCAAACTCACGGAGTCAGTGATGGCATCCGACCATCTCATCCTCTGTTGTCCCCTTCTCCTCTTGCCTTTCAGTTCAATTCAGTTCAGTCGCTCAGTCGTGTCCAACTCTTTGCTGCCCCATGAATCGCAGCACGCCAGGCCTCCCTGTCCATCACCAACTCCCGGAGTTCACTCAGACTCAAGTCCATCGAGTCAGTGATGCCATCCAGCCATCTCATCCTCCGTCATGCCCTTCTCCTCCTGCCCTCAATCCCTCCCAGCATCAGAGTCTTTTCCAATGAGTCGACTCTTCGCATGAGGTGGCCAAAGTACTGGAGCTTCAGCTTTAGCATCATTCCTTCCAAAGAAATCCCAGGACTGATCTCCTTCAGAATGGACTGGTTGGATCTCCTTGCAGTCCAAGGGACTCTCAAGAGTCTTCTCCAACACCACATTTCAAAAGCATCAATTCTTCCTGCCTTTAGGTACCAATAATCAACCTAGCTAACCAACCTTTAGCTATAAATAATCATGGGTGTGTGACCAGGATGTTCTAGTAGCCAGAATTGTCCTAGTATGTGCTCTAACAAACATTTGGGAGAAGAAATGACAGACAAAACTAAGGGTGTTCTACATTTCAGAGACTGTCCACTGAGATATAGCACCACTACCTAGATGGACCACAGAGGGGTTGCCGAGCCATGCCCCATGGGGGACAGCTCACCCTAACTAAATGAATCATCCTTTTAATGGGTATCAGAAGACTTAAGAAGGCAGACTGATTTAATGGGGGTCAGGAAACCTAAGGGGGTTGATTAATTTAATCAGGATTAGGAAACCTAAGGTGTTGGTTTCATGGACATCAGGAGATTTAAGGAGGGTTGATTTAATCAATAGGAGCCATGTGATTAGGGGACTGATCCGATCAATGGAGTCACAAGATAGAGGGGCCTGATTGAATCATTGGCAGCCCAGTGGTTTAGGGGACTGATAGAATCAAAGGCAATCACCTGATTTAAGAGGGCTTATTGTTTTAAGGGCTGTCAGGAGATTAAGAAGGGTGATTGATTTAATTGGGGTTCAGGAGAATTTAAAAGGCAGAATGACTTAATTAATGGATATCTAGAGAGTTAAGAAGGCAGATTGATTTTGGGGGTGGTGTCAGGAAACCTAAGGGATTTGATTGGTATAATGGGTGTCAGGAGATTTAAGACAGATGACTGATTCAATGGAGGCCAAGATATTTAACAGGGCTGATTTAATAAATTGGAACAGGTGATTTAGAAGGCTGGTTTAAAGGGTGCTGAATAATTCTTGTATTCAAGCCTGATCCTATTGGTAGCTGTTTTGGGGGCCACACTTATTAACTTAGAAAAAATGTCCCCTGAAATAATCTATGGTCACAGAACCTCATTAAACTTGGAAGAACTACTTTTTCTCCAACAGAAAAAAATATCAAAGTATAACATTCCTTCTTAAGTAAAAGTAATTGTTATTCAACTGCTACATCCCACTTGATCAATAAACATTCATTGAACTTGTATCAGGTAGCACTGACCCATCAAATAAACACTAAGCCCCCACTATGTAGAATATTGTGTAGTTGAGATGCTAGACTTTGAAGACTGCATAGATTCAAATCCTGTTTCTACTACTTCCTATTGGGATGACCTTATATACTTTTTAATATCTTGGGAAAATCCCATGGATGGAGGAGCCTGGTGGGCTGCAGTCCATGGGGTCGCTAAGAGTTGGACACGACTGAGCCACTTCACTTTCACTTTTCACTTTCATGCATTGGAGAAGGAAATGGCAACCCACTCCAATGTTCTTGCCTGGAGAATCCCAGGGACAGGGGAGCCTGGTGGGCTGCTGTCTCTGGGGTCACATAGAGTCGGATACGACTGACTCGACTTAGCAGCAGCAGCAGCAAGCCTCTTTCTTCATCCGTAAAATAGAAAAATGCAATAGGGTCGTTGTGACAATTAAATGAGTGAGTACAATTAAATGAGCTTTAAAATACATGAAAAATATTTAGTATGTGAAAAACACAGACACAAAGTAGATGGTATGTAAGTATTTGCTGCTATGTGCTGGCCATTGTGTGACAGAAATTACAAAGATGAGCACAACACAATACGTGCTCTCGAGGGTACTCCATCTGATGGCCTTTCAAACACATTGTTTCATTTAACCTTCATAATTAGCCCATTTTATTGGGCTCCAAAATCACTGTGGCCAGTGACTGCAGGCATGAAATTAAAAGACGCTTGCTCCTTGGAAGAAAAGCAATGACAAACCTAGACAGCATATTTTAAAAATCAGAGAAACTGCCCACCAAGGTCATATAGTCAGAGTTATGGTATTTCCAGTAGTCATGTACGGATGTGAGAGCTGGACAGTAAAAAGGCTGAGCACTGAAGAACGGATGCCTTCGAACTGTGGTCCTGGAGAAGACTCTTGAGAATCCCTTGGATATCAAGGAGGTCAAACTAATCAATCCTAAAGAAAATCAACCCCGAATAGTCATTGGAAGAACTGATGCTGAAGCTGAAGCTCTAATATTTAGGCTACCTGATTTGAAGAGCCGACTCACTGGAAAAGACCCTGATGCTGAGAGAGATTGAAGGCATGAAAATATTTTCTTTGTTGCAATAGGGTGTCTGAGGAGCCAAGTAATGGAAAGTCCTGACTGAATTTGGCTTATACATTAAAAAAAAAAATCACATTTTAAAAACCTCAGTGTAGGTTGTTTCAGAGTTTGATGGTTTCACGATATCATGAAGGGTCCAGATTCACTCCATCTCTTGGCTCTCACTGTCAGGGAAAATGGGATGATCATGACTGGCCCAACAAGATGGTGATTTATCCCCCTAGGTAGGAGGCAGGGTGACCTTCACACAACATATCGGGGCTGATACAACCGCAGAATCAGAGCTTCTGCTGTTGGTTGCATAGGCCATCAACATGTTTGCTGCAGGTGACACCAAGTGTCATCAAGTAGCATTATAATAGAATCCTCATCTCAATTCAGAAAGAAAATTCAAAATCAAAGTAGACTACAGATAAATTAAATGGGGGCATCTACCACACTATGGTAATGAGATTTTTAGTTTTTCCCAAACATTTTTTATTTTAAGAGCATGGTTGGGATCATGAAAGTATCTAACTTGTTCTAGTCAGTTTGAATTTTTTTCAACGTTATTTGTTGGGGGTGGGGGGAGACTTATCTTTTTTTCTTTGGGAAGTGCCTTTTTTAAGCCACAAAAAGAGATGGTAGAACAACCAGGACCTACAGTATAGCACAGGGAACTATATTAAATACCTTGTATAACCGATAATGGAAAGGAACCATAAAAAGAACATATATATATTTATATATGCATAACTGAATCATTTTGCTATTCATCTGAAACTAGCAGCATGTTGTAAATCAACCATACTTCAATTTTTAAAAAATTAAGATCTAAAAAAACAAAAGTGTAGAAGATAGTAAAATATTCAAAAGGATGTGTAGCAACCAAAGGGAAATGTAATCTTTCCTAGGAGACAGGATTTTATAGGATTCTTGGATCTTTTTTTGTATCTGATTGTTGAGGTCTTGACAGCTTTTCAATTGAAAAATACGGTCATGTCTGTTAAACTAATTGTAGCTGTTCACTCCACTATATAATTTTACAACATTTCAGCTTCAAATAGAATGGCTTCAATAAACATAAAGCAGACTGACACATTCCAGATTTCTGCAGTTTATTTTACACCAAGAGATTACATTTAGAGATTTTCAGACACATGCTATAAATGAAAATCCAACAGGAAGTTTCTTTCACTTCCTCTAGATCTGACCTACATTTCAAAAATATGTGAGTGGGCTATAACCAAGAACTTCTCTTGCTACAATTATTCATGCTGTGTTTTCTGAAGACTTTTTTTTTTCTTCTCAGTGACTCTAATGGCTGATAAGGGAACTATAGACCTCAGGAGTCTTTACACAGCCCTATGTGAAATGGCGAATGTTTTCCATTGGGACGACCAGATGGTACAGCCCTGAGCTACCTACATCTATCAGATTAACCAGAAAATTCAGACCTCTGTGCTCTTTTCACAGAATAGTTGAAACCTATGGCTTTTTCAACTATGCAACCTTAGATAGTTGTCTTTTGATTTTTGGCCGCTCAGCATGTAGGATCTTAGTTCCCCAACCAGAGGTCAAACCCACACCCCCTGCACTGGAAGCATGGAGTCTTGACCACCGGACCACCAGGGAACTCCCAACCGTAGATATTTTTAATGTGAGCAGCCATTTGGTAGCTACATTTTCCCCTAATCTATGCCACCCACCTATCTTCTCTAAAGGAATCAGTGTGGTGATGAATTATATCCAGTATGTGCATTTTTAGAGAAATGGTGCCATGCAAATGCAAGATCTTGTTAAAAATGAGCTGAAGCCCATAACACACCAACTTACGTATATTTTATTGTACTCTAGGCTGCAGTATAAGCACAGAATATCCCCATACCTCCTCTCCCTGCCGTCATAGAAGTTCTGGAATTCAGTCCAAGAGTCTCGTGACGTCCCTAGATGGATGTGCGTGGCTTTGTGCCTGGCAAAATATGTGCTTCACAGAAGTTTTCAGAGTGACTCCCGTAACGTAGCTTCATAAGATGCTTACCGCAGAGCGACTGCTGCCCTGGGCCTCTCAGGTGAAACGCCAGGAGACGTGGAAGACAGGGGACAGCCCCGTTAAGTCATAACGTGTTAATTCAGTTTAAAGATCCGAAGCTGAAAAGCAGCTAAGTGCAGAATAAGGAAGTTTTAGGCACTTCAATCTTGAGAAGGGATTTAAAAGGCAAATGCATCGAGGGATCAGACAAGTTAATATAAATTGTCGGATGACTTTAGCCATTAGGAAGTGATAAGGACCAAGGTAAATTTTTTTTTTTACTGTTCCATCTTCTTTTATTACAAGCCTATCTTTGTGTTCCAGAATGAATGGCTATTTAATACACAACCCAAAGCATTCCTAAAATTAATCTTAACCTTTCAATTTCTTTCTCAGTATATTAAATCAAAAGGCAGGTTTAATGCATTCTAGGAAGAATACCTTTACTAAACAGAGGAAAGAAAACATGCCAGGAATCTGACCAAATATATAAAGCAGCAGGTGAGATTAAACAGATCCCCTCAAAGTAAATGTATTTCACAAGTGTGTATGTATATATGTAATATATTAAAGCAAATTTGGTTTCTGCCACAAGAAGCCACTTGGGGAGTTCAAATTTTAAAAGTTAAAAAAAAAAAAAAACAGAAACAAACAAAAAACACTGCATGCCCAAATAAAGTATGCCCCCAGTTAGGAAATGGCAACCCACTCCAGTATTCTTGCCTGGAGAATCCCATGGACGGAGGAGCCTGGTGGGCTAAAGTCCATGGGGTCGCAGAGTCGGACACGACTGAGCAACTTAACTAACTTTAACTTTCCAGTTACTATGTATGATCTTATGTAGAACATCTAGGGAGATGGTTGATTTTTAAGCTGTTGGGTGTTCCTGCCTAAAGGTCAGATAGGCAGACTCTACCTCAAATAAGGTGTAAAGTATTGCATGTGCTGAAACTCTTGGTCTTAGGTTAAATAAGACAATGTCTACGTGTTTTCCCCCATGGGCTCATCATGTAACAACAGCAACAACAATAACAATAATAATCATGGATACTCATATTGTCTTTACTATGTGCCTGGCACTCTTCTAAGCACTTTACATATAGTAATTCATTTTTAATACTCGGAACAACTTTCTAAAGTGGATACCACTATTGTTCCGTCTTATACTAAGGAAAGAAAGGCCCAGAGTCAAGCTGTTAGGAAGTGGTAGAGGCTGGATTTGAACCAAGAAAGACTTTCACTCAGTGCTTCTCTGCTAAACTCAGAATGATTTGAGCTTCAGAGGGATTTCGGTGGCTTATTCATGACATGGGGATCATGCACACACCAATCCAATCACTTCATTCAATCAAAGTTTGAACTTAAACTTTTCAGGGACTTCTGTGGCAGTCCAAAGGTTACAACTCCAATGCAGGGAGCAGGGGTTCAAGCCCTGGTTACGGAACTAAGATCCCACATGCTGCTTGGTGTGGCCAAAACAAAACGGTTTCACAATTAGAAATGCATTCTACCTCTTCATCCAGTAAACACATATAAGATGCCACACTCGCCCTCATAGCACACCAGGCACACTGATGTGTTTGATTCTCCCCTCTTCTGTAGCACTTTTTTTTTTTTTAATTGCTGGTCACAAAAAAATTAGGCTGATTTCTGCAATTTGGAAATCACTAATATAAGGCTCTGTTCTCAGCCCCAATCCACATACGGTCAAATATTGACATGGATGTCCAAAAAGGAAATCTTCATGAAACTTCTTGCCACCGCTGTCGTGTGCACCTCCCCAAAAACGAGGAGTGCATTAATGTCGCTCTTGGCAAGCACAAATGCCTCTTTCACAATTGTCATAGTCAAAAAAACCATTGGTGCACACACATAGAACACAAAAGTTAAACGATTTGTCCCTGGAGACTGTGTGCATACGTGTGTGCTCGGTCACCCAAACCTCTCTGACTCTTTGTGACCCCATGGACTGTAGCCCAACAGGCTCCTCTGTCCATGGAATTCTTCAGACAAGAGTACTAGAGTGGGTTGCCATCTCCTCCTCCATGGGATCTTCCCAACCCAGGGATAGAACCTAAGTCTCCTGTGTCTCCTGCGTTGCGGGAAGGTTCTTTACCTCTCAGCCATCCGGGAAGCCTAATCTTACATTATTATCCTCTATTCGACTACTGCTCAGCATATATCTAAGGCTCCTGAAAAAAGAGAGTGTACTATCTTTTCTTCTCTCAGTTTCTTTTCTTCCTTTCTTTCTTGTCTTTTTTCTTCCTTTACATCCTTTTTTCTTTTTCTCATCCTTTAATTCAACAAACAACTATTCAGCATCACCAAGACAGACACATATTTCCACCTCACGGAACTTACAATCTCATAAAGATGGAAACAAACTTCATACTCAACCCAGACATGTATATATCAATGCCAATTTAATTCCTTCTTCTTTCTGGAATGTGACCTACAAAAATATTTCTCAGATGCAATTCAATAAATATTTTATGTCGAGACACCAGGCAGGCATCTGAAATGAAAACAAAAACAAATCCTCAGTACTTCTCATGTCTTAGGCCGTTTTCCCTGGAAAATGTTTGCCTGACAACCAAAGCCAGAGAGGAAACAGGTGTTCGATCTTTTCGGTAGCTTCTCTTCTGGTTCTCTGTCAGCTCCCTGTGATGTTTATCTTGCCCCTGAATTTTATAGATGTCCTTGTAGTAAAGTCAATATATGTGCATGAATCAGATATACTGGTGTAGGGGAATCTCTGTTTTCATCTAATGTCCAAACAATCGAGGCTGCTGTTGTTGTTTAGACACTAAGTTGTGTCCAACTCTTTGTGACCCTATGGACTGTAGCCAGCCAGGCTCCTCTGTCCATGGGATTCTCCAGGCAAGAATACCAGAGTGGTTGCTGTGCCCTCCTCCAGGGGGTCTTCCCAACCCAGGGATCAAACCCAGGGGTTCTGCTTGGCAGGCAGATTCTTTACCACTGAGCCACCAAGAAAGCCCAAGCTCTCTCTCTCTCTCTCTCTCTCTATATATATATATATTATTAGTTACAGTTTTCAGTAACTTGATAATCTAAGTTTGAGTCTCCTGCTTGATGAGGATTCCAAGGAGTCTACAGATGGTACGGTAAATACAATGTCACCATCTAGATAGGGGGTGCAGATATTATTCTGGTTTAACTTTCACTGAGAAAGATTTACAAATGTAGAAGATGATTGGATAGGAATCCTGAGAACTCCCTCTCCTTGAATCTGTGCTCAACACCACCCCTCAATGAAGCCCATGCACGTACACCCACTCCCTACCCCACTCCCTTTGCTCTCTTTCTTTCTTTCATTGTACTGAATACCTTCCAACACACTTTACCACTGACTTGTTTACTATGGTTGGTATATTAATTGTTGGTTGTTTATTGTCATGCCCCTCACTGGAAGGAAAACCTCTAATATAGGACAGAAAGCTTTCCTGTTTTGTTTATTGATATATACTAAGCCCAATAAAAGGGCTTCCCTCATAGCTCGGTTGGTAAAGAATCTGCCTGAAATGCAGGAGATCCCAGTTCAATCCCTGGGTTGGGAAGATCCCCTGGAGAAGGAAATGGCAATCCACTTCAGTATTCTTGCCTGGAAAATCCCATGTACAGAGGAGCCTGGCGGGCCACAGTCCATGGAGTCTCAAGAGTCGAACACGACTTCTCAACTAAACTACAACAAAGCCCAATAAATGAACAAACACCTACTGACTGACTGACTGGATAAATAAATTAAAGGAAGAATGCATCCATTGATTACCTATTGTAATCCATAATGCAAAGTACGGGCTTTGGAATCGAATTGTCTGTGTTCGACTCCCAGCAACTCTTTATTAGCTGCTAGCATAGGGCAAGTTATTTATTCCCCCTCATTTCCTCAACAGTAATAGTCATGGCTAGCTTTCAAAGATGGTGTCAGAGCTAATTAGGAAAATTTTCCCCATCCAGAACATACTAAATCCTCAATAAACGTTAGTTATATTAGTGCGTACCTGGCATCTTCACACACAGTATTTCATATAAAAAATTGATGTATTTGTCTGTGCCAGGTCTTAGTTATGGCATATGGGATTTTTAACTTCGACATGTGTACTCTTAGTTGCGGCATGTAGGATCTGGTTTCTTGACCAGGGATTGAACACGGGCCCCCTGCATTGGGAGCTTGGAGTCTTTGCCACCGGACCACTGGGTAAGTCCATGTATATCATTCAGATACAGAACACTGACACTGTACCTGTGACTTTCCCTAAGAATCATAAAAAAACTCTTGGCCAATCTGAATATAACCCCCAACTGGAAGATCTTTGCTAAAGCCAAGAATCAAAGAACAGTCTTAGAAACACAGTGAATTTTGCTGGAAAATAAGAGGTATTGATTTTTCTTCTCTCCAAACAGCAAGGAATGAATTAACTAATCATTTTCCCTATATTCTACCACCCCAAATCAGGGGTTCCAAATTCTTATAGAGACCAAGAGAAATAAGATTGTGAATACAAGGAAAAATTTTCTTATACTAAAAATAAATTGATCAAGAGCATATTCCAGAAATACTGTCCTTGAAAGTCTCTGTTTAGACAGTTGATGAGAAAGTCACATGCATCAAGCCAGTCATTTTCCATTCTCAATGGGCTAACCCTCAGAAGCCAAAGTCCAAGTATTGTTACCAACTAGCAACCTACTGAGTTGCACAGCCCAATAAAATGTAGATTATAATCATTTATTAGCATGCTTAAGTATTAGACTTTATACTTTCTTTTCTATTGCCCACATTTGAAACTTCACATTAAATAGTTGAAACTCAGGATTACCAGAAAAATAACCTGTTCCAGTATTTTAAAATTTGAGTGTAAAATATGAATGTGAGCTGTTATCCTGGTGTTTTACCCCAGTCCCTGTGTATCTACTTATGAAGAATTGGCTATTCTGAGCATGTGGTAGACTGCTGTGCTCCCCTGGGAATGTGAATTATTATGGCTTTGCAAAAGGTCAGCCTAGAGAAAAATACACACACTTTTTTACCCAAGAACCACATTTCTAGGATTTGTTCTGGACGTGTCATCTGAGATATGCCCAATGAACTGCCCACAAGAATGTTCACTGGGACATTATTTATTGTAATTTTAAAATGGAGATAAATGTACGTCTCCAAACTGGAGATTATATAGAATAGAGGTATGTATACGAGGCTATTCCAGAGGTCAGAAAGCTGTTGTCCATGGACCAAATCCAGCCTATTTTTGTAAATAAATAGGACACAGACACATCTGCTCGTATATATATTATCTATGACTGCTTTTCCTACAACAGCAAAGTCCAGGAGTTGCGATAGAAAGTGATGTTTCATTTTCTGTATGTTGCTGCTGTAACAAATGACCATGAATGAGTGACTTAAATCATACAAATTTATTTTCTTACAGTTCTGGAAGTCAGAAATCCTAAAAATCGAAGAATCAGCAGGACTCCATTCCTTCTGGAGGCCCTAGGGGATAATCAGTTTGCTTGTCTTTTCTGGCTTCTAGAGGGCTTCCCGGGTAGCTCAGATGGTAAAGGATCCACCTGCAATACAGGAGACTCAGGTTCGATCCCTGGGTCAGGAAGATCCCCTGGAGAAGGAATTGGCAACCCATTCCAGCATTCTTGCCTGGAGAACTCCATGAACAAAGTAGCCTGGTGGGCTCCATGGGGTCAGTCCATGGGGTCACAAAGAGTCGGACGTGACTGACTAACATTTTCACTTTTCATTTTCATGGAAAACCCACAGCCAGCATTATACTTAGTGGTGAAAACCTGAATGCTTTCCCTCTGAGATCAGGAACAAGACAAGAATGTCTATTCTCACCACTTCTATTCAACATTTATACTGTAGGTTCTAGCCAGGGCAAGTAGGCAAGACAAGGGGATCAGTTCATTTCAGTTCAGTTGTGTCTGACTCTTTGCGACCCCACGGGCTGCAGCCCTCCAGGCTTCCCTGTCCATCACCATCTCCCAGAGCTTGCTCAAACTCATGGCCATCAAGTC
Organism: Redunca redunca; assembly: GCA_006410935.1. Taxonomy (NCBI): domain Eukaryota; kingdom Metazoa; phylum Chordata; class Mammalia; order Artiodactyla; family Bovidae; genus Redunca; species Redunca redunca. Next base: position 45,840 of record SJYQ01095305.1, on the reverse strand, counting down.
AATGATGCCATCCAACCATCTCATCCTCTGTTGTCCCCTTCTCCTCTTCCCTTCAATCTTTCCAAGCATCAGCGGCTTCTCCAGTGAGTCAGTTCTTCGAATCAGGTAGCCAAAGTTTTGGAGTTGCAGCTTCAGCATCAGTCCTTCCGGTGAATATTCAGGATTGATTTCCTTTAGGAAAATGGGATAAATGTTGGAAAAGAAGAAGTAAAACTATATCTACTTGTATATGACAAAATCTTTATATAATAAATCCTGATCAATCTGTAAAAAAAATAATAGAGTTAATAAACAAATTCAGTAAGAGGGCAGGATACAATATCAATATACAAAAATCAGTTATATTTCTACATACGAACAAGAGAGCAATTTCATTTACAATAGCATTAAAAAGAATAAATATTGAGGAATACATTTTATAAAAGAAATGTAAGACTGTTACTGAAAGGTTTGGGGTCTGATTCCTCACCACCCAAAAGCCAATAAACAGGCTAGGTTGGTGGAAAGGAAAGTTTGCTTTATTTCAGATGCTGGCAGCTGGTAGGGGAGCCTGGACATCCATCCAAAGGCCAACTTCCCCTACCTGTTGGCAAGCAGTGGGGCAAGAGCTTTTTTAGGAAGGAGGAGGGGGCTACATGAAGAAACAGCACAGTCAGCTCTGACAGTCATCTTCAAATTTGTCATTGGAGGTCTGGCCAACATCTTGGTTGTTTTAGGTATAGTTAATCTTCAGTTCTGGAGAAGGCAATGGCACCCCACTCCAGTACTCTTGCCTGAAAAATCCCATGGGTGGAGGAGCCTGGTGGGCTGCAGTCCATGGGGTCACTAAGAATCGGACATGACTGAGCAACTTCACTTTCACTTTTCACTTTCATGCATTGGAGAAGGAAATGGCAACCCACTCCAGTGTTCTTGCCTGGAGAATCCCAGGGACGGCGGAGCCTGGTGGGCTGCCGTCTATGGGGTCGCACAGAGTCGGACACGACTGAGCGACTTAGCAGCAGCAGCAATCTTCAGTTCCGGAGCCCGTTTCCATTTCTTTGAGGCTAGTTCTCGGAACTGTGGCAGCTTATGCCGTGGCTACAGTCTGATCATCACGTAGTTAACTTCACCTGGTGGGTGGGGCTTTTGGCATCTGTAAAGCAACTCACAGGATATGACTTAGAATATTATCTATAGCCCTTGAGAAAGGAATAAAGCTCCTTGACTATGCTAAGTGAGTACCTTATCATTTGGTCTCCTTTGACTGTTTTCCTTTGTTTTTGCAAGTTCTCACTTCTCTGATTAAACTTACTCTTTGACTAAAGGTTTCCACAGACAAAAGGCAGGCAGAGGACATGGAGTACAGGCAAGGACCATAGGGTCCTGCTCTGTTTCAAGACGTGGACACTGCGGACTACAAAGAATCATTGTAAGAGATATTGAAAGACCTAAGTAAGTGGAAAAACTTCCTGAGTTCATGGATTGGAAGATAATGTTAAGGTGGCAACAATCCCCAAACTGATCTACAGACTCAATACAATTTTTTATCAAAATTGTAGCTGCCTTCTTGTACAAAAATGAATGAATGATGCTAAGTCGCTTCAGTCATGTCCGACTCTATGCGACCCCATAGACAGCAGCCCACCAGGCTCCCCAGTCCCTCGGATTCTCCAGGCAAGAACACTGGAGTGGGTTGCCATTTCCTTCGCCAATAAATGAATGAATAAGTTGGTCCTAAAATTCATACGGAAAAGCAAGGGACCCAGAACAAAAAAAGAAATCTTGGAAAATAAGAGCCAAGTAGGAGTCAAAGTTCTTAATTCTAAAGCTTATTCCAAAGCAACAACAATCAAGACTGTAGTATTGGAATAAGAGAAAACATATATGTCAAGGAAACAGAACCAAGAGTGCAATTTTTTAATAATATTTATTGCTATTTATTTATTTGACTGGGCAGGGTCTTAGTTGCAGCATGTGGAATCTATTTCCCTGACCAGGGATCGAACCCTGGGCCCCCCAAACGGGAAGCATGGAGCCTTAGCCACTGGACCACCATGAAAGTCCCAAGAGTGCAGATTTAAACTCCAAGACTAAACAGCAACACTGTGGCAGAGAATTCTGATGAGGACTTACCCCAGGGATGAGACAGCACAACTGAGTCAAATCCCAAAGTGAGACAAGCATCTAACTGGAGTCAAAACATCTAAACTGGAGCCACTTGTCTGCTCCCAGGCTGAAAGAAGGTGGAGCTACTGATTACAGTGCTCCCACCCAAGAAGAGACGATCCCAGGTAAGAAAACTAGAAGAGTGTTAAGAAACGTATTCTAGGAAATTCCCTGGTGGTCCAGTCGCTTCAGTCGTGTCCAGCTCTACGTGACCGTATGGTCTGTAGCCTGCCAGCCTGGGATTCTCCAGTAAGGAAACCAGAGTGGGTTGCCATGCCCTCCTCCAGGAGATCTTCCCCACCCAGGGACTGAACCCAGGTCTCCTGCAGGCAGATTCTTTACAATCTGAGCCACCAGGGAAGCTCAAGAATACTGGAATGGGTAGCCTATCCCTTCTCCAGGGGATCTTCCTGACCCAGGAATCGAACCAGGGTCTCATGCATTGCAAGCAGATTCTTTACCAGCTGACCTACCAGGGAAGTCCAGTGGTTAGGGCTCTGCATTTTCACTGCCGAGGGCCTGGGTTTGTCAATGACTGGGGAATTGCAATGACTGCAAGGCAGCAGTGTAGCAAAAAAAAAAAAAAAAAACAGATGAAGAAAATTTACTCTAGGCTGTTCCTATTAGAGATTTTCCATAGAGTAAGAGTGAAAAGGCATATTCTTAAAGGAGCAAAGATTTCCCACACCTGATTTTGGAGTTTTGACATTAAAAAACACATTACATTTTTTTCTTAGTTCTGATGTTTCTCTTTATTTATATATATATATGTATTTATTGCCACACTCTATTCGCTCCATCTTTGCCACCACCAACCTCTCTCCCTCTCCCTCTCGCTCTCTCTCTTTCTCATGCACACACACACCCACAGGCATGCACATTCATCCTGCATTCTCATCACAGCAGCCAACGTTCATTAAGCACATGCATTTTAGATTTAAACTGCTCTTTGAATTCAGGTTTTGCTTTTTATTGATTTGTGCCCCCTCAGGCATATATACCTGAACTCTAAGCTTGTTTCCTTATCCATAAAAGGGAAATAATACAAATATTAACCTCTCGGGGGTTTTGTGATGTTTAAATGTGGTATACTGGGAGTTCCCCATGGTTAGGATTCTGGGTTTTCACTGCTGTGGCCAGGGTTCAATCGGGGAACTGAAATCTCACAAATCAAGCAGCCAAAAAGAAAAAAAAAAAAGAAAGACTAAGTCACTTCAGTCATGTCCGATTCAGTCTGACTCCTGGACAGAGTAGTCTGCCAGATTCTCTGTCCATGGGATTCTCCTGGCAAGAATACTGGAGGGGTTCTTCCTGACCAGAAGATCGAACTCACATCTGCCTGCGTCTACCCTCGTTGCAGGCAGATTCTTTACCCACTGAGCCACCTGGGAAGTCCTAACAGTAGAGATGTTTGTAAAAAGAAACTCCTCCAGGATAGGTTTTGTTCTGCTGAAGATCAGAGAAGGAGAGACCCTGGCTGACCCATAGGGTGCAAAAATTATATAGGCAAAAAATAATAATAATTACTTGTTAACAGAAATTTTTTTAGACATCATATCTCTAGTATCCATGTACTGACCTGTCTTTGGATACACTTAATAAAAGTACATGGTTCTATCAAATCTGTTGCGTTTTTAAAGGCGGATTTTTAGACTTAAATATAAAATTATTAAGGGGTAAAGAAATATGCACTGTGAAAGAGACACCAGGCACAGGATTTAGCTTGGAAAAAAGGAAGGCAAGAGTGTGTGAAATTAATAGCTGTCTTCAATAAGGATATTAAAAGCTATTATGATGAGTATAGTGGTCAGCTCCGTCCCATTGCCACTAAGACAGAAATGAATTATGAGGCTTAACTGTGGCATTTAAAGTACAGATTTAGCCAACTCTGGATTAAACACACTTAGCAAAAGGAATCCGGGAACAGATAATGCAAACTAGTTTATAATGGAAAAAAACTGTTTTGGCTTTGAAGTCATTGACATGTATTAAGGGAATGTCTTTATTAAGACCACTATTAACTGCTTTGCAGATCTTTTTTTCTCCTGCTGCATTCATTCATTGCACAATTGACTGGACCAGTTGGTTGATCTGGCAATTTTTTGCGCTAGGACATTCTAACTGGCTTTCACCACAGTTTGAAACTCTTTGCGATCCCTTGCTGTAGTCCATGGGGTCACAAAGAGTCAGGCAGGTCTTAGCAACTGAAGAACAACAGTTTGAAATTAAAAAAAAAAAAACCAAGCCACCCTTAGACTGGTCTTTAGACCTTCATCAGCCAGAGGACCACTATTTTTAAAGTCCTGGCTCCAGGACTCCTCACCTTCAAAGCCCTGCTCCTCTCTTCCAGCGAAGATTCTGGCTCTGGTTTTAAGCTCTTCTCTCCATTCTGAGACCTGTCAATATCTTAGGTGACCTCAGGATCCAGCACGATGAACAGAGCTCTTCACTTCACGGCCCCACCCTTGACCAGATCCATTCCTCCTCAGAAATCATACCTAACACAGTAATTTCATACTAGCTTCCTCAATTCCTTACCTTCCAGCTAGCTCATCCAATTACTGTCCAGGTACCACCTCTTTGACCTCTCAGCCCCACTTGTTTCCTGAGTCAGCTCTCCTGACCTCCGGGGTGACTCTGCTGCAAACTTGCAATCTCATCTCTTCCATGGCACCTCCAGCAGATCATCTCACCCTGCTTCCTCCAGAAGAAAGTCGATGCTTCCAGAAAAGAGTCCCTGTAACATGTGCCACCAAAACACCACCCCCGCCTTCTTCCACTGTCCCCTCCCTCTGGTTACTGGTCACCCTCGGGTCTCCTGTTCTCCTGGACCCTGAACCCCTCCTCAACCACCTTCTCAGGGACGAATTAGCTTCTTTTCATCTTCAGTCTCTTTCCCAGGCTCTTCTGCGGACTCTTGCCCTTCGCAGTTAAATATCCTCATTTTCTCTTGTCTTAAAAAATAAAATCAGGGACTTCCCTGGTGGTCCAGTGGCTAAGACTCCATGCTCCCACTGCAGAGGGCCTGGTTCGATCCTGAGTGTAGGAACTAGATCCCGCATGCCACAACTAGTGATCCCACATGCCACGATGAAGATCAAAGGCCCCATGTGCCACTCCTAAGACCAGCACGGTCAAATAAATAAAAAAATATGAAAGTAAGTAAGTAAAATCAAAGCTCGCCCTCAGTCAGCATTTCTGACCTGTCTCTTTCCTCTCCGTGAACGACCTCTGCTTCTGCATCCACACCCTTCACTCATCCCGCTCCAGCTGACCTCTGGCTCCCATTGCATCAAAATAGCTTTCACCCCTTCTGACCCAGAGACAGCTTTTTGCCCTTAAGCTTTGGTTCTGCTTTTCTTGACCTCCAGGCACCATTTGCCCCTCAGACCGCAGCCTGGTCTCCTTTCTTCCCTCTCTCTCTCCCCTCCTTTCCAGTCTCCTTTCAAAACCATCCACAAAGGACGTGTCTTGTTCTGTATTTGCCCTTAAGTCTCTGTTCAAAGGCCCTTTTCTTTTCTCCTCTTAAAATTACCCCTGGATGAGCTTGTTTACTCTCAAGATGTCATTTACTATCTAAAGTGTAATGATGCTCAAGCCTTTTTCATCTTGTCCAGATCTTTCATCTGAGCTCCAAGTGGCTGAGCAACCCCTGAACACCTCCCTTTGAATCTATCTCTAACGAACCCCTCAAGTTCATTACGTCCCAAACTTGACTCATGACTCTCCTTTCTTCCTCCTGTCTCATGACTCTGGCAGGTTCCCCTGCTCACAGGAATGCTCCCAGTCTTTATCCTGGTGCTGCTGCCGGGAACTCAGACTTTATTCTTGAAGCTTCCCTCTCTCGATTCCTCACATCAAGATAATAGTCAAGTCTTCCAATTGTCTAACCTAAAAATCTATCCATCTAGCTCCGTCTTTCCATCCTCACTGCCATTTCTTGTCCAGGCACCAGCCCCTGCTTAGGGTGCTCAGCAAAACCTTCTTGGCTGGTCCCCCTGGTTCCCGTCTTCACCCTTGCAAACAGCTTTGACTGATCTAAGATGTTCATCAGATTGTGTCCTGTACCTCTTCCCCTTCCTCATTATTCCTGTAAGATTTCTCATGGGCCCTGAGATAAAACACAGACTCTCTGACACACCTCCCAAGGCTCTCACTTTTCTGCCTCTCCCCCTTGCTCCCCGCAGCTCACCCAGACAGTCCTGCAACACACCTCTCCTTCCCACAACTAGTCTTCCGATCTCAGCTTAAATGTCACTTTCTCAGGAGAGAAGGAGGCCTTCCATGATGAGCTGAGTAGTGCCCCTATCGAAAAAAGGCTATCCCGACCCTAATTCCTGGAACCTGTAACTATTACCCTACATGGCAAAAGATGTGATTAAGCTAGGCATCTCCAGATTTCCGGGATTGTTTAGGGCAGGGGGTAGGGGAGCACTGCCATACAAAATTCCCCAGACTGGGTAGCATAAACAACAGGAATTTATTTTCTCATAGTCCTGGAGGCTTGAAGTCCAAGATCAAGATGCTGGCAGGGTTGGTTTCTGGTAAGACCTCTCTACCTGGCCTGCAGATGGCTGAATTCTCATTCTCATCACATGGTCTTTCCTTGGAGAGAAGGTTCCAATGTCTCCTTCTCTTCTTTTTGTTTGTTGTTGTTGTTAATTTTTTGGCCATGCTGCACAGTCTTCCCCGGTGGCTCAGATGGTATAGCATCTGCCTGCAATGCGGGAGACCCGGCTTCGATCCCTGGGTTGGGAAGATCTCCTGGAGAAGGAAACAGCATCCCACTCCAGTACTCTTGCCTGGAGAATCCCACGGACGGAGGAGCCTGGTAGGCTACAATCCATGGGATCGCAAAGAGTCGGACACGACTGAGTGATTTCACTTTCACTTGCACAGCATAAGGAATCTTCGTTCCCAACCAAGGATCAAACCCGAGCCCCCTGCAGTAGAAGTTGAGGGTCTTAACCACTGGTCCACTAGAAAAGTCTCACCTTCTTTTAAGGCAGCCAGTCCTATTGAAGCGGGTTCACCTTTATGACTTCATTTAACCTTATTCCCAAATACGGTCTGTCTCCAAATATAGTCATGTTGGGAGTGGGGCTCCAGAATATGGATTTGAGGGGCACACGTAGTTTGATCCACAACAGGCCTAAATGCAATCACTTGTGCGTGCTAAGTCACTTCAGTCATGTCCAATTCTTTGCGACCCTATGAACTGTAGCCCGCCAGGCTCCTCTGTCCATGGGGATTCTCCAGGCAAGAACACCAGAATGGGTTGCCATGTCCTCCCCGAGGGGATCTTTCCAACCCAGGGATGGAACCTGTGTCTCTTATGTCTCCTGTGTTGGCAGTCGGGTTCTTTACCACTAGCACCACCTGGGAAGCCCAAATGCAATCACACGTTTCCTTATAGTGTAGACACACAGAGGAGACAGGAATGTAACCCTAGAGACAGAGACTGGGGAAGTTCAGCCACAAACCCGGGATGCCTGGAGCCCCTAGAACAGGGATGGACAGACACTGGGAGCTCTGGGAGGGAGTATGGCCCTCCCAGCCCTGAGTTTCTGCTTCTGGCTTCCCGAACTGCAGGAGAATGACTTTGTGTTGTTCTCAGCCACTCCACGTGTGATCAGAAGCCCCAGGAAATGACCACACTTCCGTGACCTCGAAGATAAGTGAGGAGGCCATCTCACTGCCCCCACGGGCACTCTCTGCCCTCTTCATCACCCACACCACACTGAACTGTAAGAGCGGGTGTCGAGGCAGTCTTCCCTTCTAGCCCTTGCGACCCTGTGGACTGTAGCCCACCGGGTTTAAGAAGGCAGAAATGGCCTTTCTTGTCCACAACTGCTCCCCAGGATGTGGTACACAGTACGGACTCAGTAAATATACATGAGATGGATGTAAATATATATGAGCTGATGTTGAGAATTTCTTGGCTGGGAGAGTTTATGAATAATAGACTGCGCTATGACGACAAGCTAGGGAAGTTGTTCCTTGTAGGAGACATTGGCAGTCCCTTGAAATAACTAGGTGAGGTCTTGTCCAGTACGACAGTTCAGGGGTTTCTAGTCTGACCGCTGCGTCCTGGTGGTGGCTCTTTTCCTGGCAGCTTGAGTTTTGGTGCCCTCTGGTGACAGAAGTGAACTGTCTCTTGTTAGTCTGTCAAGACTGACACCCATCTAGTTCCTGCCGTTGGGTGGGATTTTCTCATGAAGAAATTGAATTTTCTCCTTACTGTTAAAAGAAATCAACTGGAAAGGTGTATTTAACCATGAAATTGACAAAAGTTACATCAACCCCATAACTTTCAAAGCCTTTGCAGAGGTCGCTTTGAGTATTCAGTTTTGAATATTAAGATTTCCTCATGAAACATGAAATTTTCAGGTTGCGTTTACTACAACACTTTCTCTTGAAATAGCTGTGGTTTTTAATGGTTGGATTCAATTATCGTTTGGAAAACTAACGCTCTTTTGTATGTGGCTGCCTATGATGACTGTGACTTACAGTGCTTTCCAAGGCCCTTAAACCTTTATTGAGTTTGAAAATCAAGTTGCTGTTGTTGTTTTTTTTCTTTTTTGAACAAACCACACACATAAAACAATCGTGTGTGTGCTGCTTGTAAATGAGAAGTTATGGGTCTGGCTGCCTCTCTGTAAACAGACTTACTTTTTATCCCCCGATCTTGTAAAACTGCTGACAGCTACACGGTCTTCCAATTTGAATTCTGTGTGAGTTGCAATGCCAGACAGTTCCACATGGCAAATGCGAGTATGACTGTGCTTAGCTTCATGTCAAGAATGTGTTTTCCTGAGTGTCATTTGAAGATGATTTGGGTGGATGGAGTAAATACATTTTTTTTTCTCACCAATTACACCATCATTTTAGGGATGACTTACCATTATTTCCGATGATTTTCAAAGGATCTTGCTGACCTGCTAACATATGAGTTTGAAGTGTTCCTGACCTCAAGCATTTAGTCAAATAAACAAGCACTTGCTTGCACAGGGAGCTGCTATTTATAGGCACTCAACACTGGTTTCCTTTCTAAATTAAGAGTCCTTCGGTAATGTAAACAACCACCCTCTGACTTTGTTTTGAATATTCCTAGTTTTACTTTCCCATTTTTTCAAAGCACTGTATATCTGTATAAACCCAGGAGACGCTACTGTCCCCAAGGTACTTCTTACAAAGAGCCAGAAATAATATGATGCAAATGCTTTCTGGAAGATGCAACTGTTTGGAAGATGATTCTTCAGTTGGTGAGATTTTATAGCTTGTTTTTTGTAGAGAAAAATGGGTTAAATATATTTTTTAAGTATGTTAAAAAAAATACATAAATATATCCATAGGGATGTCACCTTCAAGCAGATGGAGAAAAACAACAAGTAAAATAAACAAGTAAGATACACAGTATTTATACCATAATATGAGTATGGAGGGTCTTCCCTGGTGGCTCAGTGATAAAGAATTTGCTTGCAATGCAGGACACATGAGTTTAATCCCTGGGTCAGGAAGATCCCCTGGAGGAGGGCATGGCAACACACTCCAGTATTATTGCCTGGAGAATCCCATGGACAGAGGAGCCTGGTGGGGTCTCAAAGAGTCAGACAGGACTGAAGCCGCTGAGCACACATGCATGCTCGAGTATGGAGAGGGCTGATGGGGCATATATTAGGGCTGTTATTTTAAAAAGAATTGTCAGAGAAGACTACACTGAGGAAATATATAAGACTTGAATAAGACAAGGGATTTAGCCATGGTGATATCTGGGAGAAGAGTGTTGCAGGCAGAAGGAAAGGTCAGTGCAAAGGCCCTGAGGCAGACACATGATTGGTACATACAAGGAAAAGCAAAGGGGCTATAGTGGCTGGAGCAGAGTAAGCAAGGGAGACGTCGTCTAAGATGAGTTAGAGACATCAAAGAAGCCAGCCCAGATTATGAAAGTCAAGGCAGCCCCTTGTTAGTAAGACTTTGGCTCTTACTCTGAGGTGGAGCTAGAGAAGTAACATGATCTGACTTCATGTTAAAACGATTTGGTGTGGGGTTGGGGGCAGGGGTGGTGCAGGGCAGAACCAGGAAGACGTGATTGCAATATTCCATGTAAGAGATGTAAGAGCTCAAACCAGGTGGATAACAATGGAGCTGGTAAGAAGTGGTCAGATTCTGGGCCTATTTTGGGGAAAGGGCCAACAGGATTTGCTGGGAGGTTGGCTCAAGAAAAAGAAAGAAGAGAATGGTTAAACATTCCATTAGTTTTCTGAGGCTGCTGAATCACAGAGCTACAAACTTGGCTGCTTAAAGTGACAGAAAATTATTCTGTCACAATTCTGGAGGCCAGAAGGCTGAAATAAAGGAGTTGTCAGGGGTGCCTGTCCCCAGCAGCTCTAGGGGATATTCTTTCTTGCCTTTTCCAGTTTCCGGGGGACCTGGGCATTCCTTAGGTTGAGACCACATGACTCCAATCTCTGCCTCCATCCTCACAGGGCCTTCTTCTCTGTGTGTCATCTCTTATCTCTCATAAGGACACTCGTCCTTGGATTTAGGACCTGCCCAGATAATTCAGCATGATCTCACCTAGAGAGGCTTAATTATAACTGCCAACAACTTTCCCCCAGTTAAGGTCACATTCACATAACGGGAGTTAGGACATGGCCGTATCTTTTGGGGAGACATCATTTCAATTCACTGCAGTGACTCCAAGTTCTTTAAACACAAGCAACTAGGAGGATGTAATCGCCATTCATTGGGATGGTGAAGATGTTGGGTGAACAGAGTTGGGAGAGCAGTCTAGGACCTCAGTGTTGGACACGCTGGGTTTGAGAGGCTTATTTGACATTTAGTAGAGGTGTGGAGCTGGCATCTGGGTGAACAAGACTGGCGCTCAGGGGACAGTGCTGGGTTTGAGAAATAAGTCCGGAGGTACCAGGATATGGCAGCATGGCAAGGCACAGGACCAGTGACATAACCAGGAGAGGGAAGGAGACAAGAGGGAAGCGGTGCCAGCCTTCCCTGGACCCAGCTAAGAGCTGAGAGGAGCAGCCAGGCGCGAAGGAGAAACAGGAGAGAGTCAAGGCCTAGAAGCTGAATGGAAGAATTGCCAGAAGGCGAAAGGAGTGATCAGCTCCACCTTCTGGCTGTGTCATCCTTGCAAATTCTCAGGCCTAGTTTTCATTCCAATTCCAAAGAAAGGCAATGCAAAAGAGTGCTCAAACTACTGCACAGTTGCACTCATCTCACATGCTAGTAAAGTAATGCTCAAAATTCTCCAAGCCAGGCTTCAGCAATACGTGAACCGTGAACTCCCTGATGTTCAAGCTGGTTTTCGAAAAGGCAGAGGAACCAGAGATCAAATTGCCAACATCTACTGGATCATGGAAAAAGCAAAAGAGTTCCAGAAAAACATCTATTCTGCTTTATTGACTATGCCAAAGCCTTTGACTGTGTGGATCACAATAAACTGTGGAAAATTCTGAGAGAGATGGGAACCCCAGACCACCTAACCTGCCTCTTAAGAAATCTGTATGCAGGTCAGGAAGCAACAGTTAGAACTGGACATGGAACAACAGACTGGTTCCAAATAGGAAAAGGAGTACGTCAAGGCTGTATATTGTAACCCTGCTTATTTAACTTCTATGCAGAGTACATCATGAGAAACGCAGGGCTGGAAGAAGCACAAGCTGGAATCAAGATTGCCAGGAGAAATATCAATAACCTCAGATATGCATAAGACACCACCCTTATGGCAGAAAGTGAAGAGGAGCTAAAAAGCCTCTTGATGAAAGTGAAAGAGGAGAGTGAAAAAGTTGGCTTAAAGCTCAACATTCAGAAAANCAACTAAGGTCCGTCTAGTCAAGGCTATGGTTTTTCCTGTGGTCATGTATGGATGTGAGAGTTGGACTGTGAAGAAAGCTGAGCGCCGAAGAATTGATGCTTTTGAACTGTGGTTGGAGAAAACTCTTGAGAGTCCCTTGGACTGCAAGGAGATCCAACCAGTCCATTCTGAAGGAGATCAACCCTGGGATTTCTTTGGAAGGAATGATGCTAAAGCTGAAACTCCGGTACTTTGGCCACCTCATGCGAAGAGTTGACTCATTGGAAAAGACTCTGATGCTGGGAGGGATTGGGGGCAGGAGGAGAAGGGGACGACAGAGGATGAGATGGCTGGATGGCATCACTGACTCGATGGACGTGAGTCTGGGTGAACTCCGGGAGATGGTGATGGACAGGGAGGCCTGGCATGCTGCGGTTCATGGTGTCGCAAAGAGTTGGACACGACTGAGCGACTGAACTGAACTGAACTGAGGGTTTCAGGTAAAACCTGATGTTTCCTCTGCTGTTTCCTGTAACAAGACGGCGCAATTTTCATGTAACTTCTTTTATGATGTTGAAAAGCCAGGGCCATGTTGATTGAAACCGTGAATACCCTGAAGTGACTTATAGTGAAGTATGTTTTTAAGGTGTTGAGTTATTATTTCGATCAGCAAAGCCTTCCCAGTGGGTCCGTGTCCAGTGCATCTGACTCAGAAGGGAAAGAAAGGCATCTATCTTAACCCCACGCAAGTGGGGGGAACCATCAGGCGGGACTGCTGCCTAGGATCACACCATTTCCCTCACTTTCAGCTCTTGAGGTGAAGGCCTTGTTATCCTTAGTAGAACTGTGAGGGAAATCACTGAGAGAAACTGTTTTCAAAGGTTCTAAACTATGTCTAGAAAATTGTGTTGTCACCTGAGGCCCCAAGACAGCAATCAGACAAGTGAAAAAAGTCCACCATCTTGACTGAAATCTCCTACATGAGCCAAACATCTGGTCAAATCAGTCAGTGCAGTTAAGCAAGTGGTTTGTCATTTGCAGGGAAAAGCAGCGTGAGGTGATGGATTGGATTTTCCACCAAACGGGCGTCCCAAAGACACAGCTTCAATCTTGAGCCGTTTTCCGGGTTTTTGTGAATATGGTAATAAATGGTTAAATTAGAGAATCGAGGGCTAAATCCTAAAAAATACATCTTGTGGAAGTTGCTTCGGTGTCTCTGTAGCCAAATTATCTGAGGCCTCACTGGCCTGTGACCACAAATGGGATTTCATCAATATTCATATCCAGATCTCCATGGCTCACAGCCTCCACCAGCTTGACATCCAAATTCCCCTCTCTTGAGTATACTTGGGAATCCCCAGCGTGTGTATTTATAGTATCCCTATAGTTGCATGCTTGGCTGAGAGGGGACCTCCACCCTGACCCCAGAAGAGCCCCTCCAGGCTGGAGGTTGCCTCCCTGGGTGCCTGTGGGGCTGGGACGGCCCTGAAACTCTGCAGGCAAAAAGACTCCTCCCTCTCATGAAGCCAGAATATTCCCAGCCACACTCAGTTAGAGGGTTGACAACACACGGGTCCTTGAACCTCAGAATGTCACAAGACAGTCACAAGCCCTTTCAGGCACGAAGCCCTTTTCTCCCCGCGCGGGATGAAGTCATGCTGCCTGGGTGGGAGGCAGTTCAGGAAATAGTCCTCCTTCAGCCCCTGACAGTAAGTTTTCCTCAAGGTTGGTAGGCACCTGTGTTCGCGGGAGGCTCCTCAGCCCTGGGGAGTCCATGGTTGTGAACAGACTCATGGGAGAAAAGACCATCGTCACCAGGATCATCTGAGTCTCTGCTCTGTGCCAAGACCCTTCTTTAGAAAGATTTTTTCAAGGGTTGGAAATGTTCTGTCCTCTAAAACACAGTTGACTGTTCCCAATTCCAGCAAAAGACAGAAATTATCAGGAACAGTTAGAGCCCTCTGGAAGAGGGATCCAGCCCATGGCTCCTCTGCAGACCTCCATATCTTCATACCCGACAGAAAAGTCTCAGCTTGCTCAGGGTGGCGCTGAAGATACCAGGGAAACTGACCCACCCTGGAGCCTCCCAGAACCAAGGAGAGAGAGGGACACCCTACAGGGTGACCAGAAGTACTTCTTTCTCTACCCTAGTTCACCAGAGTCACACTGTCAGTTTATCTTACAGAGAGAAAAGAATTCAGCGATCTGGAACTTTTGAACAAAGGATCAGATTTGTAAAAGTAAAGTTGGTAAGAAGAAATCAAATTACTCAAGTGTTTACATGTGCTGGGCATTGTGCTAAGCACTGCACACATAAATCTGTATATTGTAAAGTATTATATATGTATACACGCATTTAATTTTATTTAATCCACACATCAAGTTTATGATGTAGATTTTGTATCCCAGGTTTACAGAAAAGTAAACTGAGGCTTAGAAAATTTCCATTTACAAGGCCACACAGCGAATGAATGTTGAATCCAGGGGCCCAACTCAGCATAACTCAAGCCTGAAATTTGAATTACAATATTGCATTAATTGAGGCTTCTCTGATGGTTCAAGTGGTAGAGAACCCACCTGCCAGTGCCGGAGACATAAGATACCTGGGTTTGATCCTTGGGTCGGGAAGATCCCTTGGAGGAGGACACAGTGACCCACACCAGTATCCTTGCCTGGGGAATCCCGTGGACAGAGGAACCTGGTGGGCTACAGTCCGTGGGGTCACGGAGTCAGACACGACCGAGCACACACACAAGACAACAATGACAACTTTAATTCTTAATATTCAGATATAAACCATCCCAAACCCTCTCTGAAATCAGAGAAACCCTTCACAAAACACCGTTTTATTGAAGCTTTCCTTTGGACATCACTGCAGTGAATTTGATACATGTTCCAGGAAACTAGGGTAAGTGAGAGAGGGAGAAAAAAACAGCATCTCCCCCATCCGATACTCCATCTCTGAAACCATGAAGTCGTGGGGTGTGTAACTCTGGAAGAGCGACGTATGCACACAAGGGGTCTGTCCAGGAGCCCTCAGGCCTCAGTTTCACTTGGAAAGTTACAAGTTATGGCCCATTCCAGGGCCTCCTCACCCACACATCTGAAAGACCAGGAGAACCTCCAGCGCCTCCAGCCTCGTCAGCCCAGAGGGACTGAATGTGCCTGGGATGGGGCAAGCCTAGTTAGAGGCAGCTGTAAGTTCCCAAGAAACAGTCTAAATCACCAAAGGATGCTACTTGCTGTTATTTCAGAAACAAAGGACTTTTGTCTCCGAGGCCATCACTCTGGCTCTATTCACCTCCAAGCAATCTCACTAAAGACAAGCACAGAAATGAAAAATACAACAGCTATTAAAAGTTTTATTACAGTACGTGCCCAGTGGTTATTTTTAAATCCAATCCCTTTGAAATTTTATCCTTGACATTTTTTTATAGACTGATTGGGACTCTTTAATAGATTAAGTGAAATTTCACTTTAGAATTATGTTGCTTTTTAACTGCTCCCAAAACTGAGACATTCATTTTAACTCCTCACATCCAAAAAGAATATCAAATTCAAGTCTGGAGAAAATAAATTGTGACAATTTCTCCCTTTTCTTCAACATAATTATATAAGACTTTTTAAAAAATCAGTTCAATTATTAATCTGCAAATTAAAACTGAGATGTCACCTGAAACTCATCTGCACATGGACAGCAATCCTTGTAGGAATTGTAGATGGAAGCTTTGTGATAAAATGCTCCCACGGAACCAATTCATTTGCATCCCATTTTGTAAGACACTAAATAGAAGAGCTAGTGTCACAATTTCCTTATCCCTGACCCTCATGCATACTGCATTATGAATCAATGGAGCGATGCAAAGTGGAAAGTGACCTTAAAGGGGAAAACTGGAGGCTCAGAGCAGCTTACTCTAAGGTGCATCACACTGCCAACTAAAATTTACTATCCTTGTGTTCTCTCACTCTCTTGCAATAACCTAATGACATCAGAGGCATTGAATCTGGAAACTGAAGTGACAGGACATGACTCTGCGCTGCATTTAATACTTAGGAGAACTAAGCGACTGGAAAGAGAACCCGCCCCTTGGGGAATGGACAGCCAATGAGAGCGTGCTTTGATGATGCAATGTCTTGTCTCCCTGGAGAGCCCTTGGTTAAATGGAAACAAAGATAACAATAAAGTACTCCAGGAGTTGGTGAATTCCTTCCGCCTGAACAACTCCTAGCATTTGCTGGCTTCTCATTGATCTCAGGAGGTGGGCTCCAGACTTAGGGAATGGCCAAGACTTCAAAGAAGCCCAGTGCAACAGATGGACATAGCTGCCTCCGAACATGACTCTCTCTATCCCTCCGGTTTGCTAGCCTCCCTGGATTGGGTGGACAACGTTCTGGGTTGGGTGGTCTGGAATGTTTTCCGACACCACCAAGCAGTTCTCTGATTCTCAGCAGATACTGACTAGGTATCCTACAAATTTAACTGAGTTCTGACACTCAGATTTCACTGGCTCAGGGCTGAAGGCCCATGGTCTCCATATCAGACACCAATCACAAGTCTTCTGACCAACTGGCTATAAATAGGAAGTTCCCACAACCCACCCCCTAGGTTCAGTAGTTTGCTAGAGCAGCTCACAGAATTCAGAAAACATTTACATTTGTCAGTTATTGTAAGGGATGTTTATAAAAGATACAGCCAGTTGAAGAGGTGCACAGGGTGAGTCTGGAAGGGTTCTGACTACAGGGGCTTCTGTCCCCGGGTTCCATCTGAGGGATCCTAGGAGCCCCACATTAAGTCACCTCATTAGCATGAACTCAGATGGGCTCAAAGGGGGCTTCTTATGAAGAACAAAAGGCACTGTCACTCAGGAAATCCCAAGGGATTGAGGTGTTCTGTGCCAGGAACCAGGGAGAAAGTCCAAATATACTTCCGATACACCAGTGGGCATCACCTGTACTTTTCAGTGACGGTGGACAAGGGCCACTCCAGCTAAGAGAGGGTGGTGACCCTCCTGGGTTTCACTGCTGCCAGCCTCTCCCACCTGATCTCTTCCAGACTCTTTCCATAAAAGCACATCTCTGACCGCCTCTCTCTCCCACTCAAAATGAAGTCCTGGCATCCCTGCAGTCTTGTCTCTCCAGATTTACTTGAAATAAATAAGTAAATTTAAATAAATTCACTTTGCCATGTTCTCCTGTCTCATGCCTGTCCAAATCCTTTCCTGTTTCTATGTGAAACCATCCTCAACATGTGTCCCGACCCAGTAATTCCTCTTCAGAAGAAACCTCTCTTTAGCTTAAATATACAAGAGGTACAAGGTCTGGTGTGTGTGTGTGTGTGTCAGTCACTCAGTTGTGTCTGACTCTTTGCGGCCCATGGACTGTAGCCCACCAGGCTCCTCTGTCCATGGGATTTCCCAGACAAGAATACTGCGCTGGATTGCCATTTCTTCCCAGGGGATCTTCCCAACCCAGGGGTCCAACCCTAGTCTTCTGCACTGCAGGCAGATTCTTTACCATCTGAGCCACCAGAGAAGCCCACAGGTTCTGGTTCAGTGGTCCTCAAACACTTTTGCTTGTGTTTGCCTCAAATGATTTTTTATAAGACATGTGTCCCTTCATTCATTTTAAATTGACATTTTAAAAGTTTCTATTATAACTTCAAGTACCTGCAAAAGCAGTAACAGATGGTACAGTGGGTCTCACACTTGAGCAGGCATCAGGATCACCTGGAGGGCAGGTGAAAACACAGAATACGAGGGCCTGTCCTCGAGAGGTTCTGATTCAGTGGGTCTCGGGTGGGACCTGGGAATTTGCATTTCTGTAAAGTTTCCAGGTGATCCCAGGGGTGAGGGCTCTGGAACCACACTCTAAGAACTATTCTGGCGTACTGTAAATATTGACATTTTAAGTAAAATCATCACATCGCTCCCTTAAATATATTCAGTGGAATCTAAACGCGGCAGCAGTTTGAGAGCCACAGTCATCCAACTTTTAAAAATACAAGAATAAGCTCCTCTTGACAACTGGAAATTTTATATTGCTCTTTTTTCCCTTTGAGCTTCTATTTCCATCCTATTTCCTCCATTGAATTTTATGCTAATGTAATATGTTTTATTCTTAAAAGTATTTTATTGATCACTTTTTCACATATCTATCATAAANAGATGAAAAATGGAATTTTATTGGAAATGAGCCACAATAAGATGGGACTATTTTTTTTAATTAGTTCTTGTACTTTTAATTAATATTACTTAATTCTAGAATTATACAGGCTTCTATATAAATTCTATTCCTATTTTTATTTTTTATAGATACAGCACCAAAGAATATTGTTGTTGTTGAAAATGGAGTAAATTATGTAACTGCAATTTTACTTAATTCTCTGAATGCCTTCCAAGTTATGGATCAACAATCTCACAGTGATCTAACACCTCGAATTATTTTTTTATGATCTACCAGCTAAAAATGTGATTATGTCTCCTTTATACAGTTGAAAGCAAAGAATTAGAAACCACCTACTTTGCAAAAGGGTTTATTACCAAATGTTTGAGTCATTCTCTTTTTTCAATACTGACACCATTATTTCAAACTGTCCCTTTCTTTGCTGCACTGGAGGTTTTGTTTTGTTTGCCGAGTTTTGCTTTTTTGATTATCTAGGACAGGGGTTGGCCAACAATGGCCAGCTGATGCTGGCCAAATTCTGCCATCCTGTTTCTGTACAGCCCTCAAGCTAAGCTTAGTTTTTACATTTTTAAAAGATTGTCACACACACACAAAGAAGAAGAATATTCAGAGATGGTATGTGGCCCACATTTTCTGAAATATCTACCATCTGACCCTTTGCAGGTAAAGTTTTCTGAATCCTAATCTAGGACAAAGCAACTCCCTAAGTCAGGAGGATGACGACACGCCTTAACTTGTGCAGTGAAGACAGGCCATGGCGAGAGGGTCTGTCATGATGCTGGATTCTCAAGATGATTCTTTTTTATTTTTTTTAGGGGTATAGTCAATTAACAATGTTGTAACAGTTTCAGATAGAACAGCAAAGGAACTAGGATGATCAATTTTCACAGAGGACGTATGGAACATTCAAATTGGCAAACTATTCCCTATGTATTGCTGCAAAACCAATATCCAAAACTCGGTAGCTTGAACTGAGAACAGTCATTTAATTTGCTCTCGAATCTGTACCTTGAGTGGGACTGGGAGGGGAAAGCTCGCCTGTGCTTCACGGGACTTAGCTAAGGGCTGGGAGATGTTAGATGACCTCTCACATGGATGTCAAGTCACCCACAGCTGTCACCTGGGAGCTCAGAGGGTGGAAGCTGGGGCTTCAGGACCTGTGCAGGCTGGTCCTTGAGTATTTGGATGTGGGGAGGGGGTCTCACCTCCCTAACTGGTGAGAGTGGCTCTCTGCGCTTAAATTGTTTATACAAGCAATGTGCTGCTGCTGCTGCTGCTAAGTCACTTCAGTCGTGTCCGACTCTGTGTGACCCCACAGATGGCAGCCCACCAGGCTCCCCCGTCCCTGGGATTCTCCAGGCAAGAACACTGGAGTGGGTTGCCATTTCCTTCTCCAATGCATGAAAGTGAAAAGTCAAAGTGAAGTTGCTCAGTTGTGTCTGATTCTTAGCGACCCCATGGACTGCAGCCAACCAGGCTCCTCCGTCCATGGGATTTTCCAGGCAAGAGGACTGGAGTGAGGTGCCATTGCCTTCTCCAACAAGCAATGTACTTTATGCTAAATACCAGTTTCCTTCTGAAGGTCTAGAATCTTGGGACACACTAGGCAGAGAGTGCCTACAATCCCAGCCCACCATAAAAGTGCTGGGCAGTTTGTCTCTTAGCCCTTCTTGACAATGACAATAAATGTTAGCCACTCAGTCGTGTCAAACTCTTTGTAACTTCATGGACCCTCCAGGCTCCTCTGTCTATGGGATTCTCCAGGTAAGAAAATTGGAGTGGGTAGCCATTCGCTTTTGCAGAGGATCATCCCAACCCAGGGATTGAATCCAGGTGTGCCGCATCACAGGCAGCTCCTTTACTGTCTGAGCCACCAGAGAAGGTCATAAGCCCTTCTTGGGAGATGTCATTTCACACGCATGGTCATACACGTTGCAGGAGGAATTCAGGCATCCTGTGTGACTCCCAAAGGCAAGGACTCCAGAAGTTTGTGCCTGCCTCTCCTGACTTTGCCCCACACACCTTTTCCCTTTGTGATTTTGCAATGTACCCTTGCATATAATAATAAATCTTAGCTGGGGGTACAAGCATATGCTGAGTCCTGTGAGACCTCATAGTGAATCATCAAACCTGGGGATGGTCTTGGGCCCCCCTCACAGCTCCTTTTCATGTCAACTGCTCCTTGAGGTCTGGGCTTCCTCACAGCATGGCGGCTGGGTCCCAAATCAAGTGTCCTGAGAGAATGCGCCAGGTGGACCTCACCTCAGAAGTCATGTAGCATCACTTCTGCCCACTCTGTGAGTTGAGATATTCATAAAAGCCCACCTAGGTTCAAAGGGAAGATACACAGACTCCTCCTTCTGGTGAGGGTATGGCAAGGTTCCAGAAAATGTGGATGGGAAATATTGTTTAAGCTAATCTTGAAAAATAAAATCAGTCATACCCTGAAAAGCACCTGAACCTATGTTCCCTTTGAAATGTCTCTGAATACCTTCAGGATGGGTTTCCCAGTTCGAGACTACTGGAGCAGTGAATAAAACACTGACTTTTGAGTTAGAGAGACTGAGTTTGAATCCTGGCTCTGTAACTTCCTATCAAGAAAGCAATGCCCATTAGTCATTTCTAAACATTCAAACCTGTTGATGGTTCTGAGGGTTCAGGAGCAATTGCTTGAGGCCCAGAGACCAGCTATGAAGCTTTGAGAATTTACTAATCTATTCATTCAACAAATATGTATCGAGTGCCTTTTATGAGTCAGCACTGTGTGAATCCTAGATGTGCAATGCTTAGCCAAACTGACCCAGTCCTCGTGGACCTTGCAGAAGAGGACAAAACCAAATCAAATGATCACACAAATGAATAACAACACGTTGTATGAAGCTCCATAAAAGGAGAATCCAAGGGTGAATTCCACCAGAATATAAGCTCCATGAGGGTTTTGCATACTTTGTCCTCTGATGGATCTCTATCACCCAGAAGATGGCCTGGCACAGATCACGTGCTAAATAAATACTTCTTGAATGAATGAGTGCATGAATGAATGAAATCTATGAGATTACTTCTTGAAGGGCTAGTGTAAATCCTTATAGGAAGTGCTATTTTGGCTGGTGTTAAAGATAAACTCCGTTTTCTTAGCTCGACTTCTACTGAATGAATTTGTATTAACCCAATTCTCAAGAGACTAATTTATGCACCAGAATATACTTATTATTTTTGTAGTGGGAGACATATCTGATTTAGTATTTCCCTAGGAAGCACCCAAAAAACTCCACAGGGAACTATCTTTGGTTTTACTACAATTCTGCTGTGTTGAGGAGTAGTTAGAGACCTCTTGGGGAGCTAAATTAATTATCAGAAAGCTAATATAGAAGGACCTGGAATCAGTAAAATGGAAATCACATAGATTTAAGGGACATTCACTCAAGTCACCCATACAACTTACATAAAACCACTTTCCTACCAGGAACACTCCTGTGTACATCACATTCTTCCTTTCTTGGTGGTACTTACGAATCATAGCAAATCACATTGTTAGAATTATTCCTTTTCCTAGATTTCAAGCTAGGAACCAGACTGATATGAAATTCCAGGGCCCTATTCTTCTGCTTGGAGTCGACTGTGAACCTAGTCCCATCAAGGCAGCTGTCTTCTCGAGCTTACGCCAGTGTGACCTTCCTCCTAGTTCCTGGCATCCTTTAAAATCAAGAGCCTATGAAGGTACTTGCTTGTGTAGGGGAGCAAATTCACCACCCACAAAATGTCTCTTTGGTATGTGGATTATTTCAAACTGAAAACAATCAAAGCTTCAAAGACTCATGAAGAACCTTTGACCTTCTGTCTATCTGCCTAAAGATTGTGGACAGAGGACAGTCCCAGGAAGGGCGTTTCACCGTAGGTAACTATAGCATGACCTAGGCGTGTAGACAAGACACCTAGCAAAGTTTGTTTAAACTCCTCCATGTCACACTGTCTCTGCATGGCCCAGCAAACATTTGTTCACCAAACATTTGCTTTTCTATCTCCATGTCAATTGTTTCCTCCCCCTTAAGATCCCAAACCACTTCTCCCAACATCCTCTCTTGTCTTTGAGGATGGTCTTTAACATGAGGGTTTTGGCCATTTTGGAGAGTTACTCACTTCTGGGTCTCTCCCTGTGTATGCATGTTAACAAACTTCTGTTTGATTTTCTTCTGTTCATCTGTCTCATGTAAGTGTGCAAAGTTACTTCAGTCATGTCCAACTCTTTGTGACCCTGTGGCCTGTAGCACACCAGGCTCCTCTGTCCATGGGATTTTCCAGGCAAGAATCCTGAAGTGGGTTGCCACGCCCTCCTCCAGGGGATCTTCCCGACCCAGGGATCAAACCCGAGTCTCTTACGTCTCCTGTGTTGGCAGGTGTGTTCTTTACCACTAGAGCCACCTCATCTGTCTCATGTCAGTTTAATTCTTAGACCAGCCAGAAGAACCTAGCGGAGTAGAGGAAACTTTCTTCCTTCCCAACATATGCCTCTTACAGGAAGTCCTCCATGCATCCGTCTGCTCCCTCTGGGTAGTGTGCCTCTGTCTGTGTGGATAAGTGCAGTGTTTCTGGGTGACTCTCCGTGCACCTGAATTCAGGTGTAACAGCAAAGTCTTGTGCTTTACTTCATAAGCCCAATGAGACCATTCCCCTCCCTGTTTCAGCACATCACCCAGCAAGGAAGCATACACGTGTATATCTGGGTATTGAGAGGGCAGACACATATTTGCTATCAGAAGTCCCTCAGGGGCATTTGAAGACTGCTGGCTCTGCTTAAACCAAATGACAGGTGAGTCAAGGGAGAGTCTAGAAGACTGGGCCCTGCTCAGACCCCAGAGACGCTGTCATTCACTGAACCAGGGAGAAGAGAAGGGAATGAGTTAACATGAGCGCTGGCAAGTCTCAGAAGAGGATTTTGCTCACAAAAACTGAAAATAGCAGGTGGAAGTAGGACATTTGAGCCTTATGGAAAAGAATTAAAGGATATTCTATAACAAAATGCTGTTAGGAAGGTGGGGGATCTCTACAGAACCACAGGGGTCTGCAGTGGTGTGGATTCAAAGGGTCATTTCTAGCTCATGAAACATAATAAAGTTAATTCCTAAAAATGAAGGTTCCCCCCATCTGCCTTTATAAAACGAATGTTCCTAGATACACTCTTTCATGTCACCAGTAGGACAACAAATTATGTTTTTTAAGCAGCATTGCCTTGGAACTGTCACAGACACTAGAGCACTGAGTAATTTTGCTATAAGATCTTCAAAATCATCAACAGAGCAGCAAAAAGAAAGCAGGGGCAGTGACCCTGAATGTTTTGGCCTCAGGGCCACGGAGGTCAGTGTATTGAGCTTCCGGAATCACCACTTCTGGCCTTGCCCTCCCTCTCTCCTCTCTCAGACTGGGTTTTGCATTCTCAGGAATGCTAAATGCATCTTGAATTGAACCTTTCCTTAAAAAAAAAAAAAAATTCATTCCCATGTATTAATTTCCTCCTAGGACATAGTCAGGTTACATCACAGCTGCTGCTTGTCCACATGGTGCTTTTGGACAAATTAGAAAAGGCATCATTTACACTTTATCTTAATCTATTTTAAAAAATTGTCTGGGAAGTTCCCTGGTGATCCAATGGCTAAGACTCCATGGTTCCAATGCAGGGGCCCAGGTTTGATCCCTGGTGAGGGAACTAGATCCCACACACCAGGACTAAGAGTTCACACGCCACAACTAAAGGTCCCATGTGCCACAGCAAAGTAAACATTTTTAAAATTTAAAAAATCGTCTTAACATACTGATTTTTAAAAAAATAAGACCATTTCTCACCAGCTGCAGGAAAATTGTCTGTGATGTCTAGGATGTGAATGGCATCCTTTTAGAGTGAAAATCCAGGCTTGAAAAACAAACTATTTGGATTCAAACTCTAGCTCTGCCTCTTCCAGAAAATTGCTGAACTTTTCTGGGCCCTGGGTTTCCCCCATTTGTAAAATGGGGATAATATACCTCACAAACTCCTCATAGGAATTAAATAAAATGCTATGTGTAAAGCACTTATTATGATGCTCATCAAATAGCGTGGGTTGTACAAAAAAGGAGCACACATTAATAACACACATGGTGCAAATTAAAAATAAGATTTAGCAGGGGGAAACTTACAAGCATAGAAGTAACGTGTGGTCATGAGATTCTGAGGTCCTGTTATAACCTAGAAACATATGTGGGACTCAGCATAGGAGATAAGAACATCACAGAAAGATCCCAGGAGAGGAGGGCTGTGTCTTCAATGCTCTATACACAGTTAGAGAAAGACGCACAGGAACATCTAGGCAATTTCGTAGTCATGGAGCTTCCTGAGTCACCAGCCAGCCTTGCTAGCATGAGGAGGCTCCCGGGCTCATCCTCCAGGATCAGACTCTTCCTCCCGTGGCTAACTCTGACCAGGCTGGCTTCTTGCCACGAAAGGGGAGGAAATAAGCTGTGAGGGCCATGTGATTTTCTTTCCTCTGAGAGTGTCACACAAGAAAACATGCGAGGAAACAAGCATTTTGCTGCCTGTGGCAAACGTTGAACTCAGCTTTTCCAGTTTCCAAGGCCAGAGATCTTTCCACTTGGCCGTGTTGCATCTGCTAACAAGTCAGCCTAGAAATCACCCAACCAGTTTAATTGAAACTAATTCCAAATCTCTGAGAGTCATAAATTGAAAAGGACAGGAGAGATAATGTAATTCAATCCAACACTGGCGGACAAAAGTGAGATTCAAAATGGGCATTTATTGGGTTACCAATATGAAGTGGCGGAGTCAGGCTTGGATTTTCATCTTCCAAATCCCATTTCCTCTTAAATTGCAATAAAGTACAATGTAACCTTGTTTATCACACAAGTCACAGAGATGCCATTAAAAAGGGCTTTATGGCTTTAATCTACAAAGGTTTAGGAAAAGACAGCAGCTTCCAGAGTAAACTGAGAGTTGCAGAGCCAAAGATGATTGCTTTATTTTATTCAAACCCTTGGAACTTTGTGAGAAAGAGAAGTTAGATAATTTAGCAAATAATGATCAAGAGAACACTGCTTATTAACATCTATGAGATGTAGTCAAAATTTTATTCAGAGGAAAAGTCATAATCTTAAAAACTTTTAAGCTTAAGGATAAACATGGTACTTCCCTGGTGGTAGACTGGTTAAGAATCCACCTGCCAGCGCTCGGGACACGGGTTCAATCCGTGGTCCAGGAAGCTTCCGCACGCTGTGGAGCAACGAAAGCCTGTGTCCCACAACTACTGAGCCTGTGGGCTCAGAGCCTGCACTCCGCAGCAAAAGAAGCCACCAGATGAGAAGCCCGTGCACCGCAAGGAAGAACAGCTCCCAGCTGCTGCACCAACCCCCAGCATCAGCACCGTTCAGAGAATATGTCAGAAATGTACTTTTTGGAGCCCCACCCCAGAAGCTACTGAGTCAGACTCTGGGGGTGGTGCCCAACAAACCCAGGTTCCAACAAGCCCTCTGGGTGATTCTGATGCATAGTCAGGCTGGAGAAGCGCTGTAGTAGACCGCATTCATGTCATCCGATTTAGCATCTATTAGAGCCCACTTCCTGTGGGTTGCATCACAAACGACTCCAAAGGAAAAAAAAAAATTCCATTCCTTCGCAGCCCCTCTATCGCTATAAATAGGGAACACTTGCTCACCAGCAGCTGGAGTTCCGGCCCATCCTTGTTGGAGCTCTCCATCTCCTTCAGACAGCTGCTGCAGAATGCCAGTAGCCAAAAGCACAAAGATACTCAGCCGTGCTGGGAGAAATTCGACTGTCTTATAGGTCTTGCCCAATAAAGTCACAATGCAGTTTTGAGGCCTGGAAAGCGAGAGTTGCCCCACTTTTTCTTTTTTAATGAACAAAGTTAAGGCGGAACTGATATCTTCCCCTCATGGCTCGGTGGGAAATAATTTGCCTACCATTTCAGGAGACACAGGTTCAATCTCTGGGCTGGGAAGATCCCCCGGAGAAGAGAATGGCTACCCACTCCAGTGTTCTCACCTGGAGAATCCCACGGACAGAGCAGACTGGCGGGCTACAGTCCACCGGGTCACAAAAGAGTCAGACACAACTTAGCAACTAAAACAACAATGAATACACAGCTGCAGACCCTCATCCTAACTCCATGTGAAATATAAAGAGACAGCAAGGTCTAATGCTGAGACAACAAAGCTGGAAGAACCAGAAACCCGAATCCCTTCCCTGTCTCGGTTACTAACTCACCACATGACCTTGGGAACATGACTTGCGCGTTTTATTCTTTACTATTCCTGTCTCTGAAATATGAGAGATAATAACCCCTCCACACCTCATCACAGACTCATGGGGAGATTCCTTCCAACATCTAGAAAAGAGGTTTTTAAGAGAAAAGAACCATAGGCAGAGCCGATCCTAAGGTACCACAGTCCCATCTCACCCACCTCCTCCCAAACTCAGGGAGTGA
Organism: Redunca redunca; assembly: GCA_006410935.1. Classification (NCBI taxonomy): domain Eukaryota; kingdom Metazoa; phylum Chordata; class Mammalia; order Artiodactyla; family Bovidae; genus Redunca; species Redunca redunca. The sequence continues at coordinate 19,206 of SJYQ01095305.1, read as the reverse complement.
TGGGGAAGAACTAGGATTTTAGAGATCCCCTAGCTCATGCACAGGAATAACCTGAGCTTCTAAATCAGCACCGACACCCCCAGCCAGGCAGACTGGGCCACTTCAGAACCTTGGCTTGTCCCTCTGCTGAAGCGGGTGGGGAGAGGTACAGAAGGTTTTGTTTGCTTGCTTTTGTTTTTGTAATATTTTATTTTTTATTATTATTTTATTTTTGACTATGCCACATGGCATGTGGGATCTTCCAACCAGGGATCAAGCCTGTGCCCCCTGCAGTGGAAGCTCAAAGCCTTAACCACTGGACCACTAGGGAAGTCCCCTGACTTGCTCTCTGTAGATGGAACAGCTGCGCCAGGCCATTGAGGAACTTTACTACTTTTTGTTTGGACGACTTGCCAATATGTGGCTTTGCAGGCTACATGGAGGAGGGTGACTTCCTGCCTCATGGCCACAAAATAGGGCCCTGGACCCATCTGCACTTCCACCTAGAATTCCATGGAGACCAGATTATATTTGCCCAAGTCTCAGTTGGGGGTGTCAAGCCCCACAATTTAAATGAGTTACAACCCCATGAGTTCCTCAACCTCACCCTCACCTACAGTGTGCCCTGGTCTGAGACTTCAGCTGAGCCTCAGAGGGACAGGCACCATGGTGAGGGTGGCTGTTTCTTTCCCGGGACACGGAAAATCCACTGGTTGTCCATCATCAATTCCACGGTGCTTGTGCTCTTCTTACTGGTGGGTTTTGTAGCTGTCATTCTCATGCGTGTGCTTCAGAATATCCTGGCTCCGTACAACTTGACTGAAGAGGCAACCTCTGGAGGTTCTGGTGATGACTTTGACCAAGGTGACAACGGCTGGGAAATTATCCATACAGATGTCTTCCGCTTCCTGCACACTGAAGTCTGCTGTATGCTGATCTTGGTGTGGGTGCCCAGTTCCTGGCCCTTGGCACTGGTGAGGGGATACAAATTAATCAGGGATTCCTCTCAAGGGGTAGAAGTAAGCAGGTGGTTTGTTCAGTAAAATACCTGCAGATCTTCTCTTCCGTCCAGGTAAAAGGCAGACTTCAGGGGTGAGAAGTCTCTAGCAAGGACGTGTATATCTTACTGTGCTGTGCTGACCCACAGGCTATTGAGCACTGGCTGCCAGGGTGCCTTCTGCTGTAACTGAAGTATAGTTGATTCACAACGTTATGTTTTTCAGGTAGACAAACAGACAGATATGTATACATACATGAATGTATTCTTTTTTCAGATTCTTTTCCACTACGGTTTACTACAAGATATTGAGTATGGTTCCCTGTGCTATTCAGTGGGCCCTTGTTGTCTGTTTTATATATAGCAATGTGTATATACATTAATCCCAAATCATAATTTACCCCTCCCCCACTCTTTCCCGTGGCACCCCACTCCAGTACTCTTGCATGGAAAATCCCATGGATGGAGGAGCCTGGTGTCCATGGGGTCGCAAAGAGTTGGACACGACTCAGCGACTTCACTTTTTTTGTGTTTTAACTATCAATGTATTTTCTGTGTCTGTGAGTCTATTTCTGTTTTCTAAGTTCATTTGTACCATTCTTTTTGAATTCCACATATAAGTGCTATCAGACGATATTTGCGGAGGGTGCTTTTTCACAAATCTCTCTTACCCCATGGCTACCCTGATCAAATACTTTGAGCCCCAAATAGGGGCACATGCCTCACAAATGAAGGGGACCTATGGGAAATGAGGTGGGTTTTCCTAAATCAGAAGGTAAAGATTATAGCCCCTATCACCACCTGGACAACCTCTCCCTCTGCAGTCTGGAAAATAGAGTTGATACCTTTTGGTTCATACAAATTTGTCTGAATCCCTTCAAGGGTTAGAGACTGCCCTTTCCAAAGTCCCAGGGGAAAAGGAAGGTGCCCTAAAGAGTCTCTTTTTTTTTTAATTGAAATACAGTTGATTTACAGCATTGTGTTAGTTTCAGATGTATAATGAAGTAATCCAGATATATATACTATATATAAATTCTTTTTTATATTCTTTTCACTATGGTTTATTATAATACATTGAATATAATTCCCTATTATACAGCAGGCCCTTGTTGTTTATTCTATATATAGTAGTTTGCATCTGCTAATCCCAAACTCCTAATTTATCCCTCTCTCATCTCCTTCCCTCTTTGGTAACCATAAGTTTGTTCTCTGTGTCTCTGAATTGGTTTCTGTTTTGCAGATAAATTCATTTGTTATATTTTAGATTCCACATACAAGTAATATCATACAGTATTTGTCTTTGTCCAACTTCACTTAGTATAATAATCTCTAGGTCCATCCATGTAGCTTCAGATGGCCTTATTTCATTCTTTCTCATGGCCGAGTAGTACTCCAGTGTCTGTGTGTGTGTGTGTGTGTGTGTAAAACATCTTTATCCATTCATCTGTTGATGAATACATGGGTTGCTTCCGTGTCTTGGCTATCAGTAGTGCTGCTATGAACTTGAGGGTGCATGTATCTTTCACATGAGAGATTTCTCTGGATATATACCCAAGAGTGGGCTTGTTGGATCATATGTCAATTTTAGTTTTAGTTTTTTAAGGAAATTCCACATTGTTTTCCATAGTGGCTGCACCAATTTACATTCCCACCCTTGTGGGAGGGGTTCCCTCAAGGGTCTCTTTAAATGTATCCCTTAAGGAATATAACCAAGATTTTTTTAGCTGTTCTGATCTCTCCTTATATTCTAATCAATGTATGAGGGAGGCCTTGGGTTTTGTCCATCTTAGAGACGAAAAAGTTGGGGCATGGGGACAAGCAACCTGCCCAGGTGGACCAGTCACAATCCGGGGAGGAATTCAAAGCTTAAAGTGAAGTCCACCCAGCAAGGCAGGCCTGGGTGGAATCCTGAGAGTCAGAAGCCGGTCCCGTCTTCGTCATCTCCCCTCTCTCTGCTCCCTCGTGTTGCCTTACTTCCTTTGCAGATGTTGTCTCCTCAGCCTCATGCCTGCCCAACACCCCAGTGTCTGGGGTTTACCCTCTCCTGCCTGAGTCCACGTCCTCTCCAGAACCAACTACATTTTTCTACACAAGGTCTTTCCTGTGGTCTCCACTCCCAGAGAGAACTTGCTTCTTCTGCATGGACTCATTTTTGCAAAGTAAAAGACTGCTAGTTCAGTTCCAGCAACAGTGGACCAGAAAGTGGATAGACGGCCAGAGACAGCACCTCCTTCCTCTGATTGCAAGGTGAGGCAACATTCAAATCATGCCCCACGTACTTTGCTAACGTGGCATGTTTTCCCTTGGAAAGATATATGCAGAAGGCCTCAAGCAAGGAACAGAAAAAGGTCCCTGCAAGTCCCCCAGGTATAACTCTTCAATGATCATAGCATCGACATTTGAACACTCTCTACCAGGTATCAGACATCCCAAATCTCACCCCCACCACAGATGCGAAAACTAAGGCTCAGAGACATTAGTAAATGGCTCAGTGGTGAGAGAGCCTGAATCTGAACCCAGGTCTGCTTGACTTAAAACCTTGGCTTCCTGATTTCTACGTTCTTCCACATTCAGCTTGACTCTGAGACGGCTGACTCATACCAAGCTGCACTGAGAGCCAGACAGCGTCCTAACACGCAGAGCTGGGTCATGCCTCTTGTCCTCCTCGTCTGCATCCCAAACTCTCACCTCTGGGGGAAGCGGATTTCCTGCAGTTTTTCTTTCCACCCTGCCCCCACTCCCTTTAAGCTCTCTACCGTTCATGGGTGGTTTCTGATGAAAAGGTATTGACAACTCTTTATAACTATCCTTTAAGTTCTCCTTTAAAAAACCACACACATTCGTATCTTAAAACGAGAAAATATGGCTCAATGGTGTAAAACATTATGCTGGAACAAATAACATAAAAGACAGGACCTTCAGAAGGAGACCTACCAGCCTGTACAACCTGTTGCAAAGCTATTTTACATATTGAAAAAAAATCACAAATGCTCCAAGACCTGCTGTGCCCTGGAAATGCTCTCTGGAACAAGCAACAGTGAGAGAATCTTTGTGTTCACCTTGCAAACATCACCAGAATTAAAGCCTTGGCTCTGGAACTTCCCTGGCAGTCCAGTGGCTGAGACTCTGGGCTTCCAGTGCAGGGGCTGTGGGTCCGATACTTGGTTGGGGAACTAAGATCTCACATGGACAGCCGGGGAAGAAAAAAAAAAAGGTCCTGGCATCATAGGAGTAGAAAGTTGGAGCATGGAACCAGCCCTTAACTAGGAGTCAGTCAACTACTTAACGCTGAGCAGGCATGAGGAGTCATGCAGCCTCTTTGGGCCTCGTTTGGAGAGCTTTTTTAAGGTTCTTCTCTCCCCTACCACTCTGATCGAATATCTCTCAGATGAAGCTTCAGAACTGCCATATTTTAAAATTTCCCTGAGTGACCCTTCAGTTCAGTTCAGTTCAGTCGCTCAGTTGTGTCCAACTCTTTGCGACCCCATGAACTGCAGCACGCCAGGCCTCCCTGTCCAACACCAACTCCCGGAATCCAACCAAACCCATGTCCATTGAGTCAGTGATGCCATCCAATCATCTCATCCTCTGTCATCCCCTTCTCCTCCTGCCCCCAATCCCTCCCAGCATCAGGGTCTTTTCAAATGAGTCAGCTCTTTGCATCAGGTGGCCAAAATATTGGAGTTTCAGCTTCAACATCAGTCCTTCCAATGAACACCCAGGACTGATTTCCTTTAGATGGACTGGTTGGATCTCCTTGCAGTCCAAGGGACTCTCAAGAATCTTCAACACCACAGTTCAAAAGCATCAATTCTTCTGCACTCAGCCTTCTTTATAGTCCAACTCTCACACAGCCAGATTTGGGAACAACTAAACGAGATGATCTCTAAGAGATCTTCCAACTCTAAGAACTTATGATAGCTTCCCTTACTCCACTAAGGGCAACTTGATAACACATCCACAGTCCTGGTACTGCCAAGTACGTTCCAAATGTCACATGAAACAGGGGCACCGGTCTCTATTGCAGCCCAGAGTCTGCAAGGATGGATTTGGATGACCATTTGAAATCAAGACCTAGGGAGGGGCTTGGCGACCACCCAAGAGAGAACGGGTTTTGGTTCTTGCCTGTCTGGATGGAAGGCAGTGAATAAGGTATTGGTAACGTGTACTGAAGAGAATTCTGCTAGAAAGAATACCTCCCTCTTTAAACAAAGCAAATTCCTTACTTTCAAATTGATTGACCAACAGAACCAACTTAAGAGTTTATGTCTTTATATCTAAACCTTCCTGATGAGCAAAATCTCAGTGATAATAAAATCTTGTAAGGAAAGATTTTAGACATGTGAGACATTACTTCTTACTCTGGGGAATTTTTTTTTTCAACTTGCATTACTGTTGTGAATTGAACTATATCTCCACCTCTCCCACCTCCACCAAAAAAAAAAGATATGCTGCAGTCTGAATTCCAGGACCTCAGAATGTAACATCATTTAGAAACAAGATCTTTGCAGAAGTTAAATTAAAATGAGGTCATGAATGTGGGCCCTAATCCAGTATGACAGGGTCCTTACAAAAGGGAGAGATTTACACACAGAGATAGACATGCGTTCTGGGAAGACCATGTTAAGCACACATGGAGAAAATGCCTCATGCCTGGAGCGATATACCTAAAAGCCAAGGCACTAGAAACCAGGAGACAAAAGATTCTCCTACTCGTTTCAGAGGGAGCAGGCCCCTGCTAACAACCTGATTTCAAACTCCTAAGTCTCAAGAATTATGAGACAATATATTTCTGTTATTTTAAGCCACTCAGTGTATGGTACTTTGTTACAGCAACCCTTGAAGATTAATACAATTACCAGCCTAGATTTTAAAATAATAATAATATAACAATAAAGGCCACCATCTATTGCTGGGTTGGGTTATACATGCATGATCTCATTTAATCCTCTCAATAACCATTGAAGTAGATTCATTCCTGCCTGTGTGCTAAGTCACTTCAGTCGTGTCCGACTCTTTGCAATTCCGTGGACTGTAACCCACTAGGCTCTTCTGTCCATGGGATTCTCCAGGCAAGAATATTGGAGTGAATCGCCATGCCCTCCTCCAGGGGATCTTCCCAACCCAGGGATCGAATGCAAGTCTCTTATGTCTAACCTGCATGGGCAGGCAGGTTCTTTACCACTAGCACCACCTGGGAAGCCCAGATTCATCCTTACTTTATTTTATTCTCATCTCCATTTAAAAAAAATAAAGGACAGGTGTGACCAAGTAAGATTAAGAATTCTGCTGAAGATCAGATGGCTCTATGAAAGAATGGAACTTGAACTTGATCTCAGACTATCTGACCCCAATGCCTTCCCCATTATACTGCTGCTGACCCTTCAGTAGCCTCTGTGGAAGGACTAAACCTGGAAAAGAAAGCCTAAGCAATTCCTCAACTACTGATGCTAATATTTAGGATCTACTGTCATTGTTTTGTTTAAAGTAAAATGCCAGGCCAGATACCTACAATTAGGTAAATACCAAAGCACATTAAGTAAAAGTCTTGAATGTTCATTGGAAGGACTGATGTTGAAGCTGAAACTCCAATACTTTGGCCACCTGATGCAAAGAGCTGACTCATTTGAAAAGACCCTGATAATGGGAAAGATTGAAGGCAGGAGAAGGGGACTACAGAGGATGAGATGGCTGGATGGCATCACTGACTCAATGGACATGAGTTTGGGTAAACTCCAGGAGTTGGTGATGGACAGGGAGGCCTGGCATGCTGCGGTCTATGGGGTCGCAAAGAGTCAGACACGACTGAGTGACTGAATTGAACTGAACTGAAAATGGCTTTAAATTAAATCATCCAAGATTTAAATCAAGTAAACAGGGATAAAGACCCTGCTTCTATTAGTATAAATTAATCAATAATTAAATCTACATATTTATAAGAAAAGGGACAAAAAACAGTGATGTAAGAAGTGTGACTGTTTTTATTTTGTAGTTGATGAAACTGAACTGCTTCAGAGAGTGAAGCTTTGATCTCTGAGAGGCTGCCTACAAACTTCCAGAATTAGAGTTGATTGAAGTTGTTTCAGCTTAATAGGTCTTCCCCAAATGGAACACTTTCTTATGCAAAATAATACACAACATTTCAGAAGAACTGCCATCAAAGGAGCCCCCCTGCTTTCTGGGGCTTAATTTTCAGGCAATAAAAGCTTTGGCCTTAAAGTGGCAGCACAAAGATCAGATACAGGGAAAAACATGCTTGAAATTACCTCGTGGTACTTTCAATGATGAAATGGTGATCTTCGGTGATGAAACCAGCCCTGAACTTACTCTTTTTAAAGCTGTATTGTCACGTTTATACTCAGATAACTCAGGCAGAAATTTTCTGAGAAAGCTCATGGACCACCAGAATGACAGCTTTATGGGAACTTGGTCTTATGGGAGAACTCTCACATGTTGACTTTAGCCTCTAGAATTCAGCATGTGGAAGACAGAGTAGGTGTCAGCCTCGCCAGCCCTCTCTTGGCACGCAGGCCTGCAGGAATGTTCCCTCAGACAGGCTCAGACCTGTCCACTCCTAGGAGACGTGGCTTTTGTCAACGTCCTGGGTCCATGAGACCTCCACAACCTTCACCTACAGCCCCATTCTCCTTTGTTGGACGTGGCTTCTCTGCAAGTACTAGTATTCAAGAGAAACATCTAAACTGTATTTCTTATTCATTTTCCTTGCTTTGTTTCCTAGATTTTAAACGTATTTTTTTTTCCCCTGCTGAGCATGGTAGGTTAAATAGGCTTTTGTGGGCTAGTCTGGGAACATTGTTTCCAGTGAAAAATGCATTCTGTGTTGGAAACAAACAACATACAGAGAGAAATGTTGGGAACACGACCTCTTTTGTAGAGTGGGGACTGCCTGTCCAGTCTCATGCATCAGAGTGAAAGCCTCTAAGGGTTCTCTTTTCAAATCTGGACAGCTCTTTTTTTTAAGTCTCACTCTAGGTTGGAAAGCATGAATCTAGCCACATGTGGGAGACCCTAAGAAATAAACGGTTTTGATGTTTGTGTCATCCATTTTCTAACTGGGAGAAGGGGTTAGAAATAAAGTGGGGACTTTCCTGGTGATCCAGTGGTTGAGACTTTGTGCTTTCACAAAGGGGGCGCAGGCTCAGTCTCCATGCCATGTGACTTGGCCAAAAAATATAAGAAAAGAAAAAGAAATAAAGTGATATGTCTGCCACCTCCTTCTTCCTCTTTAGGAAAACACCAGCCGTCTGAAGAGAAGGTGGTGGGAGGTGATTGAACTGCTCAAAGATAATTTTCACTTAACAAGGATAATTTACTTAGTTAATTAAATCATCCAGCAACTATATATTGAGTGTTTACAACCAGCTGGACACTGCCGTAAGTGTTCTAGAGGAAATTCTGACAAAAAAAAGAACTTCTATGGGGAGACGGACACTAGGAGTAAGAGTGTAACAGAGTGATACAAACAAGCAAGAACATGCTGTTGCAAATGCTAAGATGAAAAGGAAACAGAGGAAGAATTAAACAGGAGAGGTGTGCCCAGGCAGCTCCTTTTGGTTGAGTGGCCAGGAAGGCCTCCCTGAAGAGGGACTATTATACTAACACCAAAACCCAGCTACGAATGAGAATTGACCTATATACTCTACCATGTGTAAAACATAGCTAGTGGGAACCTGCTGTATACCACAGGGAACTCAGCTTGGTGTTCTGTGATGACCTAGAGGGGTGCAATGGGAAGCGGGGTTGGGAGGGAGATCCAAGAGAGAGGGGATATCTGTATACATGTAGCTGATTCACTTCATGGTATAGCAGAAATTAACACAATATTGTAAAGCAATTTTACTCCAATTTTAAAAAAACAAACAAAATGAAAACCAGCTGTGAGAAGCTACAGGGAAGAGAATTCCAAGTAAAGGGAACAGGGAGTGCAAAGGCCCTGCGGTAGGAGGGAACTTGATTTTTATGCCAGGAACAAGAGAGTCAGGGAAGGAAGAAGGATGTGGGAGTTGCTTGCAGATCTGATCAGGAACCACATCCTGCGGGGCCTTGCAACCAGGGTAAGCTGTTTAGATCTGATCTCAAGCGCACAGGCAACACTGGGAGGCTGTAAGCAGGCCGATGGTGTATGTGAAGGGACTTGAAGGGTCACCCTCCTACTCCATGAGAAGACAGGAGTAGAAGAAGCTGAAGCTTTAACTCATACAATAACAGTTGGGACGTTCACGGCCAACAGGTACAGTGTACTCACCATGTGCCTGGGACTCTTTAAAAGTGCTTTACCTGAATTACTTTGATGAATCCACTCTGTGGAATGGAAATTATTAGAAATTATTAGAATTTCCATATGACACATAAAGCCTATAAAAGTAAAGAAACTCGCCTCCAGCTAGTAGTTTTTTTTTTTTTTAATAACCTCCTTTTATAATTATATAAGTTAATAATAGTTACTATAAGGAAACTATTTTAAGTGAGCAAAAAGAAAAAAACGAAAACACTTGAGACACATAGCCCTGAGACAACTGCTGTGAACATTTCAGCCTGTGTTTTTCCAGTCGTTGTGCTATGCAAATACATTGTCTGGTGCTGGTGGTGGTGGTTTAGGTGAAATCACGTCCAGCTCTTTGCTGCTGCTGCTGCTGCTGCTAAGTCACTTCAGTCCTCTCCAACTCTATGCAACCCCATAGATGGCAGCCCACCAGGCTCCCCCGTCCCTGGGATTCTCCAGGCAAGAACACTGGAGTGGGTTGCCATTTCCTTCTCCAATGCATGAGAGTGAAAAGTGAAAGTGAAGTCATTCAGTCATGTCTGACTCTTAGCGACCCCATGGACCGCAGCCTACCAGGCTCCTCCATCCATGGGATTTTCCAGGCGAGAGTACTGGAGTGGGGTGCCATTGCCTTCTCCACCAGCTCTTTGCAGTCCCATGGATTGTAGCCTACCAGGCTCTTCTGTCCACGGGATTTTCCAAGCAAGAACACTGGAGTGGGTTGCCATGCCTTCTTCCTCCAGCGGATCTCCCCCACCCAGGTATCACACTCATGTCTCCTGCTTGGCAAGCAGACTCTTTACCACTGAGCCACCAGGGAAGTCCCAAATACATTGCCCACTGCCCTCAAAAGCATAAGACCACTTACTTTTATGCAGGACATAATTCCTAGATTACAGAGCTTTTTAAAAACATTTTTATTACTACTTTTAAGATTACTGTCCACAAATCCATTTTGAATGACAGTATGAAAAAATGTTAAATTATGATAAACGGAATCAAGTATGCTATTGGATAGTCAACCATTATGAAATATTAATTAAGAATAGTGTTAATTGGGGGAAGGATAAGTTAAGAGTTTGGGATTAACATGTACACGCTACTATATATAAAATAGATACACAACAAAGATGTATGTATAGCACAGGGAACTATATTCAATATCTTATAACAATCTGTAATAGAAAAGAATTTGGAAAAGTATATATGTAAACGTATATATGTATTTATATGTAACTGAGTCACTTTGCTCTACACCTGAAACTACAGTAACATTGTAAATCAACTATGACCTGCTCAGTAGCTCACCTGTGTATGACTCTTTGCAACCGCATGGACTGTGGCTCACCAGGCCCAGTCCACAGGATTCTCTGGGCAAGAATACAAGAAGATCCCCCTCCAGGGGATTTTCCCTGGTTCCCTGGACTCGAACCTACGCCTCCTGCGTTACAGGGGGATTCTCTACTGCTGAGCCACTGGGCAAGCCAACTGTGCCTCTGTATTTTTAGACAGTGTCTGAAAGAGTATATGTGTTTAGTCACTCAGTTGTATCTGACTCTTTGCAACCTCCTGGACTGTGGCCTTCCAGGCTCCTCTGTCCATGACATTCTCCAGGCAAGAATACTGGAGTAGGTTGCCATTTCCTCCTCCAGAGGATCTTCCCAGCTCAGGAATGGAACCCAGGTCTCCCACACTGCAGGCAGAATTCTTCACTGTTTGAGCCGTCATATACCACACTGTTTTTTTTATGTTACTTACCCTTTGTTATTGGTTGTTAGGATTTCAAGTGAGCTTTTTTATTGGTTGTTAGGATTTCAAGTGAGTTTTTTTATTGGTTGTTAGGATTTCGAGTGAGTTTTTTTTAATGGTTGTTAGGATTTTGAGTGAGTTTTTTATTGGTTGTTAGGATTTCAAGTGAGGTTTTTTATTGGTTGTTAGGATTTCAAGTGAGGTTTTTTATTGGTTGTTAGGATTTCAAGTGAGGTTTTTTATTGGTTGTTAGGATTTCAAGTGAGTTTTACTTTCTTCTTTTTGATATTCTACTTTTCTAATATCTCTACAATGAGTGTTTTGCTTCTAAAAGTAATAAAGTAAATGGTGATCTAAAATTATAGATTAAGATTGGTTTATCTTTGGTAATTCCCTGGCTGTCCAGTGGTCAGGACTTGGCACTCTCATTGTTGGGGCCCCAGGTTTGATCCCTGGTCGGGGAACTAAGATCCCACAAGATACAGCCAAAAAAAAAAAAGACTAGATCATTTTTAACTTGATGAAGTTCTCCAAAAAAACATTTTTCAGTCCTCTGTCACATTCCTGGCTCAAAAGTCATCTGTCAGACATAAGTTGCTCCCAAGATGGCCATTCCCAGAAACAGGCTCTTGGTGGGCTTGTTAGAATCAGACCCTCAGTGGTAGAGAGCACCTCCGGGCAATAAGTACACATCTCCTCAACACCCATGTGTCCAAACGGTACGAGGCACCATGCAGCCTAGTGCAGCAGCAGCAGCAGACGTCACTTCTGCCCTCCGTCTCAGCCACCATCACCAGAAAAACAAATTGAGTAATGTGGGCCCAAGTAGTAGGCCATCTCAAATAAATGAAGGTCACCCAGGTCACCTCCATAAAAGCATACCTCCAAAGATGGTGGAAAGGTACAAACCCTCAGTTATAAGGTAGGTAAGGACTACAGTCCATGGGGTTGGGAACAGTCAGACACGACTGAGCGACCTCACTTTCAGTTTTCACTTTCATGCATTGGAGAAGGAAATGGCAACCCACTCCAGCGTTCTTGCCTGGAGGATCCCAGGGACGGCGGAGCCTGGTGGGCTGCCGTCTATGGGGTCACACAGAGTCGGACACGGCTGAGCAGCAGCAGCAAGGACTGAAGATGCCACGGCCATAATGACTACAGTCAACACTGCTGTGTGACCCACAGGAAAATCGTTAAGAGAGTAACGCCTAAGAGCCATCGTCACCAGAAAAAATTGTTTGCTTTTTTTTTTATTGTATCTATATGAGATGACAGGCACTAACTAGCTATATCATTTCATAATATATCTAAGTCTAAAATGCTATGCTGTACACCTTAAATGTATACAGTGATGTACATCAGTATGTCTCAATAAAACTCGGAAGGGTGAGCATACCTTCAGAGATAAAGTCAAAGCTTTCCTCTGCTATCCAAGGTCAACCATGTATATGCTCCTGTGGTTTTATTCCTGTAAATCTATCTTGCAAGACACCATGAAAACTGATGTGCTTTCAATCAGCTTCTAGAATTGCTTCTCCACTGCTATCCTGTCACTTCCCTTTCCTCTGTATGTGGCTCTTCATGGTTTGGATATCTTGGACTCCAGTCCCAAAACCACTACAGATATGACTGTAGACAAGTTATTTACAGTTTCAGGTTTCCTCATCTCTATATGGAGATAATATTCCATAAGGTCATTTCAGGATTAAATGAAGTCACATGGGTCAAGGTCCTGGGATGAAGCAGACTGTCTCTAAGGACTGTTCTCTTCTCACTTGTCTCCTGCCCTCCTATGCCATCCTCTGAAGGGTCCCATCACTCTGCACGAGACGTGTGATATGATTGAAGACCCAGTGGACCTTGATTTGAGCTCCATTAAGCCATGTTTTTGTTGTGGGATCCTGGGAAAGTCTTTAAATCATCATGGTCTTGAGGATTATTTTGAGATACTGGGCTTCCCTTATGGCTCAGCTGGTAAAGAATCTGCCTGCTATGCAGGAGACCTGGGTTTGATCCCTGGGTTGGGAAGATCCCCTGGAGAATGAATGGCTACTCCAGTATTCTGGCCTGGAGAATTCCATGGACTGTATAGTCCATGGGGTCGCAAAGAGTCAGACACGACCGAGCGACTTTCACTTTCTTTCTTTCTTTGAGATAATAATGAGATCATAGATAACAAATTGCTTTCTATTCAACATAAAATTCTCCATATACTAGAACAGTGTGTGTGTGTGTGCATGTGTATATATATGTGTGTGTGTGTATATATGTGTGTGTGTGTGTGTGTCTCCATATACTAGAAGAGTATGATAACAAAAGAGCTTCCCAGGTGACTCAATGGTAAAAAATCTGCCTGCCAAGCAGAAGACACAGGGGATGTGGGTTCAGCCCCTGGGTTGGGAAGATCCCCCAGAGGAGGAAATGGCAACCCACTTCAGTATTCTTGCCTGGGAAATCCCATGGACTGAGGAGCCTGGTGGGGCGCAATCCACGGGGTCACAACGAGTCAGTCAAAACTTATTGATTAAGCAATGACAATAACATGGTAACAAGAGAAATAAGCCCTTAGACAAATGAATGTATAAATGAGATACATCCATTTTATAACCCCAAATTTTTCAATAAGTATTTTAGAAGGATTCTTTTGAAATAGGAAAGTTAATTACAAAATACCTAAATTATAAAGCATTGGTGGGAGGGAAAAGAAAATTGACTTCCCCATCTCTCTTATATACAACTTACAAAGAAACTAGCCTGCTTTATATCACAACCTTTTGTCACTCCTGAATGGGTAGAGAAGTCCAGGAGAAGCCAGTCCAGAGATGGGGAGCACAGGCAATGTGCAGGACATGCCCTGTCTTCCTAGCTGAGCAATAACTAGACAGCCCACCTCCATAGCGAACTGATGCCCAAACCAGGTGTGAGGCACTGCCCAGATGCCAGGTTGGGAAAAGATGGTCAGGGCTTGCGGAAGACCTACCCCCACAACACAGCTGCTCCGCTAGCACTGCTCTCCAAGGGGACAGTACAGGGTCTGCCCCTGGGCTTCTCCTTTGTGTTCCTCTATCTTGAGCACAAGAGTATTTGAGCTGGGCTCTTTAAGTTGGACCAAAAGATATTTCAAAAGTTGGCCACAGCATCTTTTCCTGGGACTTGATTTATGGGCTCAGCAAGGAGGATCCATAGGACCTTAAGTGACCTGAAGGGACACTCGACATTCAAAAGAACTGCAAGGCAGGTAGCAGTAAAGTCCATCTCAACAAGGGATGGCTTAGCATCCAGCTCCTCTGGGTGGGGATACTTATGGGTCAAGGATGTCATTTCAACGCCAGATTTCAGAAATACTTTGTCAGTCTGCCCTTGTTTGTAACTTGAATTAGTGAGGCCACGTGAATATTTTCATTTCTGAATACTGAGCTCAAAATCAGAGTCTTGTTTGCTCTCCATCTATGCTAGAGTATAGATAGGACCTACACCCTCAAGGTGGAATTCCGCAGCCTAAGTCATCATGGGAAAAGGCTAGTCTCTCTATACCCACACAGAAGGGGAAAAATAGCCTTCAGTTGGGTGGGTGCCTAGGAAAAGATGGACAACTCTATCACATCCCAGGACCTCTGGACCTTAATAAGCCTGATACCTTTATTGAAAGTCCATGATAACCAAAAGAAGGTTAGGTCACTGTCAGTACCCCATGAAGCAAAAATGAGCTGCTTTTCCAAGAACTTGTAAGTCAGAAAGTCAGACTAGCAAAATCTACATATATGGTAGATTTGACTAGAGTTCAGCCAGAATAAACCAAGACACAGACTGAATTTGTGACTGAAGAATTTGTGGCCGAAATCCCCATCGAAGTGACTTGACCGTAATATCAGGAAGGTAGACACGGAATGGTCATCAGAGTTAAATTCACCCATTCCAGTCCATTTTAGTTTGCTGATTCCTAGACAAAAGAGTCCAAAATGCAGTACTTGGATGCAATCTCAAAAACGACAGAATGATCTCTCTTCGTTTCCAAGGCAAACCATTCAATATCACAGTAATCCAAGCCTATGCCCCAATCAGTAACGCTGAAGAAGCTGAAGTTGAATGGTTCTATGAAGACCTACAACACCTTTTAGAACTAACACCCTAAAAAGATGTCCTTTTCATTATAGGGGACTGGAATGCAAAAGTAGAAAGTCAAGAAACACCTGGAGTAACAGGCAAATTTGGCTTTGGAATGTGGAATGAAGCAGGGCAAAAGCTAATAGAGTTCTGCCAAGAGAACACACTGGTCATAGCAAACACCCTCTTCCAACAACACAAGAGAAAACACTACACATGGACATCACCAGATGGTCAACCCCGAAATCAGACTGATTATATTCTTTGCAGCCAAAGATGGAGAAGCTCTATACAGTCAGCAAAAACAAGACTGGGAGCTGACTGTGGCTCAGATCATGAACTCCTTATTGCCAAATTCAGACTTAAATTGAAGACAGTAGGGAAAACCACTAGACCATTCAGGTATGACCTAAATCAAATCCCTTATGATTATACAGTGGAAGTGAGAAATAGATTTAAGGGACTAGGTCTGATAGAATGCCTGATGAACTATGGATGGAGGTTCGTGACATTATACAGGAGACAGGGATCAAGACCATCCCCATGGAAAAGAAATGCAAAAAAGCAAAATGGCTGTCTGGGGAGGCCTTACAAATAGCTGTGAAAAGCAAAGGAGAAAAGGAAAGATATAAGCATCTGAATGCAGAGTTCCAAAGAATAGCAAGGAGAGATAAGAAAGCCTTCCTCAG
>SJYQ01095304.1:658350-775113 GCA_006410935.1 Redunca redunca | reverse complement strand
GACTCTTCACCTGGCCCTTACGTGGCCCTCCGTTTAAGACCACTCATTCTGGTAATTCTCTTCTGGATTCGCTCCCACTTTCCAGATTCTCCTAAAACTGGGTTCCTAAAGTATTAATATATATATTTGTAGGTAGCTCAGTTCTGAAGTCAGATTGACTTGAATTCTAATCCAGGGTTCTCTGCCAACTCAAGTATGTGACTCTAGGTAAGTAACTCACTTAACTTTTCTAAGCCCCAGTCGTCTCATCTGAAAATGGGGATAATATATGTATCTCTAGCTGATTGTAAGGATGGAAGAAGGTGAAGAGCGTGAAATACTTACTTAGAATGCTACCTGGCACATAATATGCACATAATTTATGTCGGTTATTTTTTGAACAGAGAATTCCCCAAAGAAGCACAGCTTTCTTAGAATCAAGTGCCAAACAAAAACAGCAGTAAAACTTTTTTTCATCCAGTCATAAAATGAAGGTTTTTAAAGTGAAGTTAATGCTGAGGCGTGCTCGATGGAAACCATTGCTTGGTCAACTGATGGAAAATTTTATATAACCATTTTGGAAAGTATCGGACATGTATGGCAGGAACTTGAGAAATGTCAATTGCTTCATCAATTGCTTCATTTCACAAATGCACATTTGAAAATTTTCTCTGGGACTTAATCATAAGCCAGAATACATGCAGAAAGGTGGTAATTATAGCATTATTTATAAAAGTGAAAACATTAAACTTTTTATCGTGGAAAAATTTCACATATATAAAAGTAGAATAGGTAAGTGAACCCCCACGTGCTCATCATCCAGCTTCAACAATGATCACTATTGTGTCTGTCTTGTTTTTGTGAAAAAATTTAAATTTACAAGGTGTCTGAAAATAGAACAGTTGAATAAACTGGAGTATATTTTTTCAGCTCTTAAAATAATACAGAATTATATCACACAATGCAGAATATACAGTATTATGACAACTATGAACATTCAAAAACCTGTGTAGAAAAAGGAAGGAAGTACAGTAAAATATTAACCAGTTTCCCTTTGGTGGTAGGCCTATGGATACTTTCCTACCCTTCAATTTTTAGATATTTAATAAATATTCCATTAAAATGGTGTATTGTTGTTACAACAAGCAATGAACCAACAAAATCTAAAAATATTGCTCCTGAACTAAGGACAATAGAATATGCCAGAGCAGGTTAACTGTTACAGAGAATAAAGGTGCTTTAATTTCCTTGGTCAGTTTTTTCGGTTTATGTTTACATGAACGTTCTTATCTGCCACCTCGTGCTAGTGCTTGATGTTGCACTCATATGGGCAACTAACACATCCAAATCTTTAATCAATCTCATCCTCTATATGTAAGTGATTGGACTTTGAAATGTTATTCCACTTATTTTCATTAGTGTTTGCCCTCAGGGTAAAGCAAGATTTCTGGTGATAGGATGGCTCTTTTTTTCCATTTCTTCTTTTCTTTATCCTGAGCAGGCAGGTATCTGATACCTCATGCATTTATACTCTTCCTAGAACAACCACTTTGAACAAGTCAGATGGTTTTATCACATTTTTTTCTTGCTCAAATAGATTATGATGAGATCTGATGAAAAAATCTATTTTGCTTTTGTTTGATGAACTGGATTCACTTTTTAAACTGACCTAGGACATTTAAACGGAGAAGGCAATGGCACCCCACTCCAGCACTCTTGCCTGGAAAATCCCATGGACGGAGGAGCCTGGTGGGCTACAGTCCATGGGGTCGCTAAGAGTCGGACCCGACCGAGCGACTTCACTTTCACTTTTCACTTTCATGCATTGGAGAAGGAAATGGCAACCCACTCCAGTGTTCTTGCCTGGAGAATCCCAGGGATGGGGGAGCCTGGTGGGCTGCCGTCTCTGGGGTTGCACAGAGTCAGACACGACTGAAGTGACTTAGCAGCAGCAGCAGCAGCAGTACATTTAAAAACAGTTAAGGGAGAGGTCACCTTACAAGAAAATGTGTAAATGAGTTTTGTTTCAAAGTAGTTTGTAAAGAAACTTTGTTTCCTAGGTATGCAAAGAAGCCTTTTCACCCAGATGTCCTTAGA
Source organism: Redunca redunca (assembly GCA_006410935.1). Lineage (NCBI taxonomy): Eukaryota > Metazoa > Chordata > Mammalia > Artiodactyla > Bovidae > Redunca > Redunca redunca. The sequence continues at coordinate 773,037 of SJYQ01095304.1, read as the reverse complement.
GATAATATGGATCAGCCCAGAGTTCTCCTCTGGGTGAAAGCAGAACCCTTTATAGTGGGTGCCTTGCAGATTCCCCCTCCGTCCAAGTTCAGTCTTCACTATCTCAGGAAGATATCCACCTATGTGCGAACACGGACCATAGAGGGAGGTTACCCACGCCTGTCTTGGTCTACATGGAGGCACATTGCATGTGGGAAGCTGCAGTTGGCTAAGGATCTGGCATGGCTTTACTTTGAAATGTTTGATAGTCTTGCAATGAAGACACCAGAGGAGCGCCTGGAATGGTCTGAGATTCTGTCCAACTGCATGTCTGAGGATGAAGTCGAAAAGCAAAGAAATCAGGTATGAATTTATATGTATATGTGTGTGTGTTTAGTTACTTTGGGAAATAAACTGTTTAAAATTTTTGTACTAGGTGTAGAGTGTACAAGTTTTAGATTTTAATGACCATGTGATCCCAAAGCACCATTTAAGTTTTAGCATTTCCAGTTTGGCAGTACTTAGTGAATTAGTCCTTACTTAGTAATCCATACTCATCTACTTTCAAAGTGATAATGATATAGAAACCCTGTAATTGGAAGAGGGAAATATTTTCATTGACATTAAAACTAATATTGAGGTATGTGAGTGCTTATGAACTGCTGACATGTTGCGGTAAGAGCACCTGCCTATTTCTAAGTGTGCATCTGCTATGTGCTGGGATTCAAAGATGATTAGACTAGCAGCTCCACCCTCATGCAGCTCATAGACTAGTAGGGGAAGAAATAAACATTTCTTCAAAGAAGACATGCAGATGACCAACAATGCTAATTATTAGAGAAGTGCAAATCAAAAACCACATCGAATTCTACTCAGTACTCTGAAATGACCAATATGGGAAAAGAATCTAAAAACGAGTGGATATATGTGTAACTGATTCACTTTGCTATGCACCTCAAACTAACAGACCATGTAAATCAACTGTTATTGTATTAGTCACTCAGTCGTGTCCAACTCTTTGTGACCCCATGGACTGTAGCCCACCAGGCTCCTCTGTCCATGGGATTCTCCAGGCAAGAATGCTGGAGTGGGTTGCCATTCCCTTCTCCAGGGGATCTTCCCAACCTAGGGTTCGAATCTGGGTCTCCAGGATTGCAGGCAGGTTCTTTTCCATTTGAGCCACTAGGGAAACCCAAATCAACTATACTGTAATAAAAATTGATTAACAAAAACCACTTTGAGGTATTACCTCACACCATTCAGAATGGCTATCATCAAAAAATCTACAAATAATAAAAGCTGGGGAGGGTGTGGAGAAAAGACTACCTTCCAAACTGTTGACGGGAATGTAAATTGGTACAGCCACTATGGAAAACAGTATGGAGGTTCCTTAAAATAAAAATAAAGCTACCATATGATTCAGCAATCCCACTCTTGGACCTATATCCAAAGAAAACTCTGATTTGAAAATATGCATGTACCCCAGTGTTCATAGCAGCATGTTTACAGTTGCTAACACTTGGAGGCAACCTAAATGTCTGTCAACAGATGAATGGATAAGGAAGATACATATATTAATTACTCATCATAGAAAAGAATGAAATCATGCCATTTGCAGCAACATGGATGATCCTAGAGATTATCATACTAAATGAAGGAAGACAGAGAAAAACAAATACGATACCACTTCTGTGTGGATATAGAAAATAGTACAAATGAACTTATTTGCAAAACTGAAACAGACTCATAGAAAACAAACTTGTGAAGTGGGGAGGTAAATTAGGAGTATGGGATTAGCAGATGCACACTACCATATAAAAAATAGATAAACAGCAAGGATCTGCTATATGGCATAGGGAACTATATTCAATATCCTGTAATCACTATAATGGAAAAGAATCAAATGTGTGTGTGTGTGTGTGTGTAACAATCACTTTGCTATACACATGAAATTTAACACAATATTGTAAATCAACTATAATTTAGTTAAAAAGTACTATTTAATAGTATGGAATGTACAGTAAAAGTATGCATAGAGTTCAGAAACAGAATAGAGAAGAGAATAATTAATTCTGGTAATGAGGAAAGACATCACAGGGAAAGTATATTAATCAGAGTAAGCTTATTACAGTAACAAGTGAGTCCAGCATTTCAGTGGCTTAGTGCAATAACATTTTATTTCTTATTCATGCGGCAGTCCAACATAAGGCCTCTGGTTGGATGAGTCTCTAGGCTGCTGTTGTCTAAGCAATGACTCAGGGGTCTAGGCATCTTCTGGCTTTTGGAGCCACTATTGTACTAGTCTGCTTTGCTGCAGTTAAAAACAAACAAAAATGAAATTCCAGTGGCTTACAGTAACTGGAGTTTATTTCTTGCTTATTTGACTTTTAGTTTGCACTTTAGTGAAGGCTCTTTTCCAGGGTCTGGCTCTGTTTCTGCCCATCTGGGGACTCAGGCTGAAGAAACAGCTTCTGTGAAGGTCATACCTGTCTTATGATAGAAGGGAAGAGCAAAGGAATAGGAGAAAAGTTTTGAGACCTCTTAAAACTTTTGCTCAGATGTGACATAAACAGCAACTACTTTTGTTCCATTGGCTAAAGCCTTGTCATGTGTCCATGCCTGATATTATTAAGATGGGAAGGAATCTGCTTCATAGGAAGTAGGGAAATCCTGTGGCCATGGGTAGAGCCATGTAAGCCCCTTGGAAGATGAGGAAGTGAACAATTGCAAATAAAATACTGTTTGCTACGGCCATGCCCACTAGGGCCTGAGTCCTTCAGTTCTATTCTTTGGGAGGCTTGAAAGTGGTATGTGTAAATCCACCCATATTCCATTGATTGTAACCCAGTTATGCCATATCCACTTTCAAAGGAGGCTGGGAAATGCCATCTAATTGTGTGCTCAAGGAGGGAAAGGTATTTAGTTAGCATATAGCGAGACTCTACCACATGAAATAATATCTAAATAAGGTTTTGGAAATTGAAAAAAAGTTTGGCAAACAACCAGGAGGAGAAGGGCATTATAATTAGTTGTTGTTCAGTCACTAAATCACGTTCAACTCTTTATGACCCCACGAATTTCAGCACTCCAGGCTTCCCTCTCCTTCGCTGTCTCTCAGAGTTTGCCCAGGTTCACGTCCATTGCATCGGTGGTTCCACCCAACCATCTCATCCTCTGTTGCCCTTCTCCTGCCCTCAATCTTTCCTAGCATCAGGGTCTTTTCCAGGAGTCCGCTCTTGGCATCAATTGGCCAAGGCGTTGGAGCTTCAGCTTCAGCATGAGCCTTTAAACATTTATTGAGTGCCTACTATGTGCAGTAGTGAGTGCTGTGGAAACAGAGATGAACAAAACCTTCAAGAAGCCCCAGTGTTTTTTGAGTGCTTACTATGTGTGCTAGTTACTAGGAACATAAAAATGAAAAAGAGATATCATAGTCTCATGGAGAGGCAGGTATATGGAGAAGTAATGACAGTATAACAAATAATTATTAGATGGAAGTACTAATATGCATAAAATCAGAAAATTATGTTGAGTGAAAAAAGTCAGTCCCAAAAGATGACATACTGTGATTCCATTTATGTAACATTCTTGAAATGACAAAATTATGGAAATAGAGAACAGAAAAGTGGCCAGGGGCTGAAGAAGGGGTGAGGGAAGGTGGGAAGTCGGTGTGGCTATAAAAAGGCAACAGGAAGGAGCCGTGTGTGGACAGAAGTGTTCTCTACCCTGACTGTATCCATGTCAGTACCCTGTCAATACTATTGCACAATAGTTTGGCAAGATGGGAAATTGAGTAAAGAGTACATCAGATCTTTGTTCTTGCAGCTACATGTGAAACTACAGTTACCTCAAAAGGTTTAGTTAAGAAAGTAACTTTAGTTAAGAAAAAAACTTAAAAAAAAAGACATAGATCCATGAGGTTCCATGTTGACTGCTGATTTGAACAGCTAGGTTTAGGTGGTTCTGAGAATCCATATTTTTAAGTTCCTTAGACTTCATGGTTTTGAGCTGTGTTGGCAATCAGGGTGAATATAGCTGTAGTCCTAGAGGTATTACTTCACTTTTTTGCCTCCATTGTATGTGTATGGGAATGGGTATAGGAGGATAATCATGAGCTTCAAACCATACCTTCTTCAAATAAGAAATGATTTAGAAACATGTGTCAGGCCAGTAGTATTTTTTTTTTAATCAAGCACTTTTTAAAGAATTTGATGAAAACCTGAGACCTACTCCTCCACAGAATACCATACACCAAAAAATTACATACAATTGCAGATGTTGCCCTGATATCCTAAACTTTCTTGATTAGTTTATGATTATGTTAAACTAACTTCTGTGTCTTGATTAAATTTCCTTCCTTTCTATTTTTTAATTCAAATTACTAAGGTTTTTTAAATATAATTTTAAACTTCTGAAATAATATACTTCTAAAAAGAATGTGGTTCATGACTTTTGGGAGAGAATATCAATGGCCATAGATGCTACATAGCTGTCTGAGAAGATAAGTGACTCCAGTTTAATTAGTTTTAGACAGTCCTACATCAGGGTACCAGAGACATATGTATCCAATGCTAGAAACATTTTTGCATTTGTCCTTTTAGGATCAGAACGCTGTTGTGAATTTCTTTTACTATATCTACTTAGTTGTAGACTAGTGGTTGATGTCATTTTAGGACATGGGTTCATCATTTATTTTCTTCTTGGACAGCTTTCAGTGGACACCCTGCAGTTTCTGCTCTTCTTACATATACAGCAATTAAACAAGGTCTCCCTGAGGACATCTTTGATTGGGGAAGAGTGGCCTAGTCCCAGACACAGATCTCAGTCTCCTGACCTGACTGAAAAACCCAGTTGTCATAATAAGGTACTGTTTAAATTATTGTCTCTTTCTCTGAAAGGGACAATTTTCGAGGGAGATATATTGCCTTCATTAAGAATTACTTTGAATAACGTATATAAGCCAGAGATTTGTTGGCTTGTTTTGTTTTGCTTTTTACTTTTTTTCCTATTTATAAAACAAAATCAACATGTGCAGTCTTAATCAACATAGAGAAGTGATTTCAGTTCCTTCAACGACACAAAAATCACTTCGATAATTTTCTGGCAAATCATTTACTTGACTCTTAATTAGCGTTCACATTTTTGCAAATGTTGATGAATTCGATTTCACATGATTGTAGGCAAGTCAGTTAACTTCTCTTGTTTGGCTTCTTTTTTCTATATGGTGATGATAATGCCTATTTCTGAGTGGCTGTGAGAATTCAGTAATATATAGCACCAGTATATGGTGACTTTAGTTTGTGTATGGCATCTCCCAGCAACTGACTGGACCAGGGATGGACACTTGACTAGAGTAACCCATTCCTTGGCATGAATTTGAAATTGGTCTGATTTGAAATGGTGACCGTGGCCCAAACAATACCCCAAGAGGTTGAAGAAATTACCAGTTGGTGATGGGTATTTGAGCTGGTAGCTCATGAGGCATTGAGACCAGCACAGCTACCACATTTGTGAGTCACCTGGAGTTATGATGGATTAGAAACTCTGAGGGAATCAGAGGAAAAGAAGAGAATGGAACAGATACGCAGAGGGTCCTGGGAGAGGAAGAGGTTCACACTGGCTTTCCAGTTCTGGTTCTGATGAGGCCTCCCTGTACTTCCATTTGGGAGATGACTATGTGTCTGTCTCTGCAGTAAATCTCCCTTCACTTGAATTAACTTGTATTCCCTGTGCCGGTGAAAGTTACTACCAGCCAGCCACCCATGCTCTCTTTATAACCACCCTTACCTACTTAGTTGTCAAGCCTTACTGATTCTGATTCCAAAATAACTTAAAACATTTATCTTTCTTCTTCTTCTTCTATAGGTCCTAGTGTCTTTTTTTTTTTTTTTTGCTTTTATTTCTGGTATTAGATCCTACTTGATCATCCTGCTTTTAATCTATAGCCTACCTACTACACTGGAGTTTCCAAAACAGATCAGTTGTATCCATCTCCTGTCAGAACTCCATTAGTGAATTCTCACTGTCATTGTTGTTTGCACCCTTGTACTCTTTGGAGTCCTCTCCAACCTGCTTACTATGGGGGAGGGGGATGCAGCAAGAGGGAGGAAGAGCAGGTGAGGTTGTGGGCAGCTCTGAAGTGTTCTCTAACATCCAAAAGAGAGTGTATTCAAAAGAGAAAATGGTATAGCTGTTTACAAAATAGTTTGAAAATCTCTGGCACACACAATGGAGCCCAGAGACCTTAGTATTTCATGCAAGGGTTTTGCTGAATGGACGTTACCAACCATTTTACCGTCCCCGCCACTTCCCAGCATGCTCTCTACACCCCACCCAGAACTTTCACTTCTCTCAACACAGCACATAATTTTACTCCTGTGAGCCTTTGGATGCAGTTTCCTAGGGCTAGAATGCCTTTTTTCCTGATCTGTTTGCAAAACTACCAATGTCAATCAAGAATCTATTCAAACAGCACTACACTAAGATTTGTTTCCCCAAATGACGTTCTTATTCCTCTCCTGCCCATAGAACATCTTTCAGATCTCTGCTATAGGTCTTATCTCATTGTGTTTTACTTTATGTTGTCATTTCACTACACAGATGCTGAATTCCTTGAGGACAGAAACTATGTCTTACTCAGTTTGTATAATTCATCATGTAACACTGGTCATATCACATAAGAGGTATTCGAAAAATATCTGTCAAATGAATGAGCCAAGTTATTAGAATATCCGCCAACTCAAAGCTTATTCCCAAAGTAATAACTTCTTTTAAATCTGACTACTATAAGATCAGTTGCCTTTTTTCATCGGATTTTGAAATTAGTTCTGTGATTTGAGAAGTTAAATAAAAAAAACTTAGTGCTTCATGAAATGTTTTAGAATATTTACTAGCTGTGTGACCTTGGGCAAGTTTCTTTTTGTATCTCCATTTCTTCATCTGTGAAAGGGACATGGTAATGGCATCTAATTTAAGACTGTTGCTAGGACTAAATAATGATAAAGTTTCTTTAACAGTGCTTGGCACACACTTAGTGCTTAGCTACTAGTGTTACTTTTGGATTATCTAAGGATAGAATCTCTTTATATCTATCACATGCACAGAGAATCTTTATAAGTTTTGTATAGTCACCTTGAATGCTTTTGGTGGGGGGTGATGAGGCAAAGTATAAACATAAAACAATTAAAATATAAAAGTTTCAGATCTTACTGAGTCTCTTTGTTCTGTTGAGAGTGCTTTCTTTTGATATTTTTTAGAACTGGAATGATTACAGTCATCAGGCTTTTGTCTGTGATCATCTGTCAGATCTCCTTGAGCTGCTTTTAGACCCAGACCAACTTACTGCATCATTTCATTCAACCCACAGTAGTCTAGTCTCTCGGGAAGCTGTTGTGGCACTCAGCTTTCTTATCGAAGGTACAGTGAGTGGAGCTAGGAAGATATATCCACTTTATGAACTTGCACTGTGGCAACCACTGCATGCGGAAACTGGCTTCTCAAAGACCTCTAAGACTTTTTCTTTCTACAAGCTGGAAGCCTGGTTGAGAACCTGCTTGACTGGGAATCCATTTGGTACATCTGCTTGCCTCAAGTCTGGGAAGAAATTGGCTTGGGCTCACCAAGGTATTTACTAATATCTTAATCTATATTAAATTGACTGACAGGTTATGGAACCTAGTATTTTCTGGTGTATTAGTGATCACACATCTTTTGTGGAAGACCTCAAGAACATTGCTACTATAAAAGGGAAAAAGGGGAACATCTCTGTTGTAAATGACTTTTTCTCAAGGCACAGCAACAATCTCAGTTGACTCATTAGTCCAACTTGCTTTGGTTGCAACTAACAGAAACTCCAACTTCAGTTAGTCCTTTCTGTGCTCTACTTTCGTCTTTTCTGGCTTGTTTTCCCTCTCACTCTCATGCTGATTTCCTTGAAGCTTTCCCATTTTAGGTGCCGCTTAGCAGAAATTGGCTATTCCGCAGTTATACCCTCATAGAGTTGTTGCAAAAATGAAGTTCTTTTAGCTATACAGACACAGGCTGACTAGCTATTTCTGAATTAGAAATTTAAATTCATAGTAGAGAGAATTTGGCTTTGGTTGCAAAGATATCTACTTCTGATTGTCCAGTGATGGCTAACAGGATAAGTTTTTACCTGACACCCAGATCTAACACTTTTTAAACCTGTTATGTATCTAATTTTAGACATGTGGACATGTAGATATGTATAAGCTCATTTGGATGATGGCCCAGGTATAAGTTTTAAGAGAAGAGGGCCTCAGAAGTAGGTGCTGCACTAAGGCAAATGCCAGGCAAAATTAATAGGAAAAAACTAGAATATACTTTCAAAATCTCTTGAGTTTCAGAGATAAAGAGAAAATAGTTTCCATGCAAGTGTAAAAAAAAGAAGAGTTCTGTATCAAATTTTTGTAATGCTAAAATTCAGAAAATTGTTGAGCAACATCTACAATGATCCAAGTATTTTACATGCAACCAAGTTATTGCTCTAGCATGAGGTCATACTCTCAGGTATGTATGGCTTCTATAAACAGGAGATACTATATAATTGTTGATGTTGATAAAAGAAATATAGATGCAAGTAAGCTTTTAAACATTATTAGGGTAAGTACTAGGAGGAAAAAGGACATCTGACCTCTTAGGATTATAAAATGTGTTAGATAGTAGGATTACAAATAATTTTTATCTTATTTTACTTATAGTATTTAAAAGTTTTCTACAGTAGCCATATATTAGTTTTCTAATAAAAGAAAACAATAAGAATTGTTTTAAAAGAAGAATAGCGTACTATGTGACCTCTCCACATTTGGCAGTTTTCTTTACAAGAGTGGTCCTGATGGCTTGCAGGGAAGTACAGTCTGAGAGAGCAATGATGTCATGATGAGACTGTGTTAGGAGGGCAGCCTGCACAGAGTTTTTGAGTGTGAGTTTGTGCAAGGCAGCATGTCTGAGAGGAAGATGTACTCTCAGTAATGATCCTGAGAGTAAAGACATGAACCTAAATAGAATGCATGGAATGATGTGGTAAGTAACTTAGGAGGAGTTCAGAATTTGTATTATGGCAATTTAAAAAGAATATTTCAGGTTTGGGATGATAAATTAAGTTGCGTTGGGGAAGATATTTCAATTGCGTCAACTCTACCACTTACTAGCCACTAGCCATATGGCCTTAGGCACGTTACTTAACTTGAAGAGTAGACATGAAAAAAATCTTAGATCTATAGGCAATCTTGAATGGATTGTAGATTTAACCTTTTTTTTTAAAAGACAAAAAATTTAAAATTTGGCAACATACAGAAAAGCACAGAGAGTAGTATAGCATACACCTCTTTACCTGACACCCAGATCTAACACTTTTTAAACCTGTTATGTATCTAATTTTAGACATGTGGACATGTAGATATGTATAAGCTCATTTGGATGATGGGTTTCCTTTGAAACTATCTCGTTTGTATTTTTCTTAAATAGTTGAAGGGACAACCAAGAGAGCAAAGATTGCCTGTAATACTCACGTGGCCCCAAGGATGCACCGTATGGTGGTGATGAGCCAGGTTTACAAGCAAACGTTGGCCAAGAGCTCAGATACTCTGGTGGGGGCACATGTAAAGATCCATCGCTGCAACGAGTCTTTTATATATCTGCTCTCTCCCTTACGGTAAGCAGCCTTCATAGTGTTCTGACATTGTTACATCTTCTTTAGAATGGGGTTGGTCCTTTTATTTGTCATCACAGAATAATATCATAGTCAAACGTTTTTTAATCTTGTTCAAAGGAATTTACCTCATTTTTCAGATCCGTGACAATTGAGAAGTGCAGAAATAGCACCTTTGTCCTGGGCCCTATACAGACTGCTCTTCACCTCCACAGCTGTGACAACGTTAAAGTCATTGCTGTTTGCCATCGTCTGTCCATCTCGTCAACGACAGGTTGCCTCTTTCACATTCTGACACCTACACGCCCCCTTATTCTCTCTGGGAACCAGAGAGTAACTTTTGCCCCTTTTCATACCCATTACCCGATGCTGGAGGACCACATGGCCAGGACCGGCCTTGCTACAGTGCCTAACTATTGGGATAATCCCATGATTGTGTGCAGAGAGAACAGCAGCCCAAGTGTCTTCCGACTCCTACCACCGTGTGAATTCTATGTGTTTATTATTCCATTCGAAATGGAAGGGGACACAACAGAGATACCTGGGGGTCTTCCATCTGCATATCAGAAAGCACTGAGCCAAAGGGAAAAAAAGATACAGGTCTGGCAGAAAACTGTGAAGGAAGCTCGTTTAACAAAGTGAGTAGTTTCTAGAAGTAAGTAGTAACTTGTCTTATGTAAAACTCCACGGGAAAGCAAATTAATCTGCATGCATGCTCAGTCTCTCAGTCGTGTTTGGCTCTTTTGTGACCCCATAGACTGACGCCCGCCAGGCTCCTCTGTCCATGGAATTTTCTAGACAAGACTACTGGGGTGGGTTTTCCTACTCCAGGGGATCTTCCCAACCCCCAAACCTGAGTCTCCTGCATTGACAAGTAGATTCTTTATGACTGCGCCGTCTGGGAAGCCCCCCAAATTAATCTGCACGTTTATAATTGTGCTAAACAAACAAAAAAGACAAAGTGTGTCTTTTGTTAAGGTCAGTATTCCAGGTACTGTTTGGTTGGGGGACGGGAGCAAGTAGATACTCAAGTATTAGACTCCCTCCTTTTTTTTTGGTGTAGTAAATTTTATTTACTTATTTATTTTTATATACAAAAAAAACACAACACTTTGTATTGGGGTATAGCCAGTTAACAATGTTGTGATAGTTCCAGGGGAACAGTGAAGGGACTCAGCCATACATAATACATGTATCCATTCTCCCCTAAAATTCCCTCCTACCCAGGCTGCCACATAACACTGAGCAGAGTTCCATGTGCTATACAATAGGTTTTTGTTAGTTATCCATTTTAAATATAGCAGTATGTACATGACCTTCCCAAATAGCTCGCTCCTTTTAAGAAGCATCAGTTTAAGTAGCAGATATAAGACTTAAATGAAGGACCATTAAAGGTCAATCATAAATGGATTGCTTTTAGTTTTTAATTTTCTCCTCTGCACTATATTGGTGGTTCTCAAATGGTTGTGTATCAGGATCATCTAAAGAGCTTGTTAAAAATACAGGTCCTGGCTCCTCTACTCTACAGACAGACTTCCCAAAAGTAGATTCCTAATGCTGGTCCATGGACTAGTGCCAGTTTTTGTCAAAGTTCCTAATTCATAGTAAAATGTGAAAAATAAGTACAGTGTTTTTAAGTAATGCTAAATTTAGTCAACTTAGAATACTGTCTTTTATCCTGAAATTATTTCTTTCTTACTTTGTCGGTACTGAAGTATCTTGTTTTTAATAGCATGCTTGATATAATAGATCCTTATGGTTTATTATGTCTACCAAAAAATTTTATTTCAAGGGTACTTGTCTTTAAACTCTAGGAACCAGGGACAGGCTATATATAAAGCATATATAAAGATTCAGAAAACATGAGTGTGAGTAGTCAGAGAAGATTGATGGAGGAAAAAGAATTTGTGTTGGACACTGAAAAATGAGCAGAGTTTGGATAGGAATTGAGGGTTAGGCAGAATACTTGAAACAGCACTAGAGGAACAGATATGGAAGCAGAAGCAGACTTAAGGTGTCCTGGAAATCAGTTGCTTAAACAAGATTCAGGGTGTGGGTAATGATATTTAAACTTGTATGGGTAGATCAAGCCAGATCATGTAGAATCTTGCATATTAGTCAATAAGAGTTAGATTTATGTGGAATTAAATAATAGAAGGCATAAAAGGGTTTTAAACAATGGAATGAACTTCAGAAAGCCATTTTCATTTATTCAGGAACATTTATAGAATGCCTGCAATATGCAAACCACCTTATTAGATGGTATGGCAGATAAAGAAATGTGATTGGCACATAAGAAGATCCTCTGATTAGATCTGAAAGAGGGAAGTTAGGGTGATATTACAATATTCTAGACTAAGAAACTGGACTAGAGTGGAGATAAAGGGTGTGGAAACCAGAAATATTTTGACAGAGGCTGAACTTGGTTCAAGATTTTCTAAAAAAGACAAAGATGACTTCAAAAATTTGACTCCAGTTTAGACACCTTTGATCACTTTTCTTCTGGACAGAATAGCATGTACAACTTAAAAAGTAGTTGGTGCTCAGAATAATTATTAATTATTTAATAATTAAGTAATCATTGTCTCTACAATATTTTGGTATTTAATTTTGTTAGAGATGTTAGGAAAGATAACTAGGAAACATTATAGTACCACAAGATGGAGGGGTGCTTCTTCTACAACATTGTCCATTTGGGAGCTGGAGCTAGTTTGAGAAGAGGATATCAAGTTCTTTTGGAGGTTGTGTACAGGAAATGTCCTATATCCTAATAATGTCTTGATCCTTAAGACTTAGAAAAACTCTTACTTTAATAATTGGATTCCATTTGCTTGGTATTCATTTTTTGTTATTATTTTTCCTGATTATCATTATCTTGGAAAATAGCAGCCATTCTAAAAATGTTTCTATTTCTCATGATCCAGAGCTGTGATTTGATGTGTAAGTAGCAGTGCCTATTTTAATTAGATCTCTTGATTTTATTGGATGTTAAAATTAGTGTTGTTCTTTGGACAGCTGTGTCTGTATTGTAGTGGAAAGTACTCTGACTCAGGAATTAGTACAGACCATGCCACTTACTGTGTGACATTGAAGGTGTCATCTGATCTATCTCTTGGCTATATCACATATATATAGTGTATTTTCTACCTGATGCAATTGATATAAAGGTTCATTAATAAAGATAACTTACAGTAATGATGCATGTATAAGACACTGTAGTGGTGTGTCCTGTACCATGTGTGGTTGTGTGAGTGTAAGACACCCTGCTCAGTGATGAGTTTGAGAGACACATCTTCTAGGCAAGATTGTTTACTCAATATCTGAGACGTGACCTGTTAGAATTAGCTTTATTCTAAGAGAAACTGTTGAAAAAAGACTCGATCCAGCCATCTAATTTTCTGGATGCATTTTTGTGGCATATGGATTAAGGAAGGAAGTATATAAGATATACTTACACACTTGCATTTAGATTCTTTTCTTAAAAACCTTTTTCTTTTGTATTGAGGTATAGCAAATTAACAATGTGATAGTTTCAGATGGACAGCAAAGGGACTTAGTCATACATATACATGTATCTATTCTCCTTCAAACTCCTCTCCCATGCAGGCTGCCACATAAAACTGAGCAGAGTTCCATGTGCTATACAGTAGGTCCTTGTTGATTATTTCATTTAAAATATAACAGTGTGTACATGTCCATCCCAAGTTCCCTAACTGTCCCTTCCCCTCATCCCTCCTACTGGCAACCATAAGTTTGTTTTCTAAGTCTGTGAGGCTCTTTTTGTTTTGTAAGTAAGTTTGCATTTAGCTTCTTCAAAACAGTTGCTGGCTACCAAAAATATAAACATCGGTAATAGTCACAACTCATGCTTTATCTGGGAGTCCACTGTAAAAATACTGCTGTTATCTGTAACAAACATTCCACTTGGTTTGTATCTCATGGATTGAGCCACCAGGATACTAATAATATGGATCAGTCATGTTCAGCTTAGCAAAACAATGCCAATGACCATAAAAGTAAGTGAGACGTACTGAGCACTTACGATGTGCCCTGTACTGTTCTAAGCACCTTCTATGTATTAACTCATTTCTTCTTCCTAACGTCAAGGCTGCATACTGTCACCATGCTTATTTAACTTCTATGCAAAGTACATCATGAGAAACGCTCGGCTGGATGAAGCACAAACTGGAATCAAGATTGCTGGGAGAAATATCAATAACCTCAGATATGCAGATGATACCACCCTTATGGCAGAAAGAGAAGAGGACTTAAAGAGCCTCTTGATGAAAGTGAAAGAGGAGAGTGAAAAAGGTGGCTTAAAGCTCAGCATTTTGAAAACTAAGATCATGGCATCCAGTCCCATCACTTCATGGGAAGTGGATGGGGAAACAGTGGAAACAGTGGCTGACTTTTTTGGGGGCTCCAAAATCACTGCAAATGGTAATTGCAGCCATGAAATTAAAAGACACTCCTTGGAAGGAAAGTTATGACCAACCTAGACAGCATATTAAAAAGCAGAGACATTACTTTGTCAACAAAGGTCTATCTAGTCAAGGCTATGGTTTTTCCAGTAGTCATGTGTGGATGTGAGAGTTGGAATATAAAGAAAGCTGAGTGCCAAAGAATTGATGCTTTTGAACTGTGGTGTTGGAGAAGACTCTTGAGAGTCCCTTGGACTACAAGGAGATCCAACCAGTCCATCCTAAAGGAAATCAGTCTTGGGTGTTCATTGGAAGGACTGATGCTGAAGCTGAAACTCCAATATTTTGGTCACCTGATGAGAAGAGCTGACTCATTTGAAAAGACCCTGATGCTGGGAAAGATTGAAGACAGGAGGAGAAGGGGATGACAGAAGATGAGATGGTTAGATGTCATCACCAACTCAATGGACATGAGTTTGGGTAAACTCTGGGATTTGGTGATGGACAGGGAGGCCTGGTTCATGGGGTCGCAAAGAGACATGACTGAGTAACTGAACTGAACTGAACAATTCCTTATCACGGATGAGGAAATTATGGAACAGAGAAATTTAAGTAATTTACCCAAAGTCACACAGGAGTCAGGATTTGCATCTAGTCAGCCTGGTTCCAGAACCTAGGTTCTTAGTGTCTCTACTATTTTCTGTGAACTATTATCATATATAATATAATCATTATAATGATGTGATATAAAAGTGGATCATTGGAAAAACATTCTTTCAAAGAAATTCTGTTGTTTGGCTGCTGATGGTATTTAGATGCCTAGATTTTCTCACACGTACAGAAAGCTTATACACATGTGCCCAATCTGGAATGTGGTATGGCACTTAATACATGTTAACTGTGAATTAGAGTGTCTTCAAGTGGTAAGATCCTTGACAACACTAGAAACAAGGAAAAGTACACAATTTCACCTTGGGAACATGGAAAGACAGAGGAATTATTTGCTAATTTAAAAGGAAACTCCCAACATCATCCTTTTAAAGTGATTAGGTTATATCATTTCCTTACTGTGGCCCCTCTCACGAGTCCCCGTCATACTTGTAATAAAATGCAATATAAAACCTTCGTGGTACCTACCAGGCCCTTTCTGCCTCATTTTTCTGCCATTCTTTTCCTTATTCACTGTCCTCCCACCATACTATGATCTTACTTACTCATTGCCATCCAGCCATACACCACCAGGAATGTATCTGTAGAATAAAGTTGGGTATCATTACTTATTGCAAGGAGGGAGAGAATTAGTTACATCTCCATAAAAGCATGTTTAAAAGAACTGATCATTGCATTTTGGCTGTGATAGATGATTTGGGGGAGGGTCCTGTTGTGAGTTGGATGTAATCTGGAAGTGAGGGTAATTCTGTGATTTGGTATTATAATAATTTGTATATTAAGAGAGGAATAAAGCAGATAAAAATGTGATTGTAAAGAAACAGCAGTCACTCATTAGCCAGGAAAGGGTAATGCTTGGTCATTTTTATGGTTTGGATCACAAAATGTTTTTGTTTTTCATCCAGACCTGAGATATGATTATGGAGTGGTTTTGTTTTTGTGTTGATCTAGCATCATCCCACAATGATCTTGTCTGCTGTTGGTGTGCTGTGGGATTATTTATGTTCAACAGAAGAGCACTGCAACCAGGCCAGATCCAGACTACACCTAGGCCTAGCTTAAGCCTAGGTGCTAAGCCAACTCCTGGCTGTTAGGAGCTTCTCTTCTCTTGCTTACATGAACATGTTAAATATTCTTTCACTTTTGAGCCTTTGCAGTTTTTGTTCCCTCTGCCTGGAATGTTCTTCTCCAGATATTTATTTTTCTTAACCCACCACTTGATTCAGATTTCTGCTTAAGTGTGATCTTAGGTGTCTCCTGTCTGTCCTTTCTAAGTTAGCATTCCCAATACTCTCAATTTCCCTACTCTGCTCTGTTTTTCTAACTCCTTAGGTTCATACACACACACACACACACACACACACACGTTATTTATTACCTATATTCCCTACTAGAACATGCAGTTCACAGGGAGCACAGACTACATAGATCACAATGGGAACCACTCCCTCTGGAGTCGTGTGGTGCAAACCTGCCTGGACAGAGGCCACTTCTCTTCTCTTTACATGTCTTATCAGTCAGAACACCACTCAGCATCACTGGTCCTCAGTAAATATCTGTTGAGTGAATAATCACAGTAGAACAAAACATATAATTACTGACAAGTTTGTACAAAGAGAGAATTGTATTTGACCAATTTTTTTTTTTGGTGGTGGTGGTGATGTAGTATGTAGCACTGAACAAAGCAGTCATTCAGAGAGAACAAATGAATAACTAGAAATAATTTAAAATTTATCCTATTAAAGCATTTTATAACCACTTGGTATAAAATTAATATGAGTGCATTGTTTTTGCAATTTTAGGGATCAAAGGAAGCAGTTTCAGGTACTTGTGGAAAACAAGTTTTATGAGTGGTTGGTTGATACAGGACACCGTCAGCAGCTGGACAGTCTTGTGCCTCCTGCAGCAGGCTCCAAGCAAGCAGCAGGATAAGACTTCCTCATCGAAACACTGGTAGGTATTTACACTGGTGACCACATAAATTATTTGGAGGAAATCTTATAAGTGTGCCCCCACCCCCCATAAAAACCCACACAGACTATTATGTTACCAACCATTGCTATTTTTTTCCACTGCTCCCACCAGCATATACAGAATTTTAAATGCCCATATTTACAACATTTTATACTCAGAAGACTAACCAGAATATTCAAACAGAACCTATAGCGTTATCAGCAAATAGAACAGCCAAATTTGTCTTTTTTGTCTCTTGCCTGGCACAGTCCAAAGCTGTTCTGTACTTCCCTGTATTTGGCTTTAAGGTTTACTCTTTCTAACACATTTCACCTCTATCCTGTAAACTCACATACTAGTCATTTAATTTAGCTAGTCTTTGTTAATTGTGCCTTAATAAATAAGTAGAATTAATCCAAATGAACATTAGAATACTAAACTCTAGGAAACCTGCAGATTCAATAGAAGAGGACATAGATACAGACACATTTACTGGAAGTTGTTTAATCCAAATACATAGTATTTTTTTTAATAGAAATTAGCTTATTTTGCTATTTGAAAGTATCTTTAAAGACTCACAATAGAAAAACACAAAGGACATAAGTAGGTAGTTCACAGAAAGATACTTACAAAGATCCTCACTTTCACCTAAAATTAGAAATGTAAGATACTATTTTTCATCTATCACATTGGCAAAGGTCAAAAATGTGATTTATAACACTAAGACATTTCACTTACCACTGAGCAAAGTAAATTTGTGCAACCTTTTTGGAGGATAGTTTGACAAAATCAGAATTAAAAATGCACACATTGTTTGACTTTGTAATTTCACATCTTAGATTTAGCTTATAGATATGTAAAGATCTGTTTAAAAGAAATGTTCATTGTAGCATTATTTGAAATAGCTGTAGGCTGGAAACAAGCCAGATGTTTCTCAGTAGAGGGCTAGTGCCTATGAACCAGTTCATTCATGCTTGGAATGCATCTTTAAAAAGAGTGGAGTATATCTACAGGTGTTCACCTTGAATGATCTATAGTGGAGTGAAAGTAAAAGGTGAGAAGGGGAGTAAAATGTTGCCTGTGTGTTTGAGAAAAAAAGGAGGGATAGTCCCACATATTTATATACTAATTAGATGCTTTTAAAATTTCTGAAAAGTTATAAAGAAATTGTTAGAGTGTTTATCTGAGGAATGGGACTGGATGTCTAGGGTAGGAGAAAACTTACTCTTAATTTTTATTGAGATATAATTCACATACCATAAAAATCACTTTTTAAAGTGAAGAATTCAGCAGCTTTGATTATATTCACAAGTTTGTACAACCATCACCATGAACAAATCCAGAACATTTTTATCACCCTAGAAATAAAGCCCATATACATTGATAGTCAAGCCCAAATCCTCCAACTCTGGTATCTCCTCTGTACCTTGTTCCCAGGCAATCTTTAACCTGCTGTTTGTCACTTGACTTGTCAGTTTTGGACATTTCATATATTGATAAGTGGAATCATGCAATATGTGGCGTTTGTGTCTGGCTTCTTTCACTTAGCATAATGTTTTTAAGGTTTATCTATGTTATAGCATGTGTCAGTATTCTTTTTTATGGTTGGATATTGTTCCATTTGGAGAAGGCAATGGCACCCCACTCCAGTACTCTTGCCTGGAAAATCCCATGGATGGAGGAGCCTGGTGGGCTGCAGTCAATGGGATCCCGAAGAGTCGGACACAACTGAGCGACTTCACTTTCACTTTCATGCATTGGAGAAGGAAATGGCAACCCACTCCAGTGTTCTTGTGTAGAGAATCCCAGGGATAGGGGAGCCTAGTGGGCTGCCATCTCTGGGGTCGCACAGAGTTGGACATGACTGAAGCAACTTATGAGCAGCAGCAGCACTATTCCATTGGGGCTTCCCTGGTGGTTCAGTCGTAAAGAAACCACGTGCTATGCAGGAGACACGGGAGACACGGGAGACACGGGTGTGATCCCTGGATCAGAAAGATCCCCTAGAGAAGGAAATGACAACCCACTCCAGTATCCTTACCTGGGAAATCCCATGGACAGAGGAGCCTGGTGGGCTACAGTCCATGGGGTTGCAAAAGAGTCAGACACGACTTAGCAACTAAACAACAACTATTAATATTCCATTATATGGATATACCACACTTTATCTGTTCATCAGTTGATAGACATTTGAGTTGCTTCCACTTGTTAGCTGTTGTGAATAATGCTGCTGTATGTACTTTCACGTACAAATTTTTGTGTAGAGATATATTTTTATTTATCTTCAGTATACAATACAGAGGACTAGAATTGAAAGGCCATATGTTTAATTTTTTGAGGAACTGCTGAACTGTTTTCCAAAGCTGGGTAGCATAATCTTTACTGTTTATGCATTGTTTATATTTTCAGTATGTATTACTTTTTATGAAAAAAGAATTTTACAATACTTCAGTCGCTCAGTCACGTCTGACTCTGCAACCCCATGGACTGCAGCACGCCAGGCTTCCCTGTCCATCACCAACTTCCAGAGCTCGCTCAAACTCACATCCCCTGAGTCAGTGATGCCATCCAACCATCTCATCCTCTGTTGTCCCCTTCTCCTCCTGCCTTCAATCTTTTCTAGCATCAGGGTCTTTTCCAATGAGTTAGTTCTTCGCATCAGGTGGCCAAAGTATTGGAGCTTCAGCTTCAGCATCAGTCTTTCCAATGAATATTCAGGACTGATTTCCTTTAGGATGGACTGGTTAGATCTCCTTGCAGTCCAAGGGACTCTCAAGAGTCTTTATGCTCAGCTTTTTTTATAGTCCAACTCTTAACATTCATACATGACCGCTGGAAAAACCATACCTTTGACTAGATGGACCTTTGACAGCAAAGTAATGTCTCTGCTTTTTAATATTCTGTCTAGGTTTGTCATAGTTTTTCTTCCAAGGACCAAACGTCTTTTAATTTCATGGCTGCAGTCACCATCTGCAGTGATTTTGGAGCCCAAAAAAATAAAGTCTGACACTGTTTCCACTGTTTCCCCATCTATTTCCCATGAAGTAATGGGACCGGATGTCAGAGGATAAAATTTTACTTTAGACTAATCCCCACTGCCTACTACTTTGTCTATATGTGAGTTTCTTTTCCTTATGTCTATATGTGAACCTAAGAAAAAAGGAATGTAGTTAACTTTTAACTCATGTTTTATCAATCTAAATTATCATCTGATTGATTTATGTGATGTTGTGAAAAGGGCTTTTTCCTATTTTTCCTTGAAGGCGACAGAAAATTAAGTGATTATAGTTTTGTTCTCTTTTGTTTTTTATTTTTCAGTCATTTTCAGGGTCCTGGCAACATGCAGATGAACAGAAAATTGTGCACAGGTTGAAACTAAACTGGGAAGGTGCTCTTGCTGCTTGAGACTGGAGATTTTTCTTCCTATTTAAGACCTTCCTTTATGTTTCCTTCCAATTTCATTTGTTACTGTTTACATTGAATTTTAGTCTAAACTTCTGTTATATAAACATATTGTTTATAGAATATCAGAAGGCTCATTTTATGATGCTAAAATGAAAAAGTTGATGAAGACATTATGTTAATATTAAAATGACTTGAGTATTGATTTAGTGAACCTTACATTTTAAGTTGTGTAATGAAAGGGTTTCATCCTTTCAGAGTTAAATAAGAGTTTTATAGTTCCTTGTAAGTATTTAAATCGAAATTGCTATGCCTTTTAAAAAAGAATTGAAATGAAAGTATGACTTGTTGGAGTATAAATATAAATATAGCAGAAAAGCTTTTATACAAAGATATTTTAGTCCTTAAAGTATACAACAATGAAATTGTGTAGAATTTTTATTTTTCATTTTCTGCTTCAAATTTTCAATAAAACTCTAAAAAGTAATTTTCTCCTTTTGATTAAAAAATAAAGTTTTAACTTTAGGAAAGGTTTCCAAAGTCATTCTGTGATGTTATATCAAAATAAAGTTTACATTTGACAGGAGAGTTGTGTTCTTTAAGATAAAGGAAAGTTTAATAAATAATCTGATTGCTGATAAATGTTGTTTCATATGCTCTTTGGTCAGTTAATTAGTAATTATATTAAAATTATGTCTCTTATGAAGAGATAAGAAATATCTCTTATTTCTAAAGTGAAAATTAACCCTCAGAATGTTTTCATTGGAGTTCTTACAGTTTTTATTTTAAGATGAAATTTAACCAAGCAGAGCATTATCAAATAAAGAAACACTGGAGTAGTAGGAGTGTGTTTTGGAAATTGCTATTGGTTAATAAGATTAATGGTATTAATTAGATACTTTCTTTAAAGTTTATAAAATTCAGAATACTAAGCACATAACTTAATACTTTATAACCCAACAAGCTTCATATCAAAGCACATTGGTCATTTTCTGAACTAACCATAATATATCTGTGGGCATCCCATTCATAAAAATATTTGCTGGAGTCTTTATTAGTGGAAAGATGAGGAAATAGAACTTTTAAGAAGAGTATATTTGATCAGGAAAATTAAAATGGAGAAGACTTGATTTGTTGTTTGAGTTTACATGAGATGTAATCTTATTCATAAAATCAGAGGTATATTAAATGCCAAAAACTGTTCTCTACACGGGTTCTAAGATGATAGCATGGCAGAGAAATGCCACCTAGCAGGCGGCAGGTCGGGCTTAGCTAAACCTTTGTGACGCAGGATTTTCACAGTAACTTTTGCTTCTTGGGCTACATACAGTAGCACCCTTTCTTATGGACTAGAACTTTTGTATGTGTGTGTGTGTGTTTAGAAAATTTTCAGACTTAAAGGACAGTTGCAGGAGTGTGAATTCCCACATGCCCTATGTCTGGGTTGACCAGTTGTTAACATTTTGCCACATTCACTTTTGGAGAAGGAAATAGCAATCCACTCCAGTATTCTTGCCTTGAGAATCCTGTGGACAGAGGAGTCCATGGGGTCACAAAGAATCGGACACGACCAAGTGACTAACACACACACATTCACTTTACCACCTCTACGTAGTGTTACTATTCTATTTTTGCTCAACACTTTAAGGATAGGTTGCCCACATCTAGGACCTTAACTCCTAAATACGTTAGTATGTATTTCCTAAAACCAGACATTCTTTTACATAATCATAGTACATATAATTAAATTCAGGAAGTTTTAACAATGGCATGATAGTAGTACCTAATATATAGTCTATATTACAATTTTTCTAGTAATTCCTAAAATGTCACTTGTGTTGACTTTTCCCCCCAAATACAATATCATGCACTGCCATTAGTTGACATGTCAGTTTTATTGCTTTGGAACATGTTTTACTTCTGTTCAGAATTAGAGTGTGGTTTTTCAACTCATCTACAAGCTCTGTTGATGTGAAAAAAAAAATAAGATATTGGGGATTTCAAGGTGGCTGCTTGCTAAAAAACCAAATTTCCCAGGTAGGAGGATCTCCTTTGTTTTTAATTTTGAAAAATTTGGCTGGGTTTTGGTGTCTTGACTCAGCAGAGTCTATAATGCAGCAAGGCTTGGTAAGCATTAAAGAGGGTACTGAAGCTTTCCTTTATTTCATAATCCCGATTGTTTTTCTAGAAACCGTCAATAGCCTCTAAATGACTGACTCAATTTTTGGATCCTATTCTCATGACTAAGCAAATGTTTGATTTGAAACCAGCCCAGTATAAATGTCTCTGTGCCTGTAACTCTCTAGCCATTCCTGGATTTCAGCACTGGGGAAACCAATCTATGCACCAAACATGTCTAAAGCTGGAACCAAAGTAAGTAAATGGTCACGCTGATTTTTAGCCTACCCACTTTCTTTTCACCTAATGATACATTGAAAGAAACATTTTTTCTTTACCTGGAGGTGAGTGTGATAGATAGAAGGCTGGGATGATTGAAGAAAAGATGAAGGAATGCTTATTATATTTTCAATTCCAGCAATTACCAAATAATTTATTAAGGGTTTTATCTTCATGTGTGGTGCTATGTTGAATACAGGTAGGTAATGTGTAAGTATCATCATGATTTCTGCCTTCTAGCAACTGATCTTTGAATTTCCACAGGAATAAGACATGCAGATAAGAGGATTATGTGGAGCAGAAAACTTTTAGTATTCAATTAAAATTTTGTGAAATTTAGCCTCAATCATTAATATTCTAAGTGGCCAAAGTGGGTAGACCAATCAGGTGAAGTAAATCCTACATCTCCCCTTCATTCAGCAGCTACTCTTATCCTTTTCCCTAAATAAATTGCTGACTTAGATCAGGAAAATTGCCTCTCAAATATTTGATCCATAATTGTTGGACTGGAAACTGATTCTCTTTGGGAATGAGGGAATATATCTTCCTTCTCTTTTTAATTCTTCACTGACTGTAGGTCTAAAGCAAAGCCTCTGGTACCTGGTTTTCCCCCCAATGTTTTACTTTGAAAATGTTCAAGCCCATTGAATCTTAATAAGAAAGAAATGGTTAAAGAATACTTGTTTGTCCTTTACTTAAATTTCCAATTGTTTACATTTTGTCATATCTAGTTTCTGTCTTTCTTTTTACTAAACCATTTGAAAATAAATAGACTTCATTATACTTTGCCTTAAGTGTTTAGGCATATCCTAAAAACAAGGGCATTCCCTGTTTAAATATGATATCCTTAACAAAACATAATACCTAATATTCAGACTATATTCACATTTTCTCCAAGTGCTCCCCGCAAAAATGCCTCATGGCTGGCTGATATGGGATCCAGTCAAGGACCATGCATTTCATTTGGTTGTCAAGTTTCTTTAACATTTTTTAGCCTCTTTAATATAGAACAGCCCCCCCTATTTTTATTGTTGTTGTTTGAGATTTTGACATTTTTCAAACTCCAAACGCAGATGTCTTATAAAAAGTACTGAAATCTGAATTTATCTAATTGTTTTCTCATGTTTAGATTTAGACTACCACCTTGGCATGAAAGCTACATAGGCAATGTCAGGCACTTCCCATTGTATTTTTTCAGGAGGCACCTGTTAACTTGTTCCATAATTGGTTAGTGCCCGATTTTTTTTCTTCCCAGTTTGGAAAATAGAACTAATAGTCATAGTTGCATCCAGAAGGTTTGGGGGAGAAAAATGAGACAATGTCTTTAGTGCTCTGAGATTTTTGAAAAATATGCCATGAAAATCCACTAAAGAGAATCTGAAGTCTTTAGAGGGCTGTCCACATGTGTGGAAGGAAGGCTGTTATAGCATAACTCCCACTTTCAATGATTTCCAGCATGGGAGTACTCTTATTCCTTGTAGCTGGTTTATTCACTTAGTTAAAACTTACTTGCTAGGTCAAAGGAGATAGTAATTTATCTCTTACTCTCATTGCTTCTTCCTTTCTCACTATCTTGCTAGCAGTTTAATCAGAGGATTTATGGGCTGGGCAAAAGCAATTTTTCTGTTTGTTATCTGTAGAATACAGACATTTTCCCCTCTTCTGTATTGGGTTAGTAGGCTATTTTTTTAAATTGACAATTGGAGTGATTTTGTAATAACTTTTAGGAAAATCTGCACATTTCTTAGCCTTCTCAACATCTTTTTTTGTCCAGCCTCTCAGCTGACTATAAAGTGGGTTTCATGGTCCTTCTACAGACTGAAATTGAGTAGAGGTGCACCTCATTCTCTGGGTCCTAAGATTCGGAAGGGCTCCAACTAAAAGAACAGCTTGGCCCTGGAGCTCAGTAATGGTACTATGGCAATGCTAGTGCTTTGTTTCAACCTTGGGGTGGTTGGCTGGTCTGCTGGGAAGGTGAACAGCAAGCAAAAAATTATACAGATTTCTACTGTTCATATACCGAAGTCAGTCAGGTAAGTGTGCAGAAGGTAGTAAGTGTGAGAAACAAGGAAGAAAGATATTAATTTCCCATGGCATATCCCTTGTAGAACATCTTACTTGGTGAATAGTTGGCCAAAAACCAAAGGTCATTTGAATTAAGGAGTTTAAAACCTATACATTCTTAGGTTACCTTGATTTTCCTAAAGATCTCACCACAGGTTTTGGGAAAATCCTGTCAGATTCAGCGTCAGTCTTGCTCCATTTCTAAGAGTAAGTGGCATATGTTGAACAGAGCTAGCTGGGCAGGTAGGAAGACAACAGAGGGAGATGAAGTAACCACTGACTACTGGCCAGAAGTTTGCACTGCTGTCCACAACCAACTTGTAACTAGCTAGTGACCTTAGGCAAGTCATTTAACTTCTTTATCTGTCACCGATGTATAAAAAGTTTCTTGGCAGTCATGAGGCAGCTATTAAAATTGCTTTACTGGCAGTGTGCCATCAGACCCTCAGAACTCTAACTCTGCAGTGGACAGTGTTACCTAGATTTAACTAGTGGTGGTGCAATTTTGTTTTCTCATCTGTAAACGGGAACCACATATCTCCAAACCTGTCTTATGCTAAAATGGAAAAGGGAGCAGGAAGAGATGAATGTGGGAAGGGGCGAAAGGGGGTGGAGTATATGATTTAGGGGTGGGAAGGGTAAGGAAGCTTTTAGGGAACAGGAAAGAGAAGAGAGAAACGGAAGGGGCCGGGAGGGGACAGTTTACAGTGGAAGGAAAAAACTGTTAGTAGGTTACCATCTAGAAAGACGCCTGGGGTAGAAAAGAGTGAGGTGTTAGGCCCAGCTGCAAGCCATTCTTGGTTTCTGCCTCGCCCTCACTCCCTGCATCTGACTAGCCACCAGATCCTCTTGCTGTGACTGTTTCCTCAGTGCCTTTCGTGTTGCTGTTGCCTTTGGCTGGTCCTCAGCAGCTCTCAGGGCCACCATAGCAGTCAGCTACGTCTAGGCACAAGCCACTACATTGTCCTAGCAAGGCTTCTGGGTCACTTCTGGCTTTGTTTCCTAACTCTTCACCACTTGCTCAGTCTGCACCAGGCATAGTGAACTACTTGTCCCTACTCTATGGTGGGCCATGTTCTTTCACTCCTTTATTCCTTTAAACAAGCTGTCCTTTTCCCTCTGCCTCTAGAAACCCCCTCATCCTTCAACCCTCACCCCAGAGATCCTCTCTTCAAAAGTCCTCTCCAGGTCGTAACTGGCTCTGCCGCTGTCGTCTACAATGGCTGACCTGGTTTTTTCTCCTTCCAAACTGATAAAGCACGTTAGCCGCCAGGTGGCGGCACAGCATCAGGGAATGACACCTGTGATTTCAGTTGGAATTACAACCTGGCAATGATCATGGGTGTGGAATCATAGAAGAAGAAGGGACAAACTCTGTGGTCCATTTGGTCTAGTGGTTTTCAGAAACTGCGTCATGAAGCCCTGGGACTTCCTGGGAACTCGGCTGCCTAGTGCAGAGAGAGAAGTTTTATTTTACAGCCAGGGCTTCTACGCCAGTCCAATCCTTTTATTTGACCAATGAGAAGCCGCAGCCTGGAGCGATGGCTTGATTAAAATAGCAGGGCTGATTGTAGAGCTGCAGCTCTCCAGCCAGGCATAGTGTTTCCCTGTTCCCAGGGCTGCATATTTCCCAGTGCTGTCACAGGCCTTGGAGGATTACCCTGAGGATTGTGGTGCAACTTGATAAGAGCTTGAAGCAAAGAACATTCTTGCCTTGTCATTTTGTTACTTTGCAATGACTCTATTGGCAACAAAATAATAGTACAGAATTTATATCTTCATATCTATATATTCTATATTATCTAAAGTTCTTAAGGTAAAGTTTATGTTTTGTTTTTGTATTTCTTATCATCTAAAATGAATTTCTGTATTTGGAACTCACTCATCTTAGTGGCTCAGACAGTAAAAAGCGTCTGCCTACCATGCGGGAGACCTGGGTTCCATTCCTGGTTCACGAATATCTCCTGGAGAAGGAAATGGCAACCCACTCCAGTACTCTCACCTGGAAAATCCCATGGACAGAGGAGCCTGGTAGGCTACAGTCCATGGGGTCGCAAAGAGTTGGACACAACTGAGTGACTTCACTCACTCATTTTCCAGCCTTTGTTGAGGGTTTTGTCCAGTTCTGGGCATAGGAATCCATAGCTTAAATAAGGCTTGATCCTTGCCCTTGAAAGAAGTCTCGGTGGGAGAGACAGATAAAAAGGTGAAAAACATATTACATACTGTGGTAAGTAGAGTGAGGAAGAAGCCATGAACCTGAGTCTGAAAATGATGGCTTATAGTAGAGCACTCTTGTTTGGCTTCATCTTAAGCCCTCAGCAAGTCCTCATTCCTGTCGCTGACGACTAAAGTTGTCTTCCAGAAGGCAAATGTGAGGTACAGTAGCACTGTATATTTCTCTCCTCAAAATGGAGGGAAAAGGAATTCTTAGAGTGGGAAACACGCCCCTAATTTTCACTTTTCTGTAAGTGTAGCCACCTCACCCTTCAGTCCTTTCTTTCTTTGCCCTGTACTCCAGATTACTTTCTTTGAAGACAAAAACTTTCAAGGCCGCCACTATGACAGCGACTGCGACTGTGCAGACTTCCACATGTACCTGAGCCGCTGCAACTCCATCAGAGTGGAGGGAGGCACCTGGGCTGTGTATGAAAGGCCCAACTTTGCTGGGTACATGTACATCCTACCCCGGGGCGAGTATCCCGAGTACCAGCACTGGATGGGCCTCAACGACCGCCTCAGCTCCTGCAGGGCTGTTCACCTGGTGAGTCTGGAGGTGGTGGACTCTCTCTCTCTCTCTCTCTCTCTCTCTCCTTCCCCTTCCACTCCTTTAGGCTTTTATGTAGAGGAGTTTTCTTAAGATTTGCCTACCTGTTAAGGGGTGGTTGTCTCTTGTTGGCTGCTGAGGCTTCAGTCAAATGTTAGATCAGTTCATCATAAGACTACACGATTTATTTCCACTTTCTTTACCCCTTACATATTTTAAGGAATAAAGTTTTCCTTATTGAACATCAGCTGTTTTAGTCAGTACACAGTAGGGACGGGAGTTCAGATCATCTCGCTTTCAAGATGGTGGGTCCTGAACTGCTCTCTTCTCTGAGTTCCTAGCCTGCTGTTCATTTCCGTAACAGTTGCTGTTGTTTCCCCCTTGTTTTCTTTTTCTTTTTTTTCAGTCGAGTGGAGGCCAGTATAAGATTCAGATCTTTGAGAAAGGGGATTTTAATGGTCAGATGTATGAGACCACGGAAGACTGCCCTTCCATCATGGAGCAGTTCCACATGCGGGAGGTCCACTCCTGTAAGGTGCTGGAGGGCGCCTGGATCTTCTATGAGCTGCCCAACTACCGCGGCAGGCAGTACCTGCTGGACAAGAAGGAGTACCGGAAGCCCGTCGACTGGGGCGCAGCCTCCCCAGCTGTCCAGTCTTTCCGCCGAATTGTGGAGTGATGATACAGATGCAGCCAAATGCTGGCTGGCCTTGTCATCCAAATAAGCATTATAAATAAAACAATTGGCATGCATTCCGCTGTCTACTGTGACGCCTCTCCTTAAACACCTTAAACAGGGACCAGTCAAGTAGTGCCCACCACAGGATGCAGTTACATAAAGCAACTCACCCTTCAGGTTACCCTTCTGTATCTTTGTGCCAAACAAAATAGGATTGCATTAAAAGGATAGAAAATCATAGTGCCACATGGTGGCCCTCGTTGCTTAAGGTACAGTCATCATAGCTGCCATTTACTGTGTGCCTTCGTTTTCCCATTTCTCTTCACAATAGCCCTATAAGTGAGGGGGTAAGGGGGCAGTGTCTATTTGCATTTAACAAATAAATTGAGGCCTAGAGAAGTTCAAAAGTTGCCCAAATTTACCATCTGGTGAATGAAGGAACCTGGATTTGGTACAGGACATTTATATCTCCAAAGCCCTTGTCCTTTTTATTTCTAATTCTTTCAACACATTGGGGTTCTCTGTGCGTAATGTGAGACCACGAGAAATTGAAAAGCTAGGAAGGACAGGGCCTCCCAAAGTTCTGCTTGAGCCAGCACACCTATCAAAAATAGGCAGTGAAAACAGGGCTGTTACTTGAAAATAATAGAACTGTGTGTGTGTGCGCACATGCACACGTGTGTCTGTATGTGTGTGTGTGTGTTAGTCACTCAGTCGTGTCCAACTGTTTGCGACCCTACGGACAATAGCCCCCCAGACTCCTCTTGTCCATGCAAAAATACTGGAGTGGGTTGCTATTTCCTCCTCCAGGGGATATTCCTGACCCAGGAATCAAACCTGCATCTCCTATGTCTCCAGCATTGGCAGGCAGGTTCTTTACCACTGAGCCTCTTAGGAAGCCCTGTGTGGTAACTCTCTCAAAAAGTATTCATTTTGTTAACTTCCCCTGCCCTTTGTAATTTTGTCTGTTTTGAGTGAGGGGTTTTGATAAACCGGGGTAGAGGAATGGGAGGATGAGCACTGAGCTGCGGAAAGCTCTGGGCCTCCCGACCTGAAGCTAACTTGTCTGATCTCCAAAACCAGCTAGCTGAACCAAATGCTCACTCAGGTCCTGTCAAACATCAATATTCTCTGGAGGCTGAGGACTAGCTGATGACTAAGGACAACTGACACTCATTTTTAGAGGCATACTTTCAGGAAGTGGTTCAGAGATACCGCTCCTTTTCTGCCCAGGAAACTGGAGTGGTGGTAACAGTGAGTGAGGACCAGTCTCCTCTCATATCAACCGCTGCCACGTTCCATTCCATGGTGAGTCGGCCACAGTCTGTTCAGAATAGCCAGAAAAGCAGCTCTGGCAGCAAGATAGGAAAACAAGTGTCAGGATGACTAACCACAGCCTCAGAGAAGAAGAATATGGCTTTTGACAGATGAAACTGAATATCATTTCTAAATGTTAGATGCCTTTTGGTTCATGCCCTAATCCAGAAAGCAATTGCAACCATTCTCCCCAGCTGTAGAGACATCAATCAACTTGCACTTAAAAGGAATTTTACTAGCAATTGATATTAGAGGTCAAGAACACTTTACATTCTTATCAATCAGTCTCAGTTCTGGTACAATATTTTGGCATTAGAGTGAGAAGCTAGTGTCTCCCTCCCCCCCAACGCCCTGCCCCCCACCCCGGTTCAAGCACACCCAGAAGAGCACCGATATTATTTAGAATTATTATCTCCCTCCACCTTTTCTTATTTTGTTGCTCTGAAATGGGGGATTTCAAGAAAACTGGACAAAAACATTCTTAGACTATTTCAGCTCTGCTTCCATCCTGAACATTGCTCAGTGACAATTCCGTTCCTCGAGGCAGAGTCAGAAATGGATTCCAGTCCCTCCACTGGCACGTGTTAACTGTAAGTCACACAGTCTAATATGCATAACCTCAATTTCCTTATTTGTAAGATATAACAGTTTGTGGGCATTAAAATGAGATAATATATGAAAAATACGTAACATCCATTATTTATAGTAGCTGTATCCTATAAAGAGTGTGAACACAGAATAGCAAACACTGAACTACTTTTTCCTAAAGGAAATACAGGGTTGGGTTCCTGTGAGCCTCTGGTCACACCATTCTTGTCAATTAATCAATATATAACCTTTTAAAATATGTGTTTCTTGTAATATATATTATTGATTCATTATTTTCTCTGTAAGGCACATCACAGCTTTCTTATGCTTGGGAACACTGGACAGGACCTTAGCACTGCCTTGGAGTGGCTCTATATAGCAAAATCATGAACCAAGAAGGAAATAATGCAAAAAACATAGAAACACTGCAAAAAGAACTCCTGTTTACAGTACAAGAGCAGAAACAAGAAGGCAGAGGGTTTATTCCACCTCAACTGGGAATGTGCACATTGGGTGACAAATTTTTTGCTGCGGTGTTCATGTCTGAGAATGACCTCAAAAGCACCATGAGCCGTGATTTGGGAATTACACATGCGCTGAAGTGAGTGGGCAAATTCACAAGTACAGAATCTGTGAATGACGAAGATGGAGTACCTTTCCCACCTTGGTGCCTGACCTGGTAGCTTTCCCCAAGACATTAAGTATTAGACCTCTGTTGTCAAGTTTCTGTTTTCTGGGTTTTGTTATTCTACTTGTTTAGCTTTTTCATAACTTTAATACCCCAGTTGTTTTCAGAAAAGCATCTCGGCATTTTGGCAGATGCTTCCTAGTTGGAAAGAAACATATCAGAATCATCCAACCCATCCTGTTGCCTTGAAAAACAGCCACCGTCCACAGGAGTCTGGCTGTCCCTTAGTTCTCACACCCGCCTCCCTCCTGGTTGAGTCCTACTAATCCCCGGGCCAGCAGGGTCGTCCAGAGAGCTCATACACACACACACACACACACAGTTTTCTCACTTTCTCCTGAGTCTGTCTTGTTTGCGGTCTCTTAGGCAACAGAGAACAGTGAATCACCAAGCTTTCTTTCTAGCCCTTTGCCTGACTAGCCCTTAGCATCCGGAGAGAAGGCTCCCTCTATGCAGGGGAAGCCACGTCCACCGGCACCTCCTCCCTCTGCCTCTTTCACTCAAGCCTCAAACTTCAAAATCAGAGAACTGTGTGCCCAGAGGGGCTGGGGGTCTTGCGTACACTATAACAAGGGAGAGAGAGGCTTTTTAACTCCAGTTTACAGACAAGGAACTCGGGCTCAGAGATGATGAACAACTTGTCCAAGGTTACCAGTTCCCACGTTCTGGTTCTTTCTGCTGCACCATGCAACTTCTGCTTCTCATCCTTCACAACATAGAGCCAGGGTACCTTCTGTCATAACATGAGCTATTTCTTTTTAAATAGCTTTATAGAGATAGAATCCACACACCATACAATTCACCTGTTGAAAATGTACAGCTCAGTGGTTTTTAGTGTATTCACAGCCATAAGCAACCATCTCCACAGTCAATTTTAGAGCACTTTTGTCGCCTCAGAAAGAAACCTGCACTCTTTGGGGGTCACTGCCATTGCCCACCCCCACCCCCAACCCCCAGCCCTGGCAATCACCAATCCCCCGTCTCTATTTATGTATTTGCCTATTCTGGACATTTTACAAAAACGAACCCATGTAATAAATGGTCTTTTGTGACTGACTTCTCTCCCTTAAATGTTTTCAGAAGCCATTCATGTTGTATCATGCTTCATTCTTTTTCTGACCAAATAATATTCCATTGTGTGGATATCCCACACTTTGTTGATCCATTCACCAGCTGATGAACATTTGAATCCTGTTGCTATAAACCTTCCTGCACAAATGTTTATGTGGACACATAGTTTCATTTTGCCTGAGTATACACCCAGCAGGGCAAATAGGTCAGGGAGCCTAAGCTGTTTCTTCTTAAATGCTGGAAGCCTGTGGGGACTTGAAGCCACACAGACCTTGGTTCAAAACTCTCCTACTTTCTAGCTGTAGGATTTCAGGCAAAAACAAATCTCTTAGTCTCTGTTTTCTTGTATGTAAAATGAAGATAATTACACCCACTTCTCAGGGGTTTTGCTGGCACTAGAAGTGATAATAAAGGGAAATTCTTAATTCAGTGAATGATCCAAAGGAGCAGGTACTCAGTAAGGGCAGTTATTCTAAAATCCTCCCAAACAGGGAGTCCCTGCAGGGGCAGACGTGAGAGGAGTGGTTGGCGCTGAAAAGCTTGGAGCCCGCCGGCTGGTCTCTTCAGTCCCTCCCCACTTCAGTGATCCGTGAGTGTCTGGGGGACGGTGTCTGGTGCACAGGTACAGAGGAGGGAGGAAGGGGGCAGTTTATGGAGGCTGGGGAGGATTACAGGAGAGCAGAGAACTCCTGCCCTTGAGGGGAGCAGCTACTTGCACAGAAAGGGAAAGGTGATCTCTCTCACTTCATTTCTTCCAGGCCTTGGGATGCCCCCTTGGTTTCCTCTTACCTCTGTAAACCATCTCATTTCCTTTCTCTTTGGTGAAATGGCTTCCTGTCTCCCCAGCACCCTGGTGGCCCTTTGTGAGTCAGCAGCCTCCGGGGCTCAGCAACCTGGTTGAATGGTTCTGGAATTGATGAGCTCCAAGGGAAAGCCTGCCAGCACTTTGTCTCCTGGGAGGACACTGGGCAGAGATTTGTTCCCATTGTTCATGCCCCACCTCCCTGAACAGGCCACATTAGCCGGCGCGCTGACCCGTGGGCCTGGACAATGGGGGTCTGTCTGGGGTGCTGACCTCTGCGCTTCTCAGCACACACCGCGTGCTGCGCGGAGCTCATGGGGAACTTGATGACCCTGACTAGGCTAGTTCTGCAGGGTCCAGCACTCAGGACAGCAAGAGAAATCTTTAGACCATGTGTTCCGGTGAGGGGCAGGGGGCTTCCTGCAGGTTGCTTATAAACTAGAAACAAAGGCATCTCAACCACTAACAAGCTTTGGAGGCCTCCTCTAAAAGCCAGGGGTCTTTGCCGTGGAGAGGGAGCTGGCTGTGTCTCAGGCTCACAGTCATACAGGTGCTATATAGGTGCTGTTCCAGAGTTGATAGGGCCCTTTCATATGCAACACCATATGTACCCCTCATCACGGTTATGAGAAAAAAGACAATATTTTATTCCCACTTTACATGTGAATACACTGAGTCACTAAAGGACTATGTGACTGTAGGGGTCATTATAGACCTCTTGGGTCCCCACGGTCAGCAGAAGCCCTTTGGTATAACAGGTGCTCACGCCAAAAGTCTCTCCCATGATATGACAGCTTTGTAAAGATCATCTTAAGAAGGATGCATCCTTTCAGAGTAGGTGGCTTCTGTGATTGACTGAAATCCAGGTGAGCACAGGACTGCTGGGCTGGGGAGGGATGTGTGAGTGTCAGTGAGCATGCATCAGAAAGACACATAGAGATGCTTTCTGTTTAGGCCTTGTTTTGTGTTATCTTCCTTTCTGCCTTTCATTTTTCTGGTTTCTGATTGGGCCCTGCTGCAACAGGACAATCTGACAGATCTGTCAAGTAAAGTGGAGGTTTGATGGGTTATCCTTCAGGCCTATCCTTTTAAGCA
Organism: Redunca redunca; assembly: GCA_006410935.1. Classification (NCBI taxonomy): domain Eukaryota; kingdom Metazoa; phylum Chordata; class Mammalia; order Artiodactyla; family Bovidae; genus Redunca; species Redunca redunca. The sequence continues at coordinate 739,475 of SJYQ01095304.1, read as the reverse complement.
AACCCAGTTCATGAAAAGTTTCAAACGTACAAAACAAGTAAATTAGGGGGAGAATATTAACTTTAAAGTGGCTACTTACAGGAGTCTTTTAAAAGTTTACATTGAAAATTTCAGCAAAATGCAATGCTCATGGAAGACTTACTATCAAAGAGTTGTGTGTTGAGTGAGAATCTATCACATGCTAGATAAAGCTGAGGTACCCAGACTTATCAAAGGAGATGCTCTGAGTCTGTGACAGTCTCTTCCTGTTCTCACACCCTGAAAAGAGGACCCTTTCTCTGCCTTGGGGCCCACACTTTAGCGTATCCTGTGTGCTGTGTGTGGTAGGTCATTTCAGCTGCGTCCGATCCTGTGTGACCCCATGGACTGTAGCCCACCAGGTTCCTCTGTCCATGGAATTCTCCAGGCAAAAATAGTGGAGTGGGTTGCTGTGCCCTTCTCCAAGAAATCTTCCTGACCCAGGGATCGAACCTGCGTCTCTTATGTCTCCTGCATTGGCAGGAGGGTTCTTTACCCCTAGTACCACCTGGGAAGACCCAGAAGAATTCTATATATCGCAAACTCCAAAATACAAACTTTCTGCATTTCTGTTTAAATCTCTGTCTCTGTCTTTCTCTGGTTTAATAACCAATTGGATAATGGTAATTACGGGAGAGAGTCACTTAGGCTGAAATGGATCCACTAGACCAGGGAAGAGGGAGAAAATCACAGTCTCTGTCCTGGGAAACCAGAGAAACGGGGTCTGATTCAGGTTTTTATTTTCTTGTTTGGGAAGGGTAGCTTCATTAAGGGCTTCCCCGGTGGCTCAGATGGTAAAGGATCTGCCTGCAATACGGGAGATGCAGATTTGATCCCTGAGTCAGGAAGACCCCCTGGAGAAAGGAATGGTTACCCACTCCAGTATTCTTGCCTGAGAGATGGTTAGATAACATCACTGATGCAAAGGACATGAATCTGAGCAAACTCCAGGAGACGGTGACGGACAGGGTAGCCTGGCATGCTGCAGTCCATGGAGTCACAGAGAGCACGAGAGTCGGACATGACTTAGAAACATGCTTCATTAAATTCACCCTTTTAAAGTATTTGCCTTGATGAGTTTTGTTAAGTGTCTACAGTTGTGTAACCACCGGCACGATCAAGGTCTAGACCACTTTCATCACCCAGTTAAATTCCCCTCTGCCCCCTTGCAGCCAATCCTTTCCACCCTTCTTGCTCTGGAACCACTGATCTGTCTTGTCTCCCCAGAGCCCCCTTCTAGAATGCCATGAAGGTGGATCATGCAGCCTGGAGCCTTCTGTGCCTGGATTCTTCTCTTAACATGATGCTTTTGAGTTATATCTGACTTGTTGCATATTAGTAGTCTATTTTTTTAAGTTACCGAGTGGTGTTCTACTGTATGGATATACCACATTTTGCTTTATCACTTACCGGCTGAAGGAAATCGGGTTGCTTCCAGAAGGCCTGCCTAGTTGACAGTCACTTCCTATCACACAAAGAAGGCATTTAGCCAAAGCATTTTCTATAAGATAACTCTCTTCTCTGTACTCGGGTGATGTGGTTTAGGGAGGTACCTAGAATTGCCTGGAATTCCTGGTTTGGCAAAATGACACTCAGACTCAGAGGGAGGAACCTGCTTACCTCAGCTCCCTGGGGACCTTGATTAGGTCTGTCCCTATCGGTCTAGTCGCCAACTGGTAGTCCTGGGCCCAGGTCTAGCTAATGCCCTATCCTGGCTCACAGGTTCACAGGTGGCCAGGCTAACCCAGGGGAGAGCTCACCGATTTTAGTCTCTGGGGGGCAAGGGTGGTGCTGGGGAATAGGCTGCTAGGTCCCAGGCCCGTTGAGGGAGTAGCTTTGTTCAGTGTCTCCTTTTAGCCATCTGGGTGTATGGGCCTCTGTTTTCACTCTTGCTCTAGGCCTGCTCCTGCTGGTAGCTGGGGAGGCTGGCCTGGGGCCTCCTCATCAGTAAATGTTGCCTCTGCACTGGTGGCCCTCTAGTGGCACAGAGGACACAATTCTGTGTCTAAAAGCACCTGCTCTGCCTCCAGAGCACAGCTCCTGTGCCGGGAGGATCTTACCTCATTGTTCCATCTGGTCCCCTGACTGATGGCAGCTGTCCGGCCAGGAGAAAACAACCCGTGCTTGGCAGTCCTCCCCGGCGTCCTGATCGGCTGCCTCGCTCACCCCCCACAGCAGCTGTTTCCTCCTCACCACCCTCCAGGCTCCCCACACACCCGGTCTCTCCAGATACCTCCACCTCCTACTCGGTGGGAGCAAGAAAGACCGCAGGGCCAGGCTTACTCAGCCCGCTCCCCGTTCCCCACAGGATTCTTCCTGTCTCCACAACATCAGGGGTCCCTGACATTTTGTTCTGGTCAAGGGTAGATCCACCTTCCTCTCTCTCCACATAAAGACTCCTGTATCTATGTCTCCTGAGCCACAGGCTCCAGCTTTCATTGTGTCCTTGTCTCCTCCCATTTTTGCTCGATCACAAAATCCTAACTTCTGTGGATTCCTCCAAGGCTCCCCTTCTGACCTTCCCACCCCGCCCCCCAACACACACACTCTTGAGCCTCTGCTCATCCTCCCCTCTCCCCACCCCAGGCCTCCAGGCTTCTCATTCCTCGCCTATCCATCAGCCTTCCTGTGTTCAGAGTGTTCTTTCAAAACCACAGTTGTGATTGTGTCACTTCCTCGATTTAAACCCTTCTAGTGAATTTCTCAGGTTTGGAGTGTTCTGAACCAAATCATTGCAAAGAAATAGAGGAAAACAACAGAATGGGAAAGACTAGAGATCTCTTCAAGAAAATTAGAGATGCCAAGGGAACATTTCACGCAAAGATGGGCTCGATAAAGGACAGAAATGGTCTGGACCTAACAGAAGCAGAAGATATGAAGAAGAGGTGGCAAGAATACACAGAAGAACTGTACAAAAAAGATCTTCATGACCAAGATAATCACAATGGTGTGATCACTCGCCTAGAGCCAGACATCCTGGAATGTGAAGTCAAGTGGGCCTTAGAAAGCATCACTACAAACAAAGCTAGTGGAGGTGATGAAATTCCAGTAGAGCTATTTCAAATCCTAAAAGATGATGCTGTGAAAGTGCTGCACTCAATATGCCAGCAAATTTGGAAAACTCAGCAGTGGCCACAGAACTGGAAAAGGTCAGTTTTCATTCCAATCCCAAAGAAAGGCAATGCCAAAGAATGCTCAAACTACCGCACAATTGCACTCACCTCACATGCTAGTAAAGTAATGCTCAAAATTCTCCAAGCCAGGCTTCAGTAATAACGCGAACCGTGAACTTCCAGATGTTCAAGCTGGTTTTAGAAAAAGGCAGAGGAACCAGAGATCAAATTGCCAACATCCCCTGGATCATGGAAAAAGGAAGAGAGTTCCAGAAAAACATCTATTTCTGCTTTATTGACTATGCCAAAGCCTTTGACTGTGTGGATCACAAGAAACTGTGGAAAACTCTGAACGAGATGGGAATACCAGACCCCCTGACCTGCCTCTTGAGAAATCTGTATGCAGGTCAGGAAGCAACAGTTAGAACTGGACATGGAACAACAGACTGGTTTCAAATAGGAAAAGGAGTACGTCAAGGCTGTATATTGTCACCCTGCTTATTTAACTCATATGCAGAGTACATCATGAGAAACGCTGGACTGGAAGAAGCACAAGCTGGAATCAAGATTGCCAGGAGGAATATCAATAACCTCAGATATACAGATGACACCACCCTTATGGCAGAAAGTGAAGAGAAACTAAAAAGCCTCTTGATGAAAGTGAAAGAGGAGAGTGAAAAAGTTGGCTTAAAGCTCAACATTCAGAAAACGAAGATCTTGGCATCTGGTCCCATCACTTCATGGGAAATAGATGGGGAAACAGTGGAAACAGTGTCAAACTTTATTTTGGGGGGCTCCAAAAATCAGTGCAGATGGTGATTGCAGCCATGAAATTAAAAGACGCTTACTCCTTGGAAGAAAAGTTATGACCAACCTAGATAGCATATTCAAAAGCAGAGACATTACTTTGCCAACAAAGGTCTGTCTAGTCAAGGCTATGGTTTTTCCAGTGGTCATGTATGGATGTGAGAGTTGGACTGTGAAGAAGGCTGAGTGCCGAAGAATTGATGCTTCTGAACTGTGGTGTTGGAGAAGACTCTTGAGAGTCCCTTGGACTGCAAGGAGATCCAACCAGTCCATTCCAAAGGAGATCAGTCCTGGGATTTCTTTGGAAGGAATGATGCTAAAGCTGAAACTCCTGTACTTGGGGCACCTCATGCGAAGAGTTGACTCATTTGAAAAGACTCTGATGCTGGGAGGGATTGGGGACAGGCAGAGAAGGGGATGACAGAGGATGAGATGGTTGGATGGCGTCACCGACTTGATGAACCTGAGTTTGACTGAACTCCAGGAGATGGTGATGGACAGGGAGGCCTGGCGTGCTGCAATTCATGGGGTTGCAAAGAGTCGGACACAACTGCGCGACTGAACTGAACTGAACCAAATCCAGACTTCCCAGGCCGTCGCTCACATCCCCCATGAGGCAGCACCCTGTGCCACTGGCCTGGGGTGCTGTTGTGCAGTGACTGGGCAGGGCCATCCAGCCACGCAGAGAAGGGGCTTGGGGAAACCACAGGCCCACACAGGGGCTCACAGGCCTCGTCTCTTTCCACTCTCCCAGGCTCCCTCACCCCCACCTCCAACCCACAGCACTCACAATGAATCGGTGAATCACTGATAATCCTTCAAACAGCCTGCTGTTTCCTGCCAGGGATCACCCTCCCTACCTTTCCCAGGTAAGTCTCCTCCTCATCCTTGCTATCAGCTCAGATGTTTCCTGGGGTAGGGGTAGGGGTGTGGGAATGAGCTGGGGGAGGGCGGGGAGGGTTTCCTCTGCTGACATCACCTCTTCCCATTTGGTTACACGCTTTCATCTCAGCTTCTGCCACTTTCCACCCTCACCACTACCCCCGACCTCTGTATCCTCAGTCACAGCTGTCTCTCCACATTTCTCTCCTCCTTAGACCATGAACTCCTTGAGGTCGGAGGCTGTATCTCATCCATATATCACCAGGATGGATGTCTGTTGTTACATGGACATTTACTGTGCACCTACTGTGTACCAGGTGTTTTGTGTACATTGCCAGTACTACTGGGCTAGGAAGAAAGATTTCTCCTGAAGACCTAAACTTAGGCATAACTTACCAAGCATAACAGCAGAGATGTTCAAAGTCATCTTAGGACAACAGAAAGACTCCTCACCCTCTGAGTTTTATTGTATCCTAATGGAAATTTTAATTGCAGGTGTGCATGCTAAGTTGCTTCACTTAGCATGTCCTACTCTGCAACCCTAAGGGCTGTAGCCCATCAGGCTCCTCTGTCCATGGAATTCTCCAGGCAAGAATACTGGAGTGGGTTTCCATGCTCTCCTCCAGGGCATTTTCCCAACCCAGGGACTGAACCCGCATTTCTTATGTCTCCTGCATTGGCAGGAGGGTTCTTTACCACTAGCGTCACTTGGGAAGCCTCTTTATGAGCAGGGATGAGTTAATAAACAGGGTGGGTTTGGTGATCCATGGAATCCAAGAAAAGTCAAGGCTCAGGGACAATGTTGGGTGAGTAGGTGAGAATGTCCTAGCACTGACTTTGGAAGAGGAAGCCTGGGGGTACCTTCCCAAGGACAGGAGGTGGAGGAGGTGGGCTTTCGATGGCTGGTTCTCTAGCTGACAGCTGTCAGACATGAGGCCTGCAGCTATCCTCATCTGAGTCCATGTTTTTCAAACTCGACTCTGATTCTGACCTGGCTTCTGACTAATGTGACTGTGGGTTGGGCATAAGGGCTAAGAGTTCTGTGTCCTCCAGTTGTTATGACTCATAAATTACTGTCCCATCTTTATTGCACTGATACAAGTTGGTTTCCAGACTTACAATGCTGAAGGCCAAATCTTGCACCAGGACAACCTTACCAAAGTGATGAAAGGTATTCTGTGAAAAAAACCTTAGGACGCAGCAGCGTTTCCAGGAGGTGACATGTCAGTGGAGCTATGTAGCTATGAATGAGAACTTTTTGAATTTAGACATATGTAGGCTCTAAGGATAGATGACACAGATTCAAATTTTGGTAAATTATTTACTCTTTCTGTGCCTCAATTTCCTCATTTACTAAATGGGAAGAGTGACACTGCCTACCTAGCTGTCATCATTTTCTCTACATCTTAGGCCTGTTCCATCGTTGCACTGATTCTCAGCCAGAAATGCTAAATGAGAAGTTATGGATGAGCAAGCTAAAGCTCAGAGGGTTGAAGTAAATGTTCCAGGCTCACAGAGCCATAAGCAATTGGAGCCCAGATTCAAACCCAGGCTGCCCGTTCCCCTTCTGTCCTACCCACTTCCTTACACCATAGCTTCCAGTTTTGAACCAGATAGGGGCCCGGGGCCTCTACGTGCACTGGTTCCACCTGCTGCTTTAACTGAGCACTGACCTGCCACTGCTGCTGGCAATACCCACTAGCAAAGGGAAGCCTCAGGCAGACAGGCAGAGGTGGATTTTCCAGATGTTTTTATCTGCTTAGTGGAGCTGTGGGCTGGCTTCTTTCAGGCGGACAGAATATTTTTTCCTGCCCTTATATAAACACTGGCATAGACTTCCCTGTTTCTAACTGGGGGAAAAAAAGGTTGATATTTTAATAAATATAATAAAAAAATTATCTAAAGCGATGATAGCCTGTGATTCAAAGCCCCCAGGGTGCTGTCAGCAATTTGGCATTTCCAATTCTGATGGGAATACTAATGGCAGTCTAGAAGCAGTGTCGTTATGATTAAGACACTGCAACTATAGAGACTTAGAAGTGTGAACTGCAGCATAGGAACAAATGCCAACATCCCACCAGAGCCAGTTGTGTATGTCAGTTTTGGTTGGCTCCCCCTTTGAAACTCAAGTTCTAGTTTCTTCACAAGGAACACCAAGAGGTTTCCTGGGATCAAGGACTATCTGAGCTGCTGCGGATGCTGGAGCATCTAGGCCATTGCCCTGCCTGGCAGAGGATGCTGTGGGCCAGAGAGGATGCATGCCTTGCCCAAGGTCACCAAGTTCAACAGGGCATAGCTGGGAGTAGGATCCAGGTCTTTTCCCCCAGACCAGCACTCTCTGTCTTATACCACGCCACCTCTGTATTCCCCTCTCTAAGCTCTGTTTCTCCCTCTGTAAAATGGTGTTCTAGTCAGTTGGGGCTACTGTAACAAATAACCATAGACCGGGTAGCCTAAGTAGCAGACATTTATTTCTCACAGTTCTGGAAGCTGGGAAGTCCAAGGTCGAGGCATGGACAGATTTGGTGTCTGGTGAGAGCTTGCTTCCCGGGATGCAGATGGCCATCTTGTGTCCTCACAAGCAGAGAGCAGAGAGGAAGTCTGCAATCCTGTTCCTAAGGGCTCTACCCTCACAACCTAATTTTGTGTTTTATAGTTTGTCCTGACAGATCATTTTAATAATATCTTAAGCCTTGACTCAGTTGAAATCTTAGAAATTTGTATAAGCCACAGGTAATTAAACATTTCTAGGTTGGGCTTCCCAGGTGGTGCTAGTGGTAAAGAACCCACCTGCCAATGCAGGAGACATAAGAGATACAGATTGAATCCATGGGTCGGGAAGATTCCCTGGAGGAGGGCATAGCAACCTACTCCAGTATTCTTGCTGGGATAATCCCATGCACAGAGGAGCCTGGCAGGCTATGGTCCAAGGGTCGAAAACAGCGAGACATGAATGAAGTGACTTAGCTTGCAGATTTTAACAAGACTTTGTGTAATTCTTGGAAAAAGAACCTGGTGTCTTTGGAGACATATGGAAGAGAAACTTTCTTTTTTTCAGTTATATATATATATATATATATATATATATATATGATGGTCATTCTGACCACTGTGAAGTGATAACTGGTTGTGGTTTTGATTTGCATTTCTCCAATGATTAGTGACTTGGAGATTCTGTATGTCTTCTTTGGAGAAATGTCTACTTAGGTCTTCTGTCCATTTTTTGATTGGGTTTTTTTTTTTTTTATATTGAACCCTCACAACCTAAATATATCCCAAAGGTCCTACCTTCAAATACCACCACATTGGAGATTAGGCTTCAATATATGAATTTACAGGGGACACACAGACATTCAGTCCAAAGCAAATGGAAGTTTAAAATAATTCTTAGATTGTTGTGAGAATTAAATGGGATAGTTTCTGAGAGTTGCTCTGTAAATTGCAGGTACTATACAGGTGTGGGTAGCCAATGGTGAGGAGCACACGTGTGTTTTAGAGACTGGCCTGGTTGGAACCTGTCGGGCCCTACATGGGAAACCTTGAAAAAGAAAAAGGCTAGCATTGCGGATGGAAACTAAGATGGCGCCTGGCGGAAGAGATGGGGGCGTAGTCTATGTTGTCTGTCAAAACTTCTGATTGGCTCTCTTGATTTCTGTGCACGTAGACAGCGCGTGATCACCATAGACTCCTGTTATAATGATGGCACATGACGATTTGACCTTTAACGTGATTGGTGTAACTATGGAAAGTCCCTTGCAAACCCCTCCCCGCTTGCCTTTATAAGCAGGGAGTTTGTAACAATAAAGCGGAACCGCACTAGATGGAACCCCTGTCGCGTCTGATTGTCTCTCGCTCGCCGAGGGGCTGGGTTGGTGGACAGCAGGCTCACCTTTCCTTGGGACCCCCTCAGCTCTCTGCTGAGGGAAGTTCCACTGCCTCTCTCTCTTTCTTCGGAGCGCTCCCCACAGAACCTTGCTTCCCACTTGCTTCTCTAAACCCCAATTTCTATAAGATGGGGTGATCCATCTTTTGCATAAAGCTGTTATTTTTATAATTGACTTTTTTTAACCTTCAAAACTGCATGTTTGTCCCCCTTAAGATATTTTCATTGACTTTTTTTAGGTTAAAATTTATGAAGTATCTGAGAGACATTTTCTGTAGGCCAATGTTTTTATTATTATTTTATTATTGTGGCAAAAGTCACTTGATATGAAACATTATTTTAACCATGTTTAACTGCACAGTTCAGTGGCACTAAGGATATTCACGTTGTACAACTCTCACCTTCATCCATCTCTTGAATTTTTCACTTTCTAAGCTGAAATAAGATTTAAACGAGATGCTCTATACAAATGTATACTTCTGTCAAAATACTAACTACTAAATTCTCCATCAAAGATAAAGGATATTAATTCTTTCATATGCTGCCCATATGGAGCCCTGAAATCAAACTTTTGGGAATATTCTTCTAGAAATAGAAGAAATGTTGATTGTAATAGGAATTGGCCCAAATTAAACAAAGAAAACTTTTCCTTATCCAAGAGTGCCTACTGTTTCCAAAGGTGTCAGTAAAACCAGCTTAGCAGAGAACAGGCAGCCATGACATCCCATGAGGTTGACAAGATGTCAAGGGCTGGCTGTCAAAACGAAGGGCTGTCACCTCAGTGTTCAAAGGACTTGGCTGTGCTATTTATGGGAGCCTAATTTGCTTATGTAAGAGAACACTCAAGACTGCCATCTTTATAGCCAGTGCAGATCAGCCCCACAGGGCTGCTGTGTGAAGAGAGTGGACTGCTAATCCTCCAGTTAGCGTTCTTCCTCTGCTGTCATGGAGGACGGTAAGAGATGCTTATCCAGATTTCACGTTTTTTCCAGTCTGTTTTTAGCTCCACGGTGTCCTGCCTTCCTGGTCTTACCCCTTTATATTTGCTGTTTAAGGCAATCCACGTGTGTAAAAGCTGTACACAGTACAGAACAGTGTTCTGTCTCCTTCGCAGCCCTCCTCTATCCTGACACCCCTGTTCTCCCCACCAACGGGCAACCACCCACTCCATGTTCTCTTCTCTGCCCTCAGGGATATTCCTTTCATTTTGTCCTACTTGCTCAATTAAGATAGACTCATCGAGAGCCTGGGCTAGGTATTGGGGATAGAGCAGTGACTAAGAAGAAGTCAAAAATTCCTGTCCTTACAGAGCTTACGTACAGATGGTACTTCTGACCTTTGTATGTGCAGCAGAGCATATGCGTGCTCAGATGTGCCCAATTCTTTGCAACTCCATGGACTGCAGCCATACAAGCTCCTCTGTCCATGGAATTTTCCAGGCAAGAACACTGGAGTGGGTTGCCATTTCCTACTCGAGGGGATCTTCCTGACCCAGGGATCAAACCCATGTCTCTGACATCTCCTGCACTGGCAGGCAGATTCTTTACCATTAGGGTCACCTGGGAAGCCCCTTGTATGTGCTTTCTTTGCTTTTATAACCATGTCCACCCCAGCTTCAGTACATCAATCATTATTTTATACACTTTCCTATACATTGTTTTTTTCTCTTAATCCTGATTCTAGCAGACTAATAATAAAAGATATGATGTTTAAACCTAACCCAGAGGTCTTTTTGTTTTGGTCACCTGGGCCCCAGACATTAGTCTCAGCCAGAAGGAAGGTAAAGTCCACAGATGACTCCTGGCCAGACAGGTAGGAAGGAAGGGCTAGAGCTACAGTCTTTTGGGGGAAAACCTTGGTAACCAGGTCCCAGACTACTGCCGGAGGATTAATATTGGATTAATCAGGGTTTTTTATGTTCTCAGGATCAGAAATCCAACTTAGATTGGCCTGAACAAGGTGGTAAGGCCTCAGGGGCAGCTCCCAGGGCCGGAAAAGGACAGAATTACCAGCTCCAGGGTCGAAGGTTACATTCAGCTCTCCATCAGTCCCTCTTCTCTGCATTTGTCTGGTTCAGTGGGCATGTTGGCCTCCATCTGTCCTCAGGAAGCAGACCCTTTGCGTTTTAGTGGGGAACAAGAGTACTACAGGTCAGGCAAGGATACCTATTGGCCAGAACAGGGGCATGTGCTCACCTTTTTGTCCAGGGAGATGGTGTCTATTTCCAGGAGAAGGGGCATGAGAATGTTCTCAAAACAGAACAGTTACTAAGCCCTGTTTAATGGGCTTCTGGAAGTCACCCTTCTGGGCGGCATCCTTGCCAGTCCAATGTTTCTTGGACCAAATGGCATGCCTAAGACTTAAGTTAGAATGGAAATTTCCAGAGCTATTTTAGAGAGTTTTATACAACATCCATTTTGGTGCACTGACAAATCATTCTTTCACTGATTCACTCTTTCATCCAACATTAATAAGCATGTGCTTTATGCCAGGCAGTGTTCTGGGCATCTGAAGATACCTGGATGAATGCAAGATACCTGGTCCCTGGTCTGATAAGAGACTCACTCCCTGCCCTGAGAGCCTGGGGAAAGGAAATGGGCAGAGGGCTGCTGAGTTGTTTAACCCACACAAGTTGTGTACAGCAGGTTGTATACAGATGCCTTGGGAAGAGGGTGGGGTCAACTTACCCTGCCCGTGAGGAGCTTTCAGAGAAGAGAGGCACAGATGTGCAGAAGATTCGTGAGGTGGGGTAGGGGGCTTGAGATATATATATTAGAACTCTTTGGGGGACAATAAATAGAAAGCAAACTTAGCTAACTCCAGTTTAAAAAAAAAAAAAAAAGGCAGCATACGATTATAGCAGCATTCTGGAAACCCTGGAATGAAGACCTGGAAGACCAAAGGCCAGCCAGGCAGGAGCACGCGTTCTGCGTCTCTTGTCTTTAGTTCTGCCTCTCTCTGTCTCTAGCTCTTGCCAACCACCTCTCCCCCACAGATCAGCTTTCCCAATCCTCATGTGCGAGCATGGCAGGTGGAAGGGGTTGAAGGCTGAGTGGGAGAATGGAATGGGGAGGTGGACAGAGGCTAACAGAACAGCCTAGCATTCCACACAGGGCCTGGAACCTCGTGGCAGCCAGGCTGGACTCACAAGCCTTCCCAGGAAGCGAGTGAAGTCGGCCACTGCCAAGCGAGAGCCAGTTATCCCAAAGGAGCAAGAAGGGAAAACTGCCCGACCTCTGAGAGGGGGGATTCTTGCCTGAGGGGCCGCCTGGTGGAAGAAATGTCCAGAGAGCTGAGAAGAAAAGGATGACCTTCCACCAGAGGGATAAAAAGAAGCAGAAGTCCTGTGTCCCTCTCTAGGGCACCTACTAGTCACAAGCCAGTGAGTCTTGCTCAGAATGAAGTGTGACAGAAAAGAAGAAGGAAGTCCTCTCAGTATGAGTTTTACACCCATACAGCCTTGTTCTCCCAGAAGCCCCAGGCGGTGGGCACAGGAGTCAAAGGTTAATGGGAAGGGTTTCCTAAGTGGTCCCCCAGTGCTGCCGTGTGGGAGCTCACTCACCACCAGCTCCTAAGTGGCTGCAAACTGTGTGCACAACAGTGCTTTGTGACAAAGAAATAAACTTGCCTCTTCTCTGGATTCAATAAGCCAGTGGCCTGCAGAAGGACANACTCGTCGCCAAGGGAAGCATATTGGATAACATTTGTTAAACTGGTCTCATAGAAACAGTGTTGTGGGAGCCTGGAATCAGCACGTGGTGCTGCCAGAGGCCCTGCCGCTCTCCTGGTGCGATCTGCAGACAGGAGACCGAGGTCCAGGTGGGGGAGACTTGTCCGAGTTGCATAGTGACCTGTCTTTTTGTTGATGGCCAAAGGCAGTCTCTCCAAAAGTAAATCCAAGTATTTAAACATATATCTTGCTTCTATTTTTTAAGTTTTCCAAGTGTGATAGTCAACACAAAGTTTGAAAGAAAAGAAATCATCCAGTGCTATAATTATGATCATTTTGTTCTTTCACTTCCAGGCCTTTAAAGACACAATTTTTTTATGCAGTTGCACTCATACATGAGAGAAAATTCTTACTCAATAGCATGGTATTTCCTCATGCTACAGGTTTCAGGGTTGTCACCAAAAAAAGAAAAAAGAAAAACCCACAAATCCACGTTCAATGACAGAGTTGGACTCATGAAACATGCCTGGTCTGAACTTAGTTATAAATTTGACAACTATGTGTTTTTCTGGTGTCCCTCCTGTCCTAGATAATATTTTACGAAAAGATCACTTGTAACCAAAATGAGAAATAGGACAGGGAGAGAAACTGCCTGTTTTTGCCTGAAATCCCAGACATTATCAATGTTTATGTTCTGTTGGAACAATGGTTCTCAGCTCATCTGCACATTAGAATCACTTGGGGAAATTTTTTTAAAAAATGTTTATGCCTAGACCTTGTGCCCAGAGATTCCAATTTCGTTGTTTGGGGATGGAACCCTGGCAGAAGTACTAATACATTTTTCAAAGCTTTCCTAGGATCCTTCCTCAAAGGATCCTAATGTGTAGCCGAGATGGAGAACCACCAGTATAACAGACTGAATCCTTAGAAAGGTCCTCACCATGTGGCACGTAGAGGATAAGGGCAGATCAGTTAGAGTTCTGTCCTATGATAGGGGCTTTCTTGGTGGTCCAGTGGTTAAGACTCTGCGCTTCCAATGAAAGGGGCAAGGCTTCAATCCCTGGGTCAGGGAACTAAGGTTCCACATGCTGCACTGCACAGTAAAAAAAAAAAAAAAAATTTAATTAGAATTCTGTCCCATAATAAAGACTTTTGCCATCTGCAGAGTGTAACAGCTGCAATTTTAAAACATACTTAAAATTGTTTGGCAGGATATGGCTGAGAATACTGGGTGCTAAGTCATGTTCAACTCTTTGCAGCTGTATGGACTGTAGTCTGCCAGGCTCCCCTGTCCCTGGGATTCTCCAGGCAAGAACACTGGGGTCGGTTGCCATTTCCCTCTCCAGGGGATCTTTCCAACCCAGGGATCGAACCTGCATCTTTTAGTTACCCTGTATTGGCAGGTGGGTTCTAGTATCACATGGGAAGCCCAAGAAGCCCAAGAATATTGGGAGGGTTGTTTAACAGACAGAGAATTAAGGTGATCAGAGGGAGATCTGGGAGCATGTTTTGAATGGGAGGCGGGGGGGAGTATGATATAGAAGAGTTATTCCTGTCCACATGAGGGCTTCAGTGGATTTCTGATTCTGAGGCTCAGCAATAGTTAAAGGCCTCGGTGGCATTGTCCAGGGAACCTGTGTGCAGCGTTCATCTCAGCTGGCCTGTGGCAGCTGCCCCTGGCTGTCCCTCACAGCCCAGAACCCGTGGGAAGCTTCCAGGTTGCTGGGGAGGTGTGCTCTTGGCACAGGATGCTCCGGCCCACACTTGCTTGTCTGTTGTCAGTCAGGAAGGAAGCAGTCACCTCTGTCTCTTCCATCTCTCTCTTCAGCTCAGCTTTTTAAAATGGCCTCAAAAGTTCTTCTTCCCTCTGGTTGGAAAGCTTGGCCGAGACTGTTTTGGCACATTCAAGCTTGCTGGTTGACACTGCGTACCCTGGGATTTCCTTGATGCCCTGTGCCTGTATCTTCCTGAGGCTGCCTGACTCCCTCAAGGGACCGGACAAAGGGAGAGGAAGTCAATTCAGTACATCTGCTCTGCCATGAACAGTGACAGGCAGTCATGTAAACGATGAGGTCAGATCCTCACCCTTCCCACCTAAGCTGTGTGTCAGGCTACCCTGACCCTCTGCTGGACAGAGAGCTACAGGAGCGCACGAGAAAGGATGGTTCATTTTGTCCAAGCACTCAGGGCTCTCTGCACTCAAGAGGGGGTGTTTGAGCTGAACTTAGAATGAAGATGTTCTAGAATCTATCATTGTGGGGATTTCCCTGTTGGCTCTTTGGTAATCTTGCGATGCAGCGTTCGATCCCTGGTTGGGGAACTAAGACCCCACATGCCTCAGAGCAACTGAGTCAGCGAGCCACAACTAGAGGGTCCAAGTGGTACATCAGAAAGTTTCCTCATGACACAGTGAAGATCCTGAGTGCTGCAGCTAAGACCCAACGCAGCCAGATAAACTAATTTTAAAAAAGGAACCCATCATTGTGTAACAAATGTAGTGACTTCCAACAACAGTTGGCTGCACTCTCTCATTGCTCTGTGGGTTGATGGGGCTCCCTGGGAGAGACTCCTGTAGGGTTGCAGTCAGGTTGCAGGTTGACATCCAGAATGACATCACTCATGTCTGGTATCTAGTTTGGGTATGGCTGGAGTGGCCTGGGCTGTATGTGGTTTCTCCAGCATGGTTAGCTGTTCTTCCTCACAGCATGTAAAACTCAGGGCAGTCGAACTTCTTATATGGCAGTTGACTGCCCTCAGAGCATAATTCCACAAGACCAAGAGCATGGAAGCTGGAAAGCTTTTCATGGTCTAACCTTGGGAGTTAGGCAACATCACTTCAACTGCATTTTACTGGGCAGGCCAGATCTGAGCAGGAGGGAATTACACAAGGGCATGATGACTAGGAAATATAGTTCACTGGGGAGGCTCTTTGGGGTCCAGCTGCCACAAAGGATAGGATTTCTTTCTTTCTTTCCTTCCCTGCACATCTTGGGGGATCTTAGTTCTCCAACCAAGGATCAAACCCGGGCCCCGTGAGTCAAAGTGCCGAGTCCTAACTACTGGACTGCCAGAGAATTTCTGAGGGTAGGATTTCAACATCCAAATCCAAGATGGGAGGAGGGAAGTGTGCTTGGCAGAAGAGAGCTCATGAGCAGGGCACAGGTATATGTGGAGAAGAGAAGTTGTTTTAGTTTTGATCATTTAAAGATCTAAACAGAAGTTAAGACTGGAAACATAGGTGGAGGTCAGAAGGTGGAAGAAGGAAGAAGGTGGATTTTATTCTGTAGGCAAGGGAAGCACTGTGTGTTGCAGGCTTGGAAAATTCACATAATTAGATCAGAGCTTCCCTTTGTGTTTTAAGGACCCTGAAGCTCATCTGCAAAGACTCCTATGCACAATGACCAGGTTGAAGGGGATGCGTTTCCATCCTTGAATGTTTCCTGTCTTTCTAGTGACTTCCCATCTGTGATTGACAAGTAGTTTTATTTATTTATTTGGTCATGCCTCATAGTATGTGGGATCCCCATTCCCTGATCAAGGATTAAACCTGCACTGCTGCAGTGGAACTGCGGAGTCTTAACCAGTGGACCCCCAGGGAAGTCCCCAGAGCTCTGTTTTGAATTCCCTTGCAGCAAGGTAGAGGACAATTTGAAAGGAACTGATCCTGGAGGCTAAGGGACCCCTTAGACAATGAATACAGCAGGCCAGGTGAGAGAAGCTGAGAGTTTCACCAAAGGCAGGGTTGTGGGGCTCAGGGGGACAGGGGAAAGGATGAACGCAGGAAAAGGTTCGGAAACAAAATGAACAGGGTGGAGCAGCTGATCACGTGTGGCAAACAAGGAAGAAGATGAAGGAGAAGATGAAAAAATGGATTTCGAGATCAGGTGGTGGGTAGGAAAGAAGATTGAAAGCTGAAATAAATCTGAGGAATTCAGAATCGTCATCGTGCAAGTCGCAGGTGGAGGCCTTGGAAGGGATGTGACACTGGGAAAGCATTGTCACACTAGGGACAGAAAAGCTCTTGGAGAACTGATTCAGATGAAGACACACGACCGTGAGAGTCTGATTCAGCAGGTCTGGGTTGGGCCCTGTGACCTGCATTTTTAACACATACCCCAGGTGATTGTGATGCTGGTCCTAGAACCCTATTTTGAGAAATGTATAGATAACAAAGATCACAGTGCTTCGAACACTGGGAAAGGTGGGCACTGCGTTTGTAAATGGAGGGCAGGGAGCCAGAGGAGTGAGGGCAGTTATCAAGAGACTCTGTCTTGCCTTTGCCAGGTCAGCAGGAGTGTGGGCTTCGGGGAGGAAGGAGCAGGCAAGTCACTCAGGTGCTGCAGGGTGGTCAACTGAGAACAGCCACCAGGTTTCATTCTGGAGGGCTTCTGTGGCCTCGAGGGAGTAGAAGTCAGAGTATAAGGAACTAAGGAGTGAACAGGGGTGAGAATAGAGGCAGGGAAGTGTCGATCACTCTTCCCAGCAGTGTGCAAAAGGGAAGAAAAGGAGAAAGAGATGGCGGAGTCACAGCAGGGCTGAGGGGAGCATCCCTCCAGGCCGAAGGGGAGGGGCAGAGAGAAGGCGAGAGGGAGGGAGAGCTTTGTGATAGAGACCAGGGGCTTTTGTATCTGGCTTGTAGTTCTAATTGCTTCTTACCATTTATGTGACCTTGAGCAAGTAATTCCATCTCTCTGAAATTCAGTTTTTCATCTGTTACAACAAGGATAACAGCATCCACCCTACTGATTTGTGGTGGGAATTACAGTGCTCAGCAGAATCCCTGGTCTCCCTCAAGTGGGGCTAGTACTGCCTCTGCAGCTGGTTGGGAGGATGAAAGGAGGGAACAGATGTAACGACACAAATAATGATGATATCTGGTACTGCAAAAGCCAAAGGGTTCACATTTTTAAAAACATATTATACAAATTTTAAACATAAACAAAATTAGACTAACATAATGAGCATCCAAATACTCTCACCAAGATTTAATCACTCTTAAATTTTGTCACACTCGCTTCAATTTTTGTTGTTGCTAAAACATTTTAAAACAAATTCCAGACCTATCATTTCACTCTTTTACCCCTAAAAACCTATGTTTTTTTCAGCATTGCTCTTTCATCATCACAATTACATACTGAACCAATAGTTTCACACTCTTTGGTAGTATCTAATGTCCAAGCCATAATCAAGTCTCCCCAGTTGTGTAAAAAATGGTGTGTCCAAGGTGCTTCATTTGGTTCACATGTCTTTAATATATCTTAATCTGAAATAGCCCTCCTCCTCTTTTATGCCACTGGATTCTTGAAGAATGACGTGAGTCAGTTGCTTGGCAGAATAAGTCACTGTGGCGTTTGTGTTGTCATTTCCTCACAGTGTCACTTGTTCCTTTATGCCTTGAAATTTCTTTGTGTGTGTGTCAGTTACTCAGTTGTGTCCAACTCTGCGACCTCATGGACTGTAGCCCACCAGGCTCCTCTGTCCAAGGGATTCTCCAGGCAAGAATACTGGAGTGGTTTGCCACTTCCCTCTCCAGGGAATCTTCCCGACCCAGGGATCAAACCCATGTTTCCTGCATTGCAGGTGGCTTCTTTACTGTCTGAGCCACGAGAGAAGTCCCCTCAGTTATTATAAAAATTCCATTGTCATTGGGGAGGAAACTGAGGTACACTGACCTCCCACTTCAGGCCTCTATTTGCCAGTCCAAGGTCTAGCATACACCCTCCTGCTCCTGCTGCTCTAGAAATTTCTTTATATAGAGATTAATTTAAAAGGCTTGATGGGATCAGGTTTTGTGAGGGCAAGCACTGTCCATGGCTGTGGTTTGTGTGCCAGGTGTGAGTCTTAACCTTGGCTACACATTACAATCTGTTGGAGCACTTCAGAAAAATCTTTTTTTGGTACCCAAGACCTTTTAAATCATAATTGGTGGGGATGGGTCTCAGGCATAAGTACTTTTTAAAGCTCCCCAGGTGATTTCAATGTGCACTATCCACTACTGTTTCATCTCATCCAAAGGCCCAT
Organism: Redunca redunca; assembly: GCA_006410935.1. Classification (NCBI taxonomy): domain Eukaryota; kingdom Metazoa; phylum Chordata; class Mammalia; order Artiodactyla; family Bovidae; genus Redunca; species Redunca redunca. The sequence goes on along the minus strand of SJYQ01095304.1, from coordinate 721,081 downwards.
TTATTTGTTGGTTATCCCATCCTTAGTGATCTCGCTAAGACGAAACAGTGGGTTCCGGTGGCGGTATGCATACCACTCCAGGCACAGTTCCCATTAACAGACCATCGGATTGGATCATCCATTGAACCAAACAAGATTGCAAAAGGATGATTTTTGCAGTTCTGCATTCCATTCACATTTTTAAGCTGGAATTCTATTTAAAAAGAACTTTCTTTTATTTATCTCGGCTAGTTGTTTACCCTGAACTACAATCCACCCAGGCAAGGCAAGATAAATGGTTAATCAAGAAAAATGATGATATCTTTTTCTGAGACTGTTTGAGGGAGATGAGGGTTGAAAATACAAACCTTCTAGGAAGTGAAGATCAGAAGAGACGAGGGGAGGTCACATTATAGCCTGAGGTCAGGTCACCCTCAGCAAGAGGAGACAGACAAAGAATGTCTGGAGTACGCACAGTGAGGAATGTGGCAAGCAGCTAATTATCAAGGAAAGAACTGCTGAGTGACCGAGGGTCCTACTGGGATGAGAGTATAATTTGTGTTGGAACCACTGCTGGCGAAATTCTCCAGCAACGTTCAGCAGCAGACTAGCACTGACCCGGGTCTGGCCAGTGCCGAGCGGGCAGGGTAGAAACTGAAGGAGAGGCGGGTGAGAGGATGCGGACGCAGGCAAACCCATCAATACAGGAGCACCTCTGCTCACATGTGTGGTTTTCTTGCCTGCAACCCCTGATTTCCTGGCCACCTCCTGCTTGTTCTCGGGTCACGAACACATGCTGCTTCCTCCAGAAGCCATGTGATCTTCTGGCTGAGAAAGCCGTGTCTGACTGAGACATCCCATGGACAGAGGAACCTGGTGGGCTGTAGTCCACAGGGGTGCAAAGAGTCAGACGAGACTGAGCGACTAACACACTGCAGTCGGATGGTATTAAGAGGTGGAGCCCTCATGGTGAGATTAGTATTCTTATAAGAGAGGCCCCCCAGGTCCCCCTGGCCCCTTTTAGCATGTGAGAAGTCTCCTGCAATGCAGGAGATGTGGGTTCAATCCCTGGGTTGAGAGGAGGGGCTCGAGAAGGTCCCCTGTAGGAGGAGATGGCCCATTTCAGTATTCTTGCCTGGAAAATCCCATGGACAGAGGAGCATGGCAGGCTACAGTCCATGGGATCACAAACGATTTCAACATGACTTAGTGATTAAAGTATATGTATACACACACATGTATAAAATGTGTGTGTGTGTGTGTATATATTTCCTAGAACTATGTGATTGGTGCATTGAAAATACTATGTAAGTAGTGGCTGTGTACATGGAGATAGTGAGACCACAAAGGGAGGAGGGGCAATGCCATCCGGGGGTGGGGGCACGGCAGGAGGCAGAGAAAGCTCACAGAGCAGGGCCTAGAGCTGAAACATTAGAGGTGAGTACCGTGGCCACCCAGGGGAAAGGGGCTGTGTAAGGGCAGTGGTCATGGAACTTCCAGAGCACTGGTCCGTATGTAGAACATTAGTTCAGAGGAGACTGGGCGGTAACATTGCTGGCATGGAGCAGAAGGTCTGGCCCAAAGCAAGTGCAGGACTCGGAGACAGCCTCGGGGAGGCCTCCCACTCCTGGGGTCCTGACTGCAGCTTCCAGCATGTCCAGGGAAGTGGCCACAGGATGGCTCCATGTCCCCAGAATAAGCCAGGGCCATTTACAGGCTGACTGTGATTTGTTTAAAGAAAGCAGTGCAGTTTGCCGGAGCTGGAGGAGACGTTGATTTTGTTATGTGGGCTGCATGAGTCATCCAGGAACAAAGCTAGAGATGTAAATACACTTCACACAGCCCCAGGGCATCACTCTGTGGCTTCCCAGGGCTGGTTGTTACTTCAGGCAGCTCAGATCCCCTTCTGTGGAAAGGTCCAGTGCTGGAGAAACTGAGGCATGTACCTCCTGGGTCCATGCCAAACCTTAGCCTGTTTGGTAAGCCCCAAAGGGGGTCAGGGAAAACACCTGTCTCCTTCCATTCTCTGGTGGGATTTTGAAGACAGCCAACGTGCCCCACCTGGGCTGTGCTTCTTCTCATATGACCATGGGCATGGTCCATGGCCCCTCCACTCATTCAATTTCTCATCTGAAAATGAGGTGCAAGGCCCTCTAATCAGGGCTGTGATGAGGATGAACTGTAAGAACTCCTGGGATAAATATCTGCAGAAGATGTGCTCAAGAAAGCTCGGTTCTGCCCCTCAGTGGATGTGGAGTGTGGAAAAGCAGTGTCTCTTCTTGTGGTTGGAGCCCTTGGTTCAGGTGCTTCCCCTCTCTGAACTCTAGTATGGGATCTGAGGCAAGTAAACTCAGCCATCATCTTGCAGCTCTGATAGTGCACAATTCTATGACTAAGGCAAGAAGGTAGCATGGCCTTGAGGTAGCATTAAGGAAAATCCCATGGACAGAGGAGCCTGGTAGGCTGCAGTCCATGGGGTCGCTAAGAGTCGGACACGACTGAGCGACTTCACTTTCACTTTTCACTTTCATGCATTGGAGAAGAAAATGGCAACCCACTCCAGTGTTCTTGCCTGGAGAATCCCAGGGAAGGGGGAGCCTGGTGGGCTGCTGTTTATGGGGTCGCACAGAGTCGGACATGACTGAAGCAACTTAGCAACAGCAGCAGCACTAAGGATGTGTTGTCTGCTCAGCTAGCTAAAGTTGAATGAGGCATTAACGGTGCATAACCAAATAATAACTCCCAGAAAGTGCTAAATCTGGGTTATTGGTTCTAGTGGGCAGGCAGTGCTATTAATATTTGGACAGTGTGGTTATTTATTTAGGGCTGAATCACAGGTGCTAGAGGAGGGCCTTTCCCCAAGCCTGCCACGAGGTTCATCAGCCACCTGTGGGAAGAAAAGGGAAGACCATTAGCTTTGTCTCAGAGCAGGCAGTTGGTGCCCGTCTAGAAGCTGAGAAACAGAAGGAATGCCTTATCCCCTACCTCCAGAGCTGCCTAAAATATCAACCTGCTTTCAGGCTCAGGTCAAATTCAGCCTTCTCTAAGAGGTCAGCAGCCTGGCCTTCTGGAAGAACACATGCTTTAGACTCAGAAGCTTTGTCCTGGTTCTGCCTTTTACTGGCTGCATAATTTGAGGAATGTTATTTCACCTTTTGGAATCTCAGTTTCTTCATTTATAAAATGGGAGTGATAATCTCATTCCTCACAGATTGTGTATGTTAAATGAGATAAAGGAAGTACCTACAAGGTGTAGGTGCTCAACAAATGGCAACTGTAAAGCTTTTCTTGGGCCCCTCTGACTGGAAAGTCTCTTTCTTCTCTACACTTTATAGCACTTTCTCTGTGCTGTCATGGGACTCCCCAGTGGTTCAGTGGTAAAGAACCCACTTGCAGTGCAGGAGATCCTTGGGTTGGAAAGATCCCCTGGAGTAGGAAAGAGCAACCCACTCCAGTATTCTTGCCTGGAGAATGCCATGGACACAGGAGCCTGGTGGGCTGCACCCATGGGTTGCAAAGAGCGGGGCACAAGGACACAACTGGGCACCTGAGTGCACATGCACGGTACTGTCAGAAAGACTTGGAGGTGGTCATGGATCTGCCTTCACCTCCTGATACATTCTAAGTTTCTAGGGAGGGAGGAATCCTGTGTGCCTGAACAGAGTAGGTATTCAGTTAAAGCCTCCCACATTAATTCAAGACAAACTCCAAGAAGAACTGTCATTTCTCTCCTTGCCAGCGTAGCTTCCTGGCTCCTGCCAGCCAGCCAGGTGCAGGTGGAGCATGTGTGAGTGAGCAGGCCTGGTCCTTGGGACCGAATATACCTCGGACACAGGTCAGGGCACAGAGTTGGACGGGAGAGAGAGTCAGGCCAGTCGTCACACATCCAGGGGCCTGTCTTCTGTCTTTTTGGTAGTAAAGCTCAATGTGAAACATCCTGCCCATCAAACCCTCTATAGACCAATGTGCTTGTTCTGCTCATTCTCTGTAATGGGAGCCTCCAGCAGAACATTCACTGCAATGGAGTGTGAGTCACACAAGGCCATCTGAGAGGAGAGAGCACTCTTTGTAAAAGGACAAAGACCTGCCAGAAGGTGGCTGAAGACCAGATCTGGTGCTGGGGAGCCACAGGGCACGGGAGTGGGGTGGGGAAGGGAAGGGATCACACCAGCTTTGCGTCCATTGTCTGCCAGGGACTATCCATAGAGGAGCATTCTTTAAATACTTTTCATTATCACTACTTTCAAAAGCACACAATCATACAAGTAGTAAGACAGAATCTGTCCATGTGGCTACTTAATCCTTGTGACCATGCTATGGAGTGAGAGCCATCAGTCTCACTGACAGCTGTGAAGACTGAGACCTGGAGGTTTTGTGGTTTGCCCAAAGTCACAGCGCTCACTTCGTGCCACACTCCACTCTTTGTACCAAAGTCTGGTCCAGTCTCCCGCCCAAGGCAGGGGTGGTCTCCTACCTGCCTAGGTTTCACCGCTTTCAGCAATGAGGTCTCACAGCCTTGAAATAATAGTCCTAGTGAACTCCTCGCACGTGTGTGTCAGACACTGTTCAACACTGTTACCAACATTGCCTCCTATCACTGACAATAGCCCTGGGATGTAGCTATCATTATTTCCTTCACTTTACAGATGAGAACAGAGAGGTTAAGAAATTTGCCATGGCCACGTAACAGCTCTGTGCTAGAACTGAACCTGAGGTGGCTGCCCCGAGACTCTGTTCTTTTTTATTTTTTGGCCACACTGTGAGATATGCAGGATCTTCATTCCCCAGCCAGGGATGGAAGTGCAGTCTGAACCATGGGACCATCAGGGAAGTCCCTGAGACTGCATTCTTGTCCACTTTCCTGAGAGCTTCCCTCCAGCAGCCCACTTGGCTGCAGTGCTCCTCTGCTTAAAAGATTTTCCCTATTCTAGTCTGAGTCTGGAGAAGGCAATGGCACCCCACTCCAGTACTCTTGCCTGGAAAATCCCATGGATGGAGGAGCCTGGTAGGCTGCAGTCCATGAGGTCACTAAGAGTCAGAAACGACTGAGCGGCTTCACTTTCACTTTTCACTTTCATGCATTGGAGAAGGAAATGGCAGGCAACCCACTTCAGTGTTCTTGCCTAGAGAATCCCAGGGACAGGGGAGCCTGGTGGGCTGCCGTCTCTGGGGTTGCACAGAATCGGACACAACTGAAGCGACTTAGCAGCAGCAGCAGCAGCCTGAGTCTGCTGCCCTGGAACTCTGACCCACCTGGTTTTAATTTAGAAAAACTCCAACCCTTCTTCAATATGAAGAAGCTAGCTGCCCACACTCATCTTCCATCCACCTTCTCCAGCTCAGGTTCTCATGTCCCCCATCTTCTGGTGTGGAGGTGTTTCAGTGAAGGGTGCAGAGCTGCCCCAACATCCTAGGCATCATTGAATGAATCTCTAGATTGGATGATCTCATTGGGATCGCATCACTCCATTATCTCCTGAGTCATTTAAAACCTCCAGGTGATTTTTCTCCGTGGACCACAGTGAGACACGTGGCCCCCAGCCTGTACTTGTGCAGTTGATTGTGAGTCAGGGGCTCCACTCACTGGCCCAGCAGTTGGCTTCTTCAGAGGGCTCAGTTTAGCTCCTGAGCCTGAGAGCAAGATCTTTTAGACCCTTGGAGTCCTTGCCCTTTCTGAGCTTCCAGTTGACCTAGGGGCCCCAATACAAGACATCCTCATTAGCGGAGGCCAAATGAGGGCAGAATGGTGGCTCATAGTAGGGCCAGGTGCTACCCCAAGGTAGTGGTTGAGTGGCACTGGAAGGAGAGCTCCCCTCACCTGAAAGCTGTGTAGGAGACGGCCTTGAGCCCCTTGAAGGCAATGTGAAGGTGTTACTCATGGGAACAGTGAGGCTGAATGGCAAGCTGTTGACCTGGCTCCTGAGTGCTTACATGAATGTTTCCATCGAAGCTGTTCTTCTCTCAACCTGTTCACTAAGCAACAACATCTCAGGGGGGGAAGGAAGGGGGCAGCAGAAAGTACTTTGACTTTTTAATCTCTTGATGACTTGATTCTTCCATCCTATTGCTTATTATACAGGATCAAAATAATGCCAAGGAAGGGAGTCATCCTTGATTTTGGCCAAGTCCTAAAACAAGATCTAAGCAAAAAGGAAATGTATTGGGAAGTTGTCAGGGAGCAGATGGAAGTGATGGGAATTCTGAAGGCAGCCTGGAAGCAGAATAGGAGCCAGGACAGTTCGTACTTGACAGTCAGCATGTCCTGTCTTTGCATTAATCTTCTCAGTCCCGGGGAGTAGGGAGAAGAGTCTGATGGGTTGGACTTAGATGACAGACCCACCTCCTTGACTGTTTGATGAAGGGAGTCTCCTGGAGCTCCTCGGCTGCTATGCTGGGGGGAAAACACACTCACACACCACACACCAAGCTGCCCACAATGGGGAGAGGTGAGCCCCCTAAAAGGAACCTAGGCATTTTTAGGAAAAGAACTCTGGATAGCCAAGGTGATGCACAAAACCACAAATGCCTACCCCATCCATAAAAACCAGAGCTCACATCATTAGTAATTAAAAATAAAAGAAGGAAAAATTAGGATCCTCTTTCTTTGAAGGCGCAGAGGGTGGGCACGGAGAACACAGCCATCCTGTCTTCCCTTCCTGGAGGGACTGAAAGATGTTTCATCCCATCCTGGAGAAAGGTAGATGATACTCCCAGATGCAGCCAAAAGTCCAAACAAAATGAGCTGTTTTATCAAAACAAATGGAAGGACCATTCCCTTCTACAGTTCCTTGATCCAAAAGGCTTGTGGAAAGTATTCCATCTGAAAGAATTTCCATGAGGGCCACATTAGAGGATGTACAGCTCTGAATGCAATAAATGTTTGATTCTGCCTATTCATTGTTGTGTTTCCGAGAGAGAAACTGCTTCTCTCCCCATGTCTGGCCTAAAATATATCCTGATAGGAGATGTCCTTATTCGGGATTATAGAAAGATATCTCTCCAGCCAAGAGACGAAGGAAAAGCAATGATAGTATGGATAGGCAGAGCCATTTGGAGGGTCCCTCTGTGGGATTCCCTCTGTTTACAGCCCATAAGGCCTCATAGCTAGGGTGCTATAAACAATGGGCATTCAGACAGGCTGTAGGTTGGGTTGGATGGGCAACTGGACCCGCTGGACTGGGGCCTGATGCAAAAAGAATGTGCCCTCAGGGAAGTTTTCCATGGTGAATGACACACCATCCCTGCTTTCTGGCAGAGTCTGCTTGTGCCCCTGTCGACAGGGATGTGCACTCCTAGGATCCAGTAGCATGATCCCCAGGCTCCTAAAGGGCACGGGCAGAGCCTCAGATGAGCAGGCATTGGCTGCAGACACCTCGGAGCTGAGGGCTGGACTCCTTCGGGAGCAGCTCTGAGAGTCCGGAGTTGGTGATGTTCAAGGTGAGGGTTGGAAGTACTCCCGGAGATGCTGGTTTGTCTGTCTGGCTGGGAAGCTCACACGCAGGTGTTCAGCCATTCTTGTGCACCACTAGCCTGCTCAAAGTATCACAGAGGGCTCTCTGAGCCTGTTGTTGGATTTGTAACTGGTATGCCCGTTGACATCTCTCACTTGGGGCATGTCTCTTCCAACTTCAAAACAGACCCTTCCTCTAAAGGCTGAAATACTCCCTTGTTAATAGCTCTGAGTGGGGGCAAGTTCTCTCTGCACCTTCTACCCTTGGGTTTTGCCTTGAGGTGTCCCTGCGAATGTGCTTCAGCTGTGTCTGACTCTCTGCAACTCCATGGACAATAGCCCACAAGGCTCCTCTGTCCATGGAATTCTCCAGGCAAGAAGACTGCAGTGGGTTGCCATCCTCTCCTCCAGGATATTTTCCCCACCGAGATGGAACCTGCATCTCTCTGTCTCCTGCACTGGCAGGCGTGTTCTGTGCCACCAGCACCACCTGCAAAGCCTTGAGGTGTCCCTAAATATGGCAAATTCCTCTTCCACAGGTGGACCCTCACTAATGTCAACCCAGGTGCCCCCGGCTTCTTTCTCCCTGCTAAGCACCCTCCGCTCCCTATATCGTTGTACAGTTTTCTGGATTCCTGATGAGATCCCAGTTTCACCTTCAGGCCCGGGCCCAGGAAGCCTCACTTAACTCTCACAGCAAAGGAAGCTTGTGTGGTGGTGGTTACTCCTGCCACTCCCCCGGGGAGCACTGGCAGCTGAGGGTCTCCTCCTTCAGTCTTAGTGAGCTGGGGGTGGGGCTCCTTAGTTGTCCCAACTCCTCAGAGCCTCGGTTCAACCAGCCCTGCCCTTGAGGTGCCTGCCGCACAAGGCCAGCCCTCTAAGCGACCCCGACCCTGGCCCCTCCAGGCTGAGGTCACGTGGTGAGACATGCATTCCAGGACTGCGTCCCCGCAGCTGTTGTTCTCAGTCTCCCTTTGCCCAACAGCCAGCCGCTCTGCAGGCCTGGTCCAGATGCAGAAAAGGCAGGGCTGTCAGCCTCCTGCCGTTTGTCCTACGCCCACCACTCAGGAGCTGTCCCCCTGAGCCCAGAGTCGTGACAGGCTTCGTGCAGCTCTGTGGGGGCGGGCTGTAGTTCTTGTCCTTTTAGGGGCCGCTAGAGGGATGGGGATGCGGGAAAGCGTTGTGTGGGTTGGGCCGGGAGCCACAGAGGAGTGTGCATTCTATGTCTCCAGTTTAGGCACCTCCCACCCTCCTGGGCTGAGAAAACAGCTTGGAGGCAGAGGAAGCCCCAGGGGAGGGACAGGGCTTCAATTTTCAGCTGGGGAGGAGCTGCAGCTTCCAACTGGCCCCATTGTCCCTGGAAGCTGAGGCGGGGTGGGGGGGATGGTGGTGGTGCAGTTATCAAGGCTTTTGTGGGAGCTGTAATCTGCATTTCATTTTATGGATTTATATTTGCTTTGTTCATTTCCCTTTGTTTCCTCAGAGTTTGCTTTTGGGGTAAACGTTTCTTTTTCAATAACACTAAAGCGAGAAGGCGTCCTGCCCCCACTCCTGTTCTATTCTGCTGACTCCAAAGCTGGGGAGACAGGCAGCAACAGCCTCCCCCAGCAGAGGGTGGGGGCCAGAGAAAGCTGCAGGAGGCGGGAAGGCTGGATGGCAGAGCCTCTGTTAAGTGTCAGGTACTCCGTGTGGGTAATCAGATTTCATTCTCACCACTACCTTGCAGATAAAGTTGATTAGTCCCGCTTGTTTTTCCTCAGATGAGGCTCAGAGAAGTTGAGTCACTTGGATTACCCCCAGCTGGTAAGTGACAGAGTCGGGATTGGAAATCGGGTCTGACCCGCCTTGCCTCCATGGTGCCTCCAGGCTCTCTGGCCCATAGTTGACTGTCCCCAGGACCCCACTTTCCTCTCCCTTTGGAGGACCATGCATTTTGTGTCTGTGAGCTCATCCCCTCCTACATGTATGAGCACTTCAGAAGTAAACACATCAGTGGAAGAAAGAAAAAACAGACGTCTGAGTCAGGAGGACCTGTCCCACCTAGACAGGCCCCTCGGCCGGGCTCTGTTCTCAGGGCCCCTGGGAAGGACACACACCTTGGGAAATGGTCAATAGGCCTAAGATCTTCCAATGGGCCAGGGACTCATCTCCAGGTTCTTCTGCAGGAGAGAGCTTTGTCCAAGGAACCCCGTGCGGGTGGATTTCAGTATGGCCGATGCCCTCAGTCACTCTGTGAGTGTCCACTGGGCCAAGCCAAGGGGCCCGAGCACCAGGGATGCAGCCCTTGACCCAACCTGGAATGTTAGACCTGCAGGGTCTACTGGGTTATCCCACCGGAGCTCCTCATTTAACAACACTCTTGGGAGTGAAGTCATACAGCTAGGTCGCCAGCCAGCTCCAGATAACCAGCCTCCCCAGCTTCTTCCCTCTCCTCATAGCTTGCTCCAGCCTGTGTCACTGACGCAGGTTCCGTTCGCCCACCCACAACAAGCCAAGTGCTGAGACGATGAAGTTTACAGCAAAAAAAAAAAAAAAAATTTTTTTTCCTCAAGGCAGTCAAGCAAGGAGACAGGAGGACAAGTCTCAACTCCATCTCCCCAAAGGCAAAGGGACAGGGCTATTTATAGGCTTAGGAATAAGGCGTCAGGGCAGAGTAAGGCACGGGGAGCATGGGGAAAGGTGATTGGAAAAAGGTGCAGGAATTGAAGTTCTAGGCAGACGTAACTAGGCTACAGGCCTCTGAGGGTGGAGTTTTCAGCCTTCTGATGTCAAAACATCACTAAGCCAGACATGCATGTGTGCCCAATTGGAGGGTTGATGATCCTATCCAGCTGGTACTCTTTACCAGCTCAGCTAGAACTAGACACGAGTAACTGACTTTCAGCTCAGCTGAACCAGACAACTGACTCCAAGTTCCTGGGAAATAACTTGGGTAGATATCTTACTGTTAGACATGCCACTAGGAGGACATGAAATTTTTAAAACGACATTGATTACTGAAGGTAGGTGAGATGGAGTGCACTACTCATCCCTACGTTTCAGTGAGGGAGTCAGCCACATCAGAATCATTGATTCTGGTTCAGCATCACAAGGGAGGGCCCAGGAATCCACATTTAAAACACCACTGAGGTGATTGTTTTGCACATTAAATTGAGCCCTTTGTCTGGTTCACACAAGTAAAGTTAAACAAACATCAGTGATTAGTGTTTTAAACCAGCAGAGCTAAGGGATGGACCTAACTTGACTTTATCCACACTCCTGTGGCCCCACCTGCAGTTACTATCTTGGAGGGAGAGTCCTGTCTGGGGGATAAGCAGGCTGGATGAGGTAGGAGAGGTTGAGAAGAGGTTGCCTTTAGGGAGGTCTGTGTTCAGTCCACTTCTCTCCTTTATGTCACTTGCCTGGAGAGCTCAAGTTTGCCCCTTCATGGTGAAATAGCAGTGACCTGGCCCAGGAGTTCAAAGACCTGCCTCTAGGCCTGGCTCTGACAATAACCATGGGTCACTAGAGAAATAAGACTTGTCCGCATGCTGGGCCTCATTTTCCTCCCCAGCCCAATGGGAGGTTGGTCCCCACGGTTGTGGGCCCTTTCCATTTGCATTCACATTCTGGAGTCTCATGACTCATTGATGGTGAACACGTCTTAATTGGCTGGTGTCCCCTGCACCCATAGAGGACCTTGAATATGATAGGTGCTTAGTAGAGGTTTATTGTCAAATTAATTTGGAAGTTTAAGCAGGATTTGTGGGAGTATGTTTTGCTTAGAGATTGACTCGGGGCTGTTGACATGTAGGAAAGAAAAGATGTTCTCCTGGGAGATCTATTACATGAGCAACATATTTAAAGTGGTGTCTCAGAACTCAGAACTTGTTTTTAATCATGTGTCACATGGCCCTGGAGGAACATGTGCTGAACTAGCCGATGGAAAACAAGCTGTTGAAGCCAGACCAGGGAGTGTAGGGACATGCGCCAGGCAGAGGTATGAGCTGGGAGGAAGGCCTTCTAGACATAGACCTGAGTGTGGTGGGCTGGCTTGGAGACACACACTGGGGTCATTCTGCATTAAAAAAAGCCATTGGTTTTGGGTGGTATATTGTGCGTGGCTATATGGAAATAATTAATTACAGCTGCTTTGGGGTAGGTAGAGAAGGCTTCCTGGAAGGTTACACTTGACTTAAGGCAATGTTGAAAGGAATTTAGGGATTTATCTGGCTACTGAGCCAGTTCTGGAGCTTTCTAAGAGAAGATAATGATTGCCTTTAGGAATGGGAGTATTGTTCCAGAGCTTAGAGCAGCCCCTGGTACATGATGGCTGCTGCTGGGTGTTCCACAGAGTCTGGGCTGGCTCCACAGGGGGACAACTCATGGTGGGTTTCAACTCAGACCGTGTTATGCCCAAGTCGCAAAATCTCCCAATGACCACCAGGGAGCTGGTATCCGATGCAAAAGCAAGAGAGTTTTTATTACCAAGCTTGAGCTGGGGCTCCCACCGTTACCAACGCAGCGGCTAAGGAGAGGAGCCCCAAACTCTGGGTTACATTGCTTATATAGGGTATTCTCCTGCGAAAAATTCAAAAAACAGGTGTTTCTGGGTTGGGAGACGTCTAATTGGTTACCTTCTGTGGAAGGGTTAGGTGTTGGGTTCTGATTAGTTTTCATTTCCCAGGCTTAATTCGAATTTCCCGGGCAGGTCATAATGAACGTAAAGTCAGGAGATCCTGATCTGGGATCTGATTGGCTGGCAGGTGGTGGGGTGAGGTCAGGGGATTTCCAGAGATTCTTTCCTCAGAACTCTAAAATGGAGTCTTTTTTAAACAAAATGGGGTGGCTTAGGTTTTTCAACCGGACCACATCCCCAGTGCTACTACCTCAGCTCTGAGGCTGCCCCGAGAAGAATCAGTAAATATGCTTGACACTATGCAACATTAGTATTTACATTCTTTTTTATTCTTTTCTGTCTTCTCCAAATTCACTACCTTGAATATCGTTATTTTAGATTCAGGAAATGATCTGATTTTAAAAGCCTGTTTCAAATGAGAAAGACCCAAGTCAAGTTCAGAGAGTGGTTTACCATTCATCCAGTCATGGACAATGTCAAGAAAACTTCTCTGCTTTCTCCTTTCTCAGATAACATGCTAGTTACTCCCACTGTTGACTGAAAGCCTGACATTAAGGTCTCAGAATAGGGATCCTGTGCTTACCCCGGGGCCCAGGCTGCAGGTCAGACCCCCATGAGTCTCAGCTGCAGCCTCTGACTCTAGAAGGCAGAAAAAACCTTACTGTGCACTGAGGTTGGTGGCTTATGTCCAGGGTACCTGGGAGTTAGTGAGAGCCAAGTGCAATCCGCTAGAGCTTGCATATCTCTGACTCAAAATCCTTGCCAAAGCAGAGCTGCTGGAGGTGGCTGTGCAGAGATGGGAAGACTCTCCTGGCTAAGCCAGCAGTGCCCCACAAAGGCACCAATGCTGTGCCCCTTCCACAATCTAGCTGGGCTCTCCACATCCCAGCTCCTGTGCTGGGGCTAAAGTTCATTCTCCTTCCTGGCCTGGGTCAGCTTCCCCAAGGTTCCACTGGACCCCACCTTTGGTTTCCCCTGGCATCCGGAGGACCAATCTGTGCCTTGCTTATACCTGGCCCCAGGGAACCTCCAGGAAACCTTGTGGGAGTTCATTTGGTAGTCACCAAACTGTTGGCCCATGAGCCAGCCTGCGGCAACTCTTACCACCTTTATCTTGTCTGGCAAAAATAACCCCAACCCCAGTTACTGGTGCCCAGTTGAGCCCCAAGGCTACAGGTCCCCATCACCAGCCAGTGTTCTCTGGAGTCCTCCTAACAGAGCAGCCCATTGTGCAAACTGCAGCCTCTGAGAGGCCTGGGCAGAGAAAGGGGGAGTTTTCATTGTTACCTTTGTGTCCACAGGACTTTTGCCAGTGCAGGGAATGGAGACCCATTCACCCTAGTCTGAGTAAAGAAGACTTATAAGGCTCCATGTCGAAGATTGAGGGGCATCTCAAGGAAATCTGGGCACAGGAAACACATTAGGGTTTTGCTTCCAGAATTCTGAAGGCTCTGTATTAAAAACAACTCTAGTTTCTGAGAAGTAATTCTAAGAACCTATCCTCCAATTCAGGGGTTGCTAGCAGCAGTACTCACATGTGCCAGGCAGATAACATAAATGTGAGGCTGGCTACACAGAGCCAAGTGGAGTGTGGTGAGGGCTGGATGGGAAAACACAAGGCCCGTGTAAAGAGGCAGCACCCCACCTCCAGCAGACTGCAGCCCTGTGTTACTTCTGGCTGGATTTTAATGTGAAATCTCCCAAATTTTAAAGATTGGTAACAGACTCACAAAAATGCAGACCACGATGAGGTCACATCCCATGACAGTCTTCGTCTCTGACTCCCAGTTATTCTCTCTTTCAATTGTTTGTCCTCTACCAGCTGGTGAATTCTTTCTTTAGTTCCTATTTAGGCTCCTAAAACAAGAAAACTAATTGGATTGGCTCTTTCTTTTGGATCAGATCAGGCCAGACCATGACTGGTTGGTTGCCTTCAGGTCAGGTGCCTATTCTTCCTGTCTAGTGCAATCAGCTTTGGTCAGCAGGCACCAAGGGGTGGGGGGCAAGATGTGCTCTAAACCAGCACATTTACAGTTGGGTGGGCCCTGCAAACATGTCTAGTCCACAGCTGCTATCTCAATCTCCAAACAGCCTGTATCTGTCAGCATTCTCCAGAAAAACAGAACAATAAGCAGATATATATATATATATATATGTACACACACACACACAGGCATATCTTGGAGATAGTGGAAGTTTGGTTGCAATCCACCACAATAAAGCAAATATCATAGTAGACTCAGTCACGTGAGCTTTTTCAGTTTCCCTAACCATATAAAAGTACACTCACCTAGAGCCAGACATCCTGGAATGTGAAGTCAAGTGGGCCTTAGGAAGCATCATTATGAACAAAGCTAGTGGAGGTGATGGAATTCCAGTTGAGCTATTTCAAATCCTGAAAGAAATCATGTTGTGAAAGTGCTGCACTCAATATGCCAGCAAATTTGGAAAACTCATCAGTGGCCACAGGACTGGAAAAAGTCAGATTTCATTCCAATCCCAAAGAAAGGCAATGCCAAAGAATGCTCAAACTACCACACAATTGCACTCATCTCACATGCTAGTAAAGTAATGCTCAAAATTCTCCAAGNCAACATTCAGAAAACGAAAATCATGGCATCTGGTCCCATCACTTCATGGAAAATAGATGGGGAAACAGGGGAAACAGTGGCTGACTTTATTTTTGGGGGCTCCAAAATCACTGCAGATGGTGATTGCAGCCATGAAATTAAAAGATGCTTACTCCTTGGAAAAAAAGTTATGACCAACCTAGACAGCATATTAAAAAGCAGAGACATTACTTTGCCAACAAAGGTCTGTCTAGTGAAGGCTATGGTTTTTCCAGTGGTCATGTATGGATGTAAGAGTTGGACTGTGAAGAAAGGTGAGCACCAAAGAATTGATGCTTTTGAACTGTGGTATTGGAGAAGACTGTTAAGAGTCCCTTGGACTGCAAGGAGATCCAACCCATCCATCCTAAAGGATATCAGTCCAGGGTGTTCATTGGAAGGACTGATGTTGAAGCTGAAACTCCAATACTTTGGCCACCTGATGCGAAGAGCTGACTCATTTGAAAAGACCCTGAAAGAGACATGTGTACCCCAATGTTCATTGCAGCACTGTTTATAATAGCCAGGACATGGAAGCAACCTAGATGTCCATCAGCAGATGAATGGATAAGAAAGCTGTGGTACATATATACAATGGAGTATTACTCATCCATTAAAAAAGAATACATTTGAATCAGTTATAATGAGATGGATGAAACTGGAGGCTATTATACAAAGTGAAGTAAGCCAGAAAGAAAAACACCAATACAGTATACTAACACATATATATGGACTTTAGAAAGATGGTAATGATAACCCTGTATGTGAGACAGCAAAAGAGACACAGAACAGTCTTTTGGACTCTGTGGGAGAGGGCGAGGGTGGGATGACTTGGAAGAATGGCATTGAAACATGCATACTATCAGATATGAAATGAATCGCTAGTCCAGGTTCGAGGCAGGATACAGGATGCTCGGGGCTGGTGCACTAGGGTGACCCAGAGGGACGGTTCGGGGAGGGAGGTGGAGCAGAGGCTCAGGATGGGGAACACGTGCACACCCGTGGCAGACTCATGTTGATGTATGGCAAAACCAATACAATATTGTAAAGTAATTAGTCTCCAATTAAAATAAATTTATAAGGAAAAAAGAAAAAGAAAAGACCCTGATGCTCCTGATGCTGGGAAAGATTGAGGGCAGGAGGAGAAGGGGAAACAGAGGATGAGATGGTTTGATGGCATCACCGACTCGATGGACATGGGTTTGGGTAGACTCCGGGAGTTGATGATGGACAGGGAGGCCTGGCGTGCTGCGGTTCATGGGGTCGCAAACAGTTGGACACAACTGAGCGACTAAACTGAACTGAACTGTAGTCTATCAAGTGTGTAATAGCATTACGTCTAAAACAATGCCCCTACTTTAATTTTAAAATACTTTATTGCTAAGAAATGCTAACCATCATCTAGCCTCCAGCAAGTTGTAATCTTTTTGCAGTAGTAACTTGAAAGATCACTGGTCATAGGTCATCACCACAAATAAAATAATATTGAAAAAGTTTGAAATATCACCAGCATTACCAGAATGCAACACAGAGATATGAAGTGAGCAAATGTTGTTGGAAAAATGACATCAGTAGACTTGCTTGACACAGGTTGCCACAAACCTTCAATTTGTGAAAAACACACTACCTGTGAGGCCCAATAAAGCAAAGTGCTATAAAACAAGGTATGCCAGTGTATTTATATTCTATAAGTATATATGTATTCATATTACATGTAATATATATTCATATTATGTAAGTATATATATACATGTGTGAATAGACACACACACATAGATTTATTTTAAAGAATTGGCTCATACAATTGTGGGGACTGGAAATTCCCAGATCCTTTGGTAGGCCAGCAGACTGGAAGCTGAGGCAGGAGCTAATGTTGCCATCTTGAGCCTGAAATCCACAGGGCAGACTGGGAACTCAGGCAGGAGTTAATGTTGCAGTTTTGAGGCAGAATTTCTTCTCCGGGAAACCTCAGGCTTTGTTAAGGCCTTCAGTTGATTGGATGAGGCCTACGCACATTATTGAGAGTAACCTCTTTGACTTTTGTTGTTCAGCCTCTCAGTTGTGTCTGACTATTTGCGACCCCATGGATTGCAGCACGCCAGGCTTCCCTGTGCTTTACCATCTCCCAGAGTTTGCTCAAACTCATGTCCATTGAGTTGGTGATGCCATCTGACTATCTCATCCTCTGTCATCCCTTTCTCCTAATGTCAAATGATAATAGATGTTAACCATATCTACGCATAGCCTTCATAGAGACACCTGAATGCTTGATTAGATAAATTGGCCCTAGAATCTAGCCAGATTGATATAGACCCATGAGGTAGATATTATTTCTCTCATTTTAGAGATGAAAAAACCAAGACTTAGAAAGGTTATGGTCTGAAGGGTGGTTCACTGCACCTGGCTCTGAATGACGCCCCCTAAAGCCCACGCTCTAACTCCTGCACCTCTAGCCTCTCAGTCGAGTCTGAAGCCAGAATGAGTCTGAGCGGGCTTTGTGGACGTTCTGCTCTCCCAGAAAGGCTTCGGGGAAGAGGCATTTCAGTTTCCTTCATGATGGCATTTGGGCTTCCCTAGTGGCTTGGTGCAGAGAAGGCAGTGGCACCCCACTCCAGTCCTCTAGCCTGGAAAATCCTATGGACGGAGAAGCCTGGTGGGCTGCAGTCCATGGGGTTGCTAAGAGTCAGACACGACTGAGCGACTTCACTTTCACTTTCCACTTTCATGCACTGGAGAAGGCAATGGCACCCTACTCCAGTACTCTTGCCTGGAAAATCCCAGGGACAGGGGAGCCTGGTGCGCTGCCATCTATGGGGTTGCACAGAGTCGGACATGACTGAAGCGACTTAGTAGCTCAGTGATACGGAATCCACTTGCAAAGCAGGAGCCGTGGGTTTGATCCCTGGGTTAAGAAGATCCCCTGAAGAAGGAAATGCAACCCACTGCAGTATTCTTGTCTGGAAAATCCCATGGACAGTGGAGCCTTGTGGGCTACAGTCCACGGGGTTGCAAAACAGTCAGACATGACTGAGCAACTGAACGACAACAATCATATGATGGCATTTACTCCCTTTTCTCTTTTTCTTTTTCCTTGCATTTCTCCTAGCCTCCATACCAAACTGGGAGAGTGGTGTCCTTGCCTACTAGTGGAATGATAAATATGATTTCAACTGTTTTCTTCCTCTCTTGAAAAAGCTTTCTTCCCATCAGTTGGGAGCAGCAGGAAGAATGAAAGAAAACAAGTCAGCATTTCTAGCTTCTCAAGCTGCTTTTCAATAAGCAAAGAGGCAAAGAAAGCCCCAGAGATAGGCATGAATTGTGCTGAAGAGATTGCCTCCAGCAGAGGGCTCATTTAACTATTTACTCGGCTTGATGACGCACCTGCTCTAGGAAAAAGATATTGAGTTAGAGTGGCCCTGAGAATAGGGGTCTAGAGTTTAGTGCTTTCTGGGCTTCCCAGGTGGCTCAGTGGTAAAGAATCTGCCTGCCACTGCTGGAGACACAGAAGACATGGTTTTTATCCCTGGGTCGGGAAGATCCCCTAAGAAGGAAATGGCAACCCACTCCAGTATTCTTGCCTGGGAAATCCCACAGACAGAGGAGCCTGGTGGACTACAGTCCATGGGGTTGCAAAGAGTCAGACATGACTTAGCGACTGAGCGTGCACACAGGTGCTAATTAATACTGAGGTTGATAAAGATGATGATGCTTCCATATGTGTGCACATTGCATTTTCTGGTTTAAATGGCACTGACATGTGCAATGTGGGCATGCTGCTTCCCCTGCAGCACTTTCTCTGTCCCAGCCTCCTGTCTGAGTTCCCAGCAGGCTCGCCAAGAGGGATCTCTGGTGCTTTTGGGAGCTGGAGGATGGTACATTCTTGAGTCATAAAAATTCCTAGAATGTAGGAGCCAGAAGATGCTCCATGCAACTCCTTTATTTCACAGACAAGACCCAGAGAGGTGACTTGCCAAAGCGTGGTGACCGGAAGTGGGGCCTTAGGGATGCCTGGTCTGTTTTCCCTGTAAAACTCTCCCGTCAGAGCTGCTTTGGGCTGACAGAGAAGAACGCTCCCCCAGTCCCCAGGGGGCAGGCAGCAAACTCTATAAAAAGGACAATCTGTATGTTGATTCTGCCTCCTGTTTTCTTTGGCATGGCTTTGCATGCCAGCCCTTAACCCTTTGTGGAGCTCTGGGAAGGGTCTCCACAGTGGATCAGGAAAAGGACAAGGCAGCCCTGGAAGAGCAAGAAATAGGGAAAGTTCCCTTGAGAGTGTACAAAAGGAAGTGAGCTAGAGACCACGGAGAAAGCATCAGAAGAAAAACTTGAGGGGAGAGAAAGCCATCTTTCAGGCCCAGCCCCCTACCAGCCAAACAACTCTTTTGACAGACTTTCCTTATTTGTCTTTGAAGGGGATTTCAGATCATTCAAGAAGGACTCATGTGGTTGCCAGGGCAACTGTGTTCCCATCATCACTACCATGGAAACTCTCTCTGTGGCATAATATAAATATTTTCCTTTAAGAATGAGACGGGGAGTCAAGTGGGTGACAAGCTATTTTCTAATGCTCAGGGGCTGTGGCCAAAGCCTGCGATGGAGGGCACCAAATTAGCTCACATTCTATATCGTTCACAGAACAGGCTGTTTTTGCTTGTTTGTTTTTAGATATAAGAGCCAAAAAAGGTGGGGAAGGGCAAAATTGTCAACGAGAATAGTCCATAGTTCTGAAGTGGAGAGATGTGAGAATTTCCCATTTTCTCTTGTTTTTCTCAGGGATGGTCTGAAAGACTAGCTTCTTGGACAAAGGCATATTAAAGAGTTTCCAAGTCCTCTTCTTCCTCCTTAAACCTTCCTCCTCAAATTGTCTCTAGAGAGTACAAGAGTGTCAGAGACTTCTGGGATGGGGTAGCTCAGGTAGCAACCAAGAAGGAGGGTCATTTTTTGGCCTCGTGTACTATTTCAGAAGCTAGAGCCACAGCAGTCCTTACTTCTGCTCCCTTGGGCATTTCTCCATATCATGAGGCTCTGTGGCCACCCCCTAACTTCACTCAAATTCCCCAGAAGAAACACCTGTCACCTCGGAGGGAAGACAGGACCAGGTGACCTCTGGGTACCTACCTGTNCCCCCAGTCCCCAGGGGGCAGGCAGCAAACTCTATAAAAAGGACAATCTGTATGTTGATTCTGCCTCCTGTTTTCTTTGGCATGGCTTTGCATGCCAGCCCTTAACCCTTTGTGGAGCTCTGGGAAGGGTCTCCACAGTGGATCAGGAAAAGGACAAGGCAGCCCTGGAAGAGCAAGAAATAGGGAAAGTTCCCTTGAGAGTGTACAAAAGGAAGTGAGCTAGAGACCAAGGAGAAAGCATCAGAAGAAAAACTTGAGGGGAGAGAAAGCCATCTTTCAGGCCCAGCCCCCTACCAGCCAAACAACTCTTTTGACAGACTTTCCTTATTTGTCTTTGAAGGGGATTTCAGATCATTCAAGAAGGACTCATGTGGTTGCCAGGGCAACTGTGTTCCCATCATCACTACCATGGAAACTCTCTCTGTGGCATAATATAAATATTTTCCTTTAAGAATGAGACGGGGAGTCAAGTGGGTGACAAGCTATTTTCTAATGCTCAGGGGCTGTGGCCAAAGCCTGCGATGGAGGGCACCAAATTAGCTCACATTCTATATCGTTCACAGAACAGGCTGTTTTTGCTTGTTTGTTTTTAGATATAAGAGCCAAAAAAGGTGGGGAAGGGCAAAATTGTCAACGAGAATAGTCCATAGTTCTGAAGTGGAGAGATGTAAGAATTTCCCATTTTCTCTTGTTTTTCTCAGGGATGGTCTGAAAGACTAGCTTCTTGGACAAAGGCATATTAAAGAGTTTCCAAGTCCTCTTCTTCCTCCTTAAACCTTCCTCCTCAAATTGTCTCTAGAGAGTACAAGAGTGTCAGAGACTTCTGGGATGGGGTAGCTCAGGTAGCAACCAAGAAGGAGGGTCATTTTTTGGCCTCGTGTACTATTTCAGAAGCTAGAGCCACAGCAGTCCTTACTTCTGCTCCCTTGGGCATTTCTCCATATCATGAGGCTCTGTGGCCACCCCCTAACTTCACTCAAATTCCCCAGAAGAAACACCTGTCACCTCGGAGGGAAGACAGGACCAGGTGACCTCTGGGTACCTACCTGTGTGATATTCTCTAATTCTTGCTTTTAAGAGTTTGATTCTAAGAATCAACGGTTCTGTGTCCAAAGATGTCCTGATTGTATTATTCTAAGAGCCTGTTATCTTAGTTGAGTGCAGAGTGAGCCCTAGGGCAGCAGCTGTGTGCAGCTGGAGGAGCTGGGCACTGCTCGGTGGCTGCGCTGGCCTCGGTGTCATCCTTCCCAGGGCCCGGAACACGGATGTCAGGGCCCCTGCCTGGCACTCCTCCAGCTGGTCTCTGTTGTGGGAGTTTTGCTGGCTTAAATAACTCGTTTTCAGTGGCTTATGATGAAAAGGGAAAGCCAGCAGTGATTGGGGTCTGAAAGCAGCCAGCATCATCCCTCTGGAAAGCTTGCTGTGTTGACTTTGCATGGACCGGTGAAAGGAGAACTATACTAGTTCTGGACTCAGCATTTGCAGAGGGGCTGGGCCCCTTGCAGGTCCCTCCAGAGAAGGGTGGGTGCGGAGGGGGGCTTTGCATGGATGCTTACAGGGCAGCAGGATGAAGTTGGCCTCCAAGACCGAGCAGGTCCAGAATTGTCATTCCAGCTTATCTCAAGGTCTTGGGGGCTGTGTCTGAAGTGCTCTCAGTTCTGTGGTGCTGGGCTGGGGCTTTGATCCTCTCAGCCCTGGTGTTCTGCTCTGTTCTGCAGTAAGGGAATAGCACAATCAGTGGAGCAGACAATAACCAAATCTGCAAAATGATCCCAGGGTTAGAAATGGGGCAAGGATAATTGTCTCAAAATGCCAAGGAACCCTCCTCATGGCAAGAGAGAGAGGGAGCATTCAAATACATAAAAGAAATACCACCTCCTACATCACATGATAAAATGAAACAACATGTCTGCTCCAGGACAGAGTTGGTTATGATTTTGTTTTAAAGAAAGCATCAGGTAGATGATGGATACTAGGCAAGCTTTTTTTTTTTTCCCCCTCACTGTGAAAACAGAGTAATTGCTATTTTGGTTTATACAATTAACACGTGCTTTTTGGAATAATTTGAACAATGTGTAGAAGTGGAAGGAAGAACTTTAAAAAAATCACTGAAAATCTCATCACCCCAAAAAGGTCCTATTAACAATTGTTGACAATATTTTGCATATACATAAATGTTGTATATATACAGGTATCATTTGACATGAATGAGGGTTTCATACATGCTATCTTTATTCTGGGACATACCTTTTTAACTGCAGTCTTTTGCTCCCTAATTCCCCCTGCTCTCCTTCTGCATGGCTTACACCCCCCTCTGCCACCATCAACCCATTTGCATTCCAGGTGACTACTTTGCAGACCAGAGACCAGGGAGGCAGGAGAAAAATATGAAAAAATGCACCAAGTCTTCTTATACAGATCTATCTCCTTTTATCGGTTTAGTCCCTGCTGTTTTGTTGCTATTTTTAAATTTATTTTCCTTTTGTTTGGATTTTAATTTCGGTTTTGATTGGCCACTTGGAAAAATTCATTAAATATAATAATGATTATATCCCCATAGACTCTTGCTTCTATCAGATAGATTCCAAGAGGAAGAGACCATTGGATGGAAGAACATGCGGACTTTTCATTCTAAAAGATAAAAGTATTTTCTGTGACAGACCCTTAAGTTAGCATTTGCTCCTCTCTGCTAAGTCAATGACCACTATTTTATCTGCTTTCCACCCTCCAAAAATTCATTTAAATGCCATATATACTGTTTGCTTTCTTTCTCTCTATGTTCTTGTGTCCATTTTTTCCTCCTTTATTATCATTTTGGCAAAAATCTGGTAGGGCAGGGATTTCCCTAGTAGTCCAGTGGCTCAGACTCCAAGCTTCCAATGCAAGGAGCCCAAGTTCAATCCCTGGTCAGGGAACTAGATCCCACATGCCAAAACTAAGGATTCACATGCCGCAACTAAGACCCAGAGCACCTCAATAAATAAATACTTCAAAAAATTTTGTTAGGGCAAGAAATGAATGCTTGTGGCCAATCAGCATTTTAATACTGAAACTCATCACATGAGTTCTGAAAACACTGAGCCTCAAAAACAAAAGCAATTAGGGGCTTGATTTCTTTCTTCTAGAAAGCTCCTTGCCACCTACACAAATTTGTCTACTTATTTCTCAGGAAAATAATTTCTTTAGACCAAAAGCTATGAGTGGGTAGCATTTGGCAACTAAAAGACATATCCTGCTATACTGACAAGTGAAGAGGTTGGGAAGGGAGAGGTGGTAGAAATGAACTGTTGTAAGGCATTAAAAGGAAGGGAGTTAAGAAAGCAAAGAGAGATTACACAGACAAGAGGAGATGAGAAGAACAAAGAGTTCATTGCCACTTTATTCCTTGGTGATGGTGGTGGTTTAGTCGCTAAGTCATGTCTGACTCTTGTGACCCAAAGGACTGTAGCCTGCCAGGCTTCTCTGTCCATGGGATTCTCCAGGCAAGAATACCAGAGAGGGTTGCCATTTCCTTCTCCAGGGGATCTTCCCGATCCAGGAATTAAACCTGGGTCTCCTGCATTGTAGGCAGATTCTTTGCTAACTGAGCTACAAGGGAAGCCATACTTTATTCCTTATATCTCTCCCATCTTCCATTTGTAGCATCACTGTCTTAACTGACACTTAAATTGTCCTTCAGCTGGACCATTAACAGTGGTCTCCCAATGTACTCCCGAGGAGTACAATGGCATACCTCCTTGCACTCTTGGCTCCCATAAATTCATTGTCCATATGATTATGTCACTCTCTTGTTTAAAATCCTTTACGGGCTCTCATTGCCCTCAGGATGAGGACTAAGTTGCTCCCATGACATAAAAAGCCTTCTGTTTCCTGGCCCCTGTTTGCCTCTCCAGCTTCATTTTCCTCCACTTCCTGCCATGAATCCCTGTAGTTTTTCCTTACCCAATTCTACTCATGTTTTCCCATCAGCCTGGGATTCTCCTTGCCTGTTTAATGCATGATCATTCTCTAAGATGCTCAGACATCACTCACTACCCTCAGAAAATCCCACCACCACCTCTATCCCTGGGCGAGGTTCTCCTTGTTGAGCTTTTGCAAAAACCAGTGCTTCCTTTATTTACACCTGCTGTGTGCATGTGTTTAAATAATTATCTGTTTACCACGTGCTCCCTAGTCTGGGGTTCTTTAGGAGAAAATACTGCACCTTGGCCTCTGAATCTCTATCACCTAAAAATGAACTTTGCACATAATAGGCACAATATTGAATAAATGAATCAATGAATGATCAAATGAATGATTGAATTTCAGGAGTCATCTAGAGGGGGTGCCTAAAAGACCTTTCAATCAGGGGGCTGTTCTAGAGTGGAGGAGTTCAGCCCCAATCTGGCCTGCAGAGTCAGCTCTAAGGACCTTGCTCAATAAATAAAATAAGACATGATGTGGTCATATCTTACTCCAAAATAAATTTCTGATGGGTCAAAGACTTAATTTAAAAAGAGAGAAAGAAACATAAAAACTAGAAGAAAATATGTGAGAATATTATATGTTCAGTTCAGTTCAGTTGCTCAGTCGTGTCTGACTCTTTGCAACCCCATGAATCGCAGCATGCCAGGCCTCCCTGTCCATCACCATCTCCCGGAGTTCACTCAGACTCATGTCCATTGAGTCAGTGATGCCATCCAGCCATCTCATCCTCTGTCGTCCCCTTTTCCTCCTGCCCCCAACCCCTCCCAGCATCAGAGTCTTTTTGAATGGGTCAACTCTTCGCATGAGGTGGCCAAAGTACTGGAGTTTCAGCTTTACCATCATTCCTTCCAAAGAACACCCAGGACTGATCTCCTTTAGAATGGACTGATCTCCTTTAGAATGGACTGGTTGGATCTCCTTGCAGTCCAAGGGACTCTCAAGAGTCTTCTCCAACACCACAGTTCAAAAGCATCAATTCTTCGGCGCTCAGCTTTCTTCACAGTCCAACTCTCACATGACCCCTGGAAAAACCATAGCCTTGACTAGACAGACCTTTGTTGGCAAAATAATGTCTCTGCTTTTGAATATGCTATCTAGGTTGGTCATAACTTCTTTGAAGGAGTAAGTGTCTTTTAATTTCATGGCTGCAATCACCATCTGCAGTGATTTTGGAGCCTCCCAAAATAAAGTCTGACGCTGTTTCCACTATCTCCCCATCTATTTCCCATGAAGTGATGGGACCAGATGCCATGATCTCCATTTTCTGAATGTTGAGCTTTAAGCCAACTTTTTCACTCTCCTCTTTCACTTTAGAGTGGAGGATTTCTTTTTCTAATGATGAAATCATAGCTAGAAAGCTTAAAGTTCTGAGGTTTCAACTATATATTTTTTCCACTTGCATGAAAAAGAAAATGCCATGAACCAAATCATATACTAGCTGCAAGAACTATCTCTAACATGTATAAGAAAGGGAAAGAAACATAGACTAAATATTTGGAGATTCCATCTTCACTTAGATTGCTAAAGATCACACTGGTTTGGCGAGGGTGGGGAGAAACAACATTCTTACACAATATTGGTAGGGATGTAAATTAATGCATCTTTTTACAGGACAATTTGCCAGTATCTGGGGGCCTCCCTGGTGGCTCAGATAGTTAAGAATCTGCCTGCAATGCAGGAGACCAGGGTTCGATCCCTAGGTTGGGACGATCCCTATTAAAAATGAAAATGTCATACTTTTGATCTGGCATTTGCACCTCTAGGTGCACCTTGCATCTAGGAGCATAAATTTAGATGCACCAGGATATCTATTGCATTAATTAACAAATAACGAGTGCAAAGCGCTAAGAGCTAGAGATTATAATGTAGGCAAAACAGACAAGGCTCTGCTCTTAGGCAACATGCAATCTATTGGGACACAGTGACCCCAGATAAATTCTTGTGCTATGCAACAAAGGAAACTATAAGCAAGGTGAAAAGACAGCCTTCTGAATGGGAGAAAATAATAGCAAATAAAGCAACTGACAAACAACTAATCTCAAAAATATACAAGCAACTTCTGCAACTCAATTCCAGAAAAATAAACAACCCAATCAAAAAATGGGCCAAAGAACTAAATAGACATTTCTCCAAAGAAGGCATACAGATGGCTAACAAACACATGAAAAGATGCTCAACATCACTCATTATCAGAGAAATGCAAATCAAAACCATAATGAGGTACCATTTCACACCAGTCAGAATGGCAGCGATCCAAAAGTCTGCAAGCAATAAATGCTGGAGAGGGTGTGGAGAAAAGGGAACCCTGTTACACTGTTGGTGGGAATGCAAACTAGTATAGCCACTATGGAGAACAGTGTGGAGATTCCTTAAAAAATTGCAAATAGAACTGCCATATGACCCAGCAATCCCACTGCTGGGCATACACACTGAGGAAACCAGAATTGAAAGAGACACGTGTACCCCAATGTTCATCGCAGCACTGTTTATAATAGCCAGGACATGGAAACAACCTAGATGTCCATCAGCAGGTGAATGGGTAAGAAAGCTGTGGTACATATACACAATGGAGTATTACTCAGCCATTAAAAAGAATATATTTGAATCACTTCTAATGAGATGGATGAAACTGGAGCCGATTATAGAGTGAAGTAAGCCAGAAAGAAAAACACCAATACAGTATACTAACACATATATATGGAATTTAGAAAGATGGTAATGATAACCCTGTATGTGAGACAGCAAAAGAGACACAGATGTATAGAAAGGACTTTTGGACTCTGAGGGAGAGGGAGAGGGTGGGATGATTTGGGAGAATGGCACTGAAACATGTATACTATCATGCAAGAAATGAATCGCCAGTCTATGTTCGATACAGGATACAGGATGCTTGGGGCTGGTGCACGGGGATCATTCAGAGAGATTATATGGGGTGGGAGGTAGGAGTGGTCAGGATTGGGAACTCATGTACACCCGTGGTGGATTCATGTCAATGTATGGCAAAACCAATACAGTATTGTAAAGTAAAATAAAGTAAAAATAAAAATTAAAAAAAATTCTTGTGCTATGTAAGTGAGAGCTGTAAGAGTCTATGAGAATATACCTAAAAGAAAACTAAGGAATCCCAGAAAGATTTCTTATATAAGAGATACTGTGAGCTGCATTCAGAGGGTTCAAGTTTGAGAGAGACCCAGCAAACAATCACAATCAAATTGTCGATGGTGGTTTGACATAACACCAGGGGTTTAGGTAATATACATTCTTTTTGTCTACCCTTTTTGACCTTCTGTACCTTGTCAAAAATTAGTGCGATTTAAAGAAGGAAGGAGACAGTTAACTTCTTTGAGCTTCAATTTCATTATCTGTACAGTGGGAATAATAACACCGTGCAGGGTTATTGTGAGGGTTAAATAAACTAATGATTGGGTTCCTACCAAGAAGGAGCAGTACAAAAAGATTGGCTTGTTTATTCAAATCATTTGAGGCAAGAAAACTGGTGAAGAACTAAGAGCTGCTCGTACACCATTTCAGTTCAGTAGCTCAGTTGTGTCCAACTCTTTGTGACCCCATGGACTGCAGCACACCAGGCTTCCCTGTCCATCACCAGCTACTAGAGCTTACTCAAACTCATGTCCATTGAGTTGGTGATTCCATCCAACCATCTCATCCTCTATCATCCCCTTCTCCACCTGACCTCAATCTTTCCCAGCATCAGGGTCTTTTCCAACGAATCAGTTCTTCAAATCAGGCGGCCAAAGTATTGGAGTTTCAGCTTCACCATCAGTCCTTCCAACGAATATTCAGGGTTAATTTCCTTTAGGATTAACTGGTTTGATCTCCTAGCAGTCCAAGGGACTCTTAAGGGTCTTCTCCAACATCACAGTTTAAAAGCATCAATTCTTCGACACTCAGCTCGTACACCGTACCATATTTAAACCATTTCATACAGGAGAGAATTTTTCACTTTTTTAAGACCTCCAAAAGAAAACCACAACCTTTTAAAATAAGCCTGTGTGCTCAAAACCTTCAGTCGTGTCCCACTCTTTGTGATCCTATGAACTCTTCGCGACACTATAGACTGTAGCCTACTGGACTCCACTGTCCATGGGATTCTCCAGGCAAGAATACTGGACTGGGTTGCCGTTTCCTCCTCCAGGGACTCTTCCCCACCCAGGGATTGAACCCACGTCTTCAGCGCCTCCTGCATTACAGGTGGATTCTTTAGCACTGAGCCACCAGGGAAGCCCTTTAAAATAAGCCTATCTTGGGTTAAATAATAAACTAATTCTCAATGTGTTCAACTAATACGCCCATAGGACTAAAAGCCTAGGAAATAATAGAGCCCAGACAGTAAGTCCAGGGATGTGCTTGGGGTACATCCTTTGGTGAGGGGTGGCTTTCTTTCTCCATTATAATCCATCTTCATAGTTAGCTGAGATCCTCTACCTGAGATTTCTTCCTTTGTTAAAAATATCTAGTCACTGTTCCTGTGATCCTCATGGTCAGGCATTGAAGGGGTCTGGGGTCTAGAATAAAATCAATATAATTTATACATCCTGCTCTCAAAGGTTTTAAAATTACATATATACACAAAAACCTATAATGCAAAAGAATCTGAAAAAGAACATGTAACAACTTAAAAGGGAAAAGAATTTTAAAAAGAATAGATACATGGTTATGTGTAACTGAATCACTTTGCTGTACTCCTGAAACAAACACATTGCTAATCAGTTCAGTTCAGTCACTCAGTCACATCCGTGACCCCATGGACCACAGCACACCAGGCCTCCCAGTCCATTAACAACTCCCGGAGTTTACCCAAATTCATGTCCATAGAGTCAGTGATGCCATCCAACCGTCTCATCCTCTGTCATCCCCTTCTCCTCCTGCCCCCAATCTTACATAGTATCAGGGCTTTTTCAAATGAGTCAGCTCTTTGCATCAGGTGGCCAAAGTATTGGAGTTTATGCTTCAACATCAGTCCTTCCAAAGAACACTCAGAATTGGTCTCCTTTAGGATGGACTGACTGGTTGGATCTCCTTGCAGTCCAAGGGACTCTCAAGAGTCTTCTCCAACACTGCAGTTCAAAAGTATCAATTCTTGAGCACTCAGCTTTCTTTATAGTTCAACTCTCACATCCATACATGACCACTGGAAAAACCATAGCCTTGACTAGACGGACCTTAGTCGGCAAAGTAATGTCTCTGCTTTTTAATATGCTATCTAGGTTGGTCATAACTTTCCTTCCAAGGAGTAAGCATCTTTTAATTTCATGGCTGAAGGTACCTTCTGCAGTGATTTTGGAACCCCCCAAAATAAAGTCTGTCACTATTTCCACTGTTTCCCCATCTATTTGCCATGAAGTGATGGGATCGGATGCTATGACCTTCGTTTTCTGAATGTTGAGCTTTAAGCCAACTTTTTCACTCTCCACTTTCACTTTCATCAAGAGGCTCTTTAGTTCTTCTTCACTTTCTGCCATAAGGGTGGTGTCATCTGCATACCTAAGCTTATTGATATTTCTCCCAGCTTGTGTTTCATCCAGTCCAGCATTTCTCATGATGTACTCTGCATTAAGTTAAAAAAGCAGGATGACAATATACAGCCTTGACATACTCCCTTTCCTATTTGGAACCAGTCTGTTGTTCCATGTCCAGTTCTGATTGTTGCTTCTGACATGCACACAGATTTCTCAAGAGGCAGGTCAGGTGGTCTGGTATTCCCATCTCTCTCAGAATTTTCCACAGTTTATTGTGATTCACACAGTCAAAGGCTTTGGCATAGTCAATAAACCAGAAATAGATGTTTTTCTGGAATTCTCTTGCTTTTTTTGATGATCCAGCGGATATTGGCAATTTGATCTCTGGTTCCTCTGCCTTTTCTAAAACCAGCTTGAACATCTGGAAGTTCATGGTTCACATATTGCTGCAGCCTGGCTTGAAGAATTTTGAGTATTATTTTACTAGCATGTGAGATGAGTGCAATTGTGCGGTAGTTTGAGCATTCTTTGGCATTGCCTTTCTTTGGGATTGGAATGAAAACGGACATTTTCCAGTCCTGTGGCCACTGCCGAGTTTTCCAAATTTGCTGGCATATTGAGTGTAGCACTTTCACAGCTTCATCTTTCAGGATTTGAAACAGCTCAACTGGAATTCCATCACCTCCTCTAGCTTTGTTCATAGTGATGCTTCCTAAGGCCCACTTGACTTCATATTCTAGTATGTCTGGCTCTAGGTGAATGATCACACCATCGTGATTATCTGGGTGGTGAAGATCTTGTTTGTACAGTTCTTCTGTGTATTCTTGCCACCTCTTTTTAATATCTTCTGCTTCTGTTAATCAGCTAAGTTCCAATATAAAATAAAAAGTTTTAAAAGAGTATATACAAATATATGTACAACTGAATCACTTTGCTGTACACTTGAAACTAACACAACATTGTAAATTAACTATGTTGTTTTTGTTTGGTAGCTAAGTCCTGTCTGACTCTTTGCCACCCCACAGACTGCAGCACACCAAGGTTCCCTGTCCTTCACTATCTCCCGGGGTTTGCTCAAACTCATGTCCATTGAGTGAGTGATGCCATCCAACCAACTCATTCTCTGTTGCCCCCTTCTCTTCCTGCCCTCAATCTTTCGCAGCATTAGGGTCTTTCCCAATGAGTCAGCTCTTCACATCAGGTGGTCAAAGTATTGGAGCTTCAGCATCAGTCTTTCCAATGAATATTTAGGGTTGGTTTCCTTTAGGATTGACTGGTTTGGTCTCCTTGCAGTCCAAGGGACTCTCAGAAGTCTCCAGAACCACAGTTCAAAACCATCAGTTCTTCAGCACTCAGCCTTCTTTATGGTCCAACTCTCACATCCCATACATGACTACTGGAAAAACTATAGTTTTGGATCTTTATATATGGACCTTTGTTGGCAAAGCGATGTTTCTGTTTTTTAATACACTGCCTAAGTTTGTTATAGCTTTTCTTCCAAGGAGCCAGCGTCTTTTAATTTCATGGTTGTAGTCCCCGTTAGCAGTGATTTTGGAGACCAAAGAAATAAAATCTGCCACTGTTACACTTCAATAAAAATTAAAAAGTATAAAATTACAGGTGCAAGATGCAAGCAACAGGACAATTAGGAATCAATTCAGCAGTGTTTAATAAAGTGCTTTCTTATGTGGCATGGAAAATCTTTGAATAAAAGTCGCTGTTTGACCACTAGACAGAAAGGCAATGCTTCACTATAATTTTAGGAGTTAGTTGGCTTCTGACACCAAGGCCAGGTTATTCCTCTGAAACATTCTCAGACAAATTTCTCAAATATCAGGCCACATCACAGAGGACTTTGGGATAAGCTCTGGGCACTTCTAGGGCAAAATACAGTGTCTAGAACACGGTAAGTTCTTAATCAGTGTCGTATGGTTTGTGATTGGATGGATTTAATGCCGTTTAGAATTTGCCTTCCTCGGTAGTAACCAAGGTCTATTTTCTAGCTAAAATCTAGTTCCTAAATGTTTCCCAGTGGAAATTACACTACAGCCCAGAAAGCTTCCAATTCACAATCTCTTACTGGGATGACAGGAGAGGAGGACAGAAGAAAGGGAGGAGAGCTGCTCAGGGGCTGTGGGTGATGGGCCCAAGTCCTTGGTGGTCATCTGTCTCCCTGCTACATGCCTATGGTGGAGAATCCTGCTTTGTGTGCACACTGGAATCACCTGGGAAACCTTTAAAAATATTGATTTCTGGATCTACAGGGTCAGTTAAATGAAAAGTTTCTCCATGGAAGGCCCAGGCAACATTTTTTAAAGGTCCCCAATAATTGTAGTGTACAGCCTGGGTTGAGAATCACTGTTCTTTACTTTCACTTTCCATTTATTCATATAGAAAATATTCATTGAATGTCTACTACATGCCAGGGTGTTTTTTTTCCTTAGGTGCTGGCAACTGAGAGCTGAATTAAGCAGACAAAGATCCCAGCCTTGATGAAACTTACCTTCTCATGCTGCACCCACAGGCACTTAGGGTGCAACACAGGCTTTAGAAAAAAGAGGACCCATTCTAACCCAGGTCCCAACATAGTGTGTGTGTGTGTGTGTGTGTGTGTGTGTGTGTGTGTGGCAGGGGAACCTTAGGCATGTGCTGACCATTCCAAGGCTCTTTCAGTGTTTCCATATGTAACGTAGGACTCCCCATGCCCTCTTTGCAAGGTAGCCAGAGTGAAGTGAGATGATGAACTTGAACGGACCCGCTGGAAGGGGCGGGGGGAAGAGGGTGCCAGGCACATGGTAGTGTGGAGTATGTTGTGCTTCTTGTTAAATAAAAAAGAGAAGAAAGCCGAGCTTGGGGAGCCAATCCAGTGGGAAGCTAAACAATCAGCTTTTAAATAAAATCTCTGAAAAACTGTTTCAGAAGAGAAAAAGTTAGAAGAGGCTTTTTGAGCACCAAGCAGGGGTAGGAGGAGGAAACACATGCAATAACTGCTTCCTTCCTGACAATTGGTTCGTTTTGGAGACTTTGCACCTCAAAGTAGGTGGTTTCACACCCTGTGGGGACCCAGCTGGAGCAGCAGGAGAGAACCAGATAACCAGGGTGAGGGCAGAACAAATGGTGCAGGTCTTTGATGAGGCTGGTGGGAAGCAGCTGGTAAGAAGCCCTGGGAGAACTCCACAGGGATGCTTGAAAATCATCTGTCTCTTGAAGGTCAGAAAGCCACAAAGCTTGGGAGGGATCCTAGAGCTCATACCTCCTGACCCTCTGTGATGAGGACACGTCACCCTGGAGGGGAGAGGGGACTTCTCAGACCCCACAGCCAGCTGCAAGGAGTTCTAGGGTTCACTCTTCCTGCTCAGATGGGGAGCAACAGACCTGGATGAAGATGTTCCCCTCAGAAGGTAGGCACAGCCCCTGACCTGCCCTCACCTGATCCTATCCAGCTGATTTATTCTGGTCCCTCTTGCCAGGGATGGAACTGTTGCAGGAAGGGGGACCCTTTCCAGGGCCAGAAACTGGGCTCTTGTCTAACACTCAGAAATGAATTGTCCAAGGAGACACATGTGCTGACAAAGCAAGAGATTTTATTGGGAAAGGGTACCCGAGTGGAGAGCAGTAGGGTAAGGGAACCCAGGAGAACTGCCCTGCTGTGTGGCTTGCAGTCTCAGGTTTTATGGTGATGGGATTAGTTTCCAGGTGGTCTTTGGCCAGTCATTCTAATTCAGAGGCTTTTTGGTGGCACACGCATCGCTCAGCCAAGATGAATGCTAGCGAGAGGAATTCTGGGAAGTGGATGGACACGCGGTGTCTCCTTTCAACCTTTCCCGAACTCTTCCTGTTGGTGGTGGCTTATTAGTTCCATATTCCTTATCAGGATCTCCTGTCATAAAACAACTCATGCAAATGGTTACTATGGTGCCTGGCCAGGGTGGGCGGTTTCAATCAGTGTGCTTCCCCTAACAACTCCCCCTGAAAGACTTCACACTCAAGATACTTCTTGGGAATTGGGGCGGAGGTCTTTCTTCTATAACTTCTTCCTGCTGTGCATGGGCGTAGGCCTGCCTAGCAGAGCAGATGTCTCTCTCTACCAGATTTAAGTCAAGGTATCTTGCCTGAAACCAGCATTCACCCTTATAATAACAGCAATTTAGTTTGAAACTGTTGGTCCCTCTCAGAGATGAAATAGACAGGGACCAAACAGGAGACCTAACAGGATGGTCATCTCTGGTCCCCGGAAATAGAAGGCAACACTTGGGGTAAGGGTTGCAGGGTTTGTGACCCTTTTTGGTTGATTGGTGGTGAGGCAACAGAGCTGTGCTCCAGGAATCTTGTGTTCAGTCTGAAATTACCAGCCTCCACCTGGGTAGGGGCCCCAGTTCTGTAGAAGAACTCAAAGACATTGTTATGCATATTTCTTTGAGCAGGAACCAAGGCTCTGGAGGCTGTACCAACCTTTGATTGTTTCTCCTGTTTCTGTATCCCCTCCCTTCCCTGATTAGCAATGGTTTGAATCCACCCTTTGGAACTCAGGGAAGGTCAAGGAGGCTGAACGAAGCCTATATCCTACAGACAAGAAATGGAGAACACAGAACAGATCTCTATTCCAGAGCCCCAGAGTTCTATTCAGTTTTAATTTAGGGAACTAGGCAACTATGACTGTGATAACTTCCTGTCAAAATGGAGCATAGGACTGCCTCAGCTTGGAGTATAGACACTGAATTGGAAGTATTTCTGAGTTCCAAGTTCTAGATCTGAGTCTTGTATGATTAAAATCTCAATCCCTTGGTCTGCCATTTTGGTGTAACAGACCCAATTAGAAGTAGTTGGAGGAGTGATAACTGGAATTTAGTAGACAAAATAAATCTAATTTCTTTTTAGAAGAATAAGCCTGAAACCCAGTCTGGACCTGGCACTTCAGGGAGACTTGTAGCCAGGTAGCCCAGCTGTCTAGTTTTATAAAAAGTAAGCTTACTAGCTTCCAACAGACATTGTTTTGAGAATGGTGACATCCAAGCCTCACAAGACTCAGGAAACTCAAGTGTTTAGCAATACTAGGTCTAATCTGAAAGTACACCCATAGCATCACTTAGTTATTTCCCAGGATATCTGAACCATAGCCACTCTATTTTGACTTTTAATTTTAAACTTTTCCTTAATAGCCAAAGCAGATTTCACAGTTAATGACGTCAGTGTTTCTCTAGGTATGAGAAGATACAAGAATTGGGACTCATAAAATCTTCTCCTGAAAAGATCTAACTATCTGAAGGCCTGTTCTGCCAGTTTTTCCCAGAGCAAGAGTGCCTCATTCCTGATTCTCACCCTGAAGTCCTTTCAAGGTCATTGAAAGTCAGCAGTTGCAGCGGCCATGATTTAATCTTTGTAGATGTAGATGGCAAGTGTCAGTCTTCAGTTGGCAGAGCCCATTTTTACTCACAAACTTGACCATGATTTTGAGGGGGGCATTTCATGACCATTTTATCCCATGGTGCTGAGAATGTCCATTCTCAGGTTTGGCAAAGATTTTGTTGACAGGCCACTCAATGTGCTGTTACTGGACTAGGCCATAAAACAGTATCCAAAATTCTCTGAACCACCTGTCTTACTAGCCTCTTGGTCCAGGAAAATATTCCCTCTTGTTGCTTCTTCCCATATCTAGAGTTACACTGTTACCATCATCGATCTCATATGAAACTATATATTATTCTATTAGAGGCCTCACACACACATTTGACGGTGTAAGAAACAGTAAGTTAGTAAAACAGGTGAAATACAAATAACATAGCCAGCAGTATTAGTAAAGTCACTAGTAAGACTTAAGAGCTTCCATTAGATGTAGCCCGGTATATCTCAGGTCATCTGACTTAGTCAGCTCTGTAGAATCTTTATCTTCCAGGGAATTATATATTGGCACCACTGTCTATAAGGCACATAGCCCAGTTTTCTAATGTTACTAGACTGGTTATCCTTAGCATGATTTAATTGTTTCCAACACAGAGGAGACTTTAAACCTAAATTACCATAGCCTGGTGTTATCTATATAAATCCATCCCATAATTCTGGGAGATTTTTTCCTCCTTTGCTGAAACTTTTCTAGTTGCTCTGATTGAGCTTGAGTAATAGAAAAAAGCTCAAATTTATAGCCAGAGTCAGAGTAGGCATTATTAATTGGTCTGATGAGGGGATCCCATCTAGTAATATCATAGTAACATGAATATGACTATAATTTTTTTTAAAGTAAATTTTCTCAGGGCCAACCAGTTAGAGTCTTTTAGTAGAGAAATTTAACAAGGTAACCCAGAACTGCTACTGCTAAGTCACTTCAGTCGTGTCTGACTCTGTGCGACCCCAGAGACGGCAGCCCACCAGGCTCCTCCGTCCATGGGATTTTCCAGGCAAGAGTACTGGAGTGGGGTGCCATTGCCTTCTCCGAAACTAGACACAGGTAATTGGCCACAAACCCAACAATTGAATTGATTTCTAAAACTAGCATAGAATCAGGCCTATGATAGAAAAGCATTTGATTTATATTCAAAGGTCTAAGAAGTCAAGAAAGCATAAATGATCATATGAATCAGGTCCAGCATCTTGGGCAAGCTGTTTGCCTCTGATGTTGTCGTCTTCTCATCCTGGTGTAGTGTAGTTTCTCCTGCTTGAGTATCATTTTAAGGTGAGATCAGGTCAGCTATCTTCCCTATAGACCAATCCAGTGTAGGGGCCTTTGGAAGTGGGAATTAATCTAAGAGTTAATTTCCCTTCAGTTTCATTGTGCATGAGTTAGTTAAGAGTACTTGGTAAAAAAAGTCCTTCCATCCAGGTTGGAGAGAGTCCCTTAAATTATATCTTTTTCCAGTCTTGGTTGCAGGTCACAAGGCATCTGATCTTCATCCAAAGACAGATTACTGAGATAAGCTTCAGAAACAAACTTAGGGTTTTCTTTAAGAATTCAATTAAATTTTACATTAATATCATATAACAGCAAAGGACTATCTAAGAGATGAGTCTTACTAGATGCAGACCTCCATTAACAAATTGGAATTTAACATTTTTTGAAATATCTTTTTCTCCCTAAAGTTACCTTCATTTTTATCACATATAACCAAATTAAGGCTAGGTTTTTGCAAAATAGGTCTGTTCTCACTAATTTTGGTCTGATGATTTATATAACCATAATTGATTATATAATTTTTATTTTGCTGAAGCATTTATAGAGTCTCAGACTGAACTTTTAAAATAAAACAGGCCTGGGAAACTCACACCAAAGGCTTATCACAGATTTTACCTAACAAATCTAGGTGAATTCTTCCCTTTTTAAGATCTCAAAAATTTCTTGAGATTTTTGTACCCGTGAGATAAACTTCCTAACTCATTTGATAAACTTACTGGAAACCTAAGAATTTCAGATTTCTGGAGGAGTCAGATAGAGAGAAAATATAATTGTTTTATTTAAAACGTTTAATCTTGCCAAAGTATTGTCATAATTAGTTTGAGAAGAAGGCTCCCTGAAAATCCATAATTTTTCAGATAGAAACCATAAAAGTTATAAGGATATTTGCTGGTTCATTCAGTCCTTTTGTTAACTTTTGTGAAGTCATCAGGTTTTCCATTAGAATACCAGGATACAGCAGAATGTTAAGAACTCCATATAATTTCTGGGATATCTGTATTAGTAATTTTACCATACATTATAATATGAGCGGATTTATTACGCATCTGATCATCTTTTTCAGGTAATTTAATCAACCAAATAAACACAGTTTAATATTGTTCTTTGGGATGTTTCAGGGGCCCTCTGAAGCACCCCAAAGTTAGCTAGAGGTCAAAAGAACTTCAAAAGAATTCTATTTAGGAAGTTTTATTGAAAAGATAAATTAAAAGGGTTTAGAACATTTGGTCAGATTTAGTCAATGTTGATGGGTGTATCATTTAGTTTGTTGATATGTCACAATAGGCCTAAATACCAAAGCTCAAGGCCTAGTGAAAGTCAGCTCTGCCATCTTGGACCTAGTTGACTCTAACCAGTTTTCTTATGGCTGTGTCATTCCTAACAAAATCAATTTATCTAACTAATTGTAATCCACCCAATTTTAGAAAATCCTGATCGTGCATAACTCTTTTTAGTATTTTTTCATACCTTTTTCTTTTTTCTTTTTTTTTTTTTTACTGAAAACACACTTCCTACTTTCCTTTACCCCCCAAGTACTAACTTTTATATTAGCATTTTATAGATTGGTGAGCATAAATACCAGTGATAATTTCTAAAACCCTTGCTTTCTTAGAATATTTTAGAATGGCACCAAACATTATTCATTTATAGTCCCAAATCTCTTTAGTTTCTCTGTAAAAGGAAACTAGTGTTTAGTAGTAAATGTTTCAAAGTCTTATTTGGAAATGACCTAACTATTTAATAGACTTCCAACACTTAGCACACTTGGCAAAACCCTTAGAAATTTAAGTTACACCAATCTGGAGAGACTATTTTAGACAGATATTTCTAAAGAATAATTATTCTTAATAGGGTTTATATAAAAGCTCATATCCCATTTACATTTTCTTTAGAAGTTTCTTCACTCAAGGTAATTTCCTTGTTGACAAACTTGTAACAGATATAATATTTAATTTATATTAAATCTAGGTACAATGAAAATATTCTACTTAATTACTCTAAGACATGTCTATATTAGATAGGTCAACAAACAAACATTAATATCAGGTACTTAATACTGAATATTTCCCAGTTCACATGAACCTGGCATTTATTGTTTAATTTAGAATTATTTGATTTGTAAGTGCTTACCTTTTTTTAAACCAAATAAATAGGATTAACCTCAAAAATATTACCCAGAGACAAAGACATACCAAGACATATTTAGACAGACACAGTGCAAGATCTAGCTTCATTTTCTAAGTTTAGTCATGAATTAGATATTACAATATAAAAGGTACTAGTTTAAAAAAAAAAAAACAGTTGAAATAAATAAAAATTTTAAAGTCTTTTTCCTCTTTTCCCTCAGTCTCAAGAGTTAGAGTTGGTCTAGATAAGTGTTCCTGAGAACCCTGGTCTCAAGGCACAGGGAAAGAAAATCAAGTTCTAACAAAATGGTGGCAGGTCTAAACCAAATGGTGGCCAGACAAAGCAAAATAGCCATCAAAAATCACAACACAGAACACAGAGTTAAAACCCACACATATAAATCTGACAGTCCTCATCAGACACTCCCATAAATACAAGAATACAGTCTCTCAGAAAACCTCCTGTAGAGACACAGAACTTCAGATCAAAGATTTCAAAGGGAGGAAAGGAAGCCAGCCAGGTTGAAAGAAGAAGGGGGAGGAGGTGGGAAAGGGGTGTGAAAGGGGTGGCCTTACAGACGTCTCCTGCCACCTACAGATACCCAGGCATTATGGGACTTTAGCCTGGGCCTCCAGAGAAGGGAGGACTGGAACTTGGCCCTACCAGAAATCAGACCAGACCAGAACCAGAATTAGAGTTCTCTGCCAAGAGGAGATGATCAGTCTCCAATCCTCAGCTCAGGCTGAGGGCACTTCAACCAGATTCCT
This sequence comes from Redunca redunca, assembly GCA_006410935.1. Classification (NCBI taxonomy): domain Eukaryota; kingdom Metazoa; phylum Chordata; class Mammalia; order Artiodactyla; family Bovidae; genus Redunca; species Redunca redunca. Next base: position 682,298 of record SJYQ01095304.1, on the reverse strand, counting down.
GCATCCAGGACTGGGGGACTAGAAAAACGGGAGAGAGGTCAATAAAGTCTCTTGTTCCTTACCCGGTTGGGGCACTCTGGCCAGTTGTCCACGTCAGGAGGAGACCAGGGACAAAAGGGTCCCAGTTTCGGCCGCTGGGTCTGGTCCATTGGCAGGCAATCTGGCCCCTGAGTACCCCAAAGTGGTCAGGATGTTGGTCTCAGTGAAGAAGAGTCCCACCAGAGTAGTCATTTGTTGCAGGAAGGGGGACCCCTTCCAGGGCTAGAAACTGGGCTGTTGTCTAACACTCAGAAATGAATTGTCCGAGGAGACACATGTGCTGACAAAGCAAGAGATTTTATTGGGAAAGGGCACCCGAGTGGAGAGCAGTAGGGTAAGGGAACCCAGGAGAATAGTTCTGCCTCGTGGCTCCCAGTCTCGGGTTTTATGGTGATGGGATTAGTTTCCGGGTGGTCTTTGGCCAATCATTCTAATTCAGTCTTTCCTGGTGGCGCACGCATAGCTCAGCCAAGATGGATGCTAGTGAGAGGGATTCTGGGAAGTGGATGGACACGCGGTGTCTCCTTTCAACCTTTCCCGAACTCTTCCTGTTGGTGGTAGCTTATTAGTTCCATATTCCTTATCAGGATCTCCTGTCATAAAACAACTCATGCAAATGGTTACTATGGTGCCTGGCCAGGGTGGGCGGTTTCAATCAGTGTGCTTCCCCTAACAGAATCTTGAGGGGAAGGGTGGCAGGGGTCATTCCAACCACCTGCTGCCCTGGGATCTCCAGACCCCAATAATGATATTGCTCTGCCGGGGTCCAGCCCTGGTGGATCCAGGGTAATTCGAAGCGGGGATGGTGTGGTGAGGAAAAACTTATTTATTTAGAAATATAAAAGAGAGATTAGGAAAGAATAGTGTAGTAGGAAAATTTAGTGGAGAAAAGAGGCTTAATAACTTGGTTTACATGGAAAACCAATAAAGTTCCAAGACAAGGAATTTGCACCATCTACGTTAGGCCACGAGCGTCCTCTTGAATAGCAGGGGTTGCCCCGCCTTGGGCTCCCTCTCGCATGGATCTTAAAAGCTGGGGCAAGTAAGTAGACATGGTGAGCTTCCACGCCCCAGATGGGAATTCAGCCAGAAAACAGAGTAAGAAAAGAAGACATGGGGGAAACCAGTCCAGTGACTGGCCCCTCCTCTATTGTTGTAAACGCTTTTTATACCTTTTTTTTTTGTACATAGAGATCAATGGATAATATAAAATTATGCAGCATCAGCAGCCCTGACTCTTATCGAGACCAGGCTTTTTCTCTGCATACTTAGTTGTATACACAAGTCTTAGGTGATTTACATCATCTTCTGGCCAGAGGGCCAATTAACATTTTACGGCCCTTTTCTGATAAGAGTTTGTCAACCAGAAGACTTATTTGCCTTAACAGTGTTGTTCTTCCCAAAGTCTGGTGCCACTCTCAGAAAGCACTAAATAAAATTACATTCTTACATAGCAAGGATACAGCAATTTATAACAAGTAAAAGGAGTACAGTGATTTATAACAAAGAGAAAAGTAATTAACTCAAAAGTCTAGTGTTGCTAACATAAAAACTACTATATTCCTATTTCTGCATCCCATTTACATTGATTAATATCCCCCCAGGTGCCTAAAAGATAAAGAATATGGAGGCCTGGCAGCAGTCATTGACTCAACAGTGAAACCCGTCACCAATATAATTTTTAGCTCTTTAGAAAAGGCTCTGTATCTTTAAGATGCTTTAAGCTTTGTGCCTCTCGCGGTTGGGGGGCTGTAAGCAATTCAAATTGTAAAAGTCCAGGGGAACCTGTCGGGCAAGTTAGCCATCAAAGGGGTTTGAGCTGAAACATTCCTTTCATATACAGGAGACTGAAGCCCTGAGTTAACTTTTTTCCAGAGAATGTCAGAAGAGTGGAAAGCACAGTACAATAAGGCAGGCAGACTCTGGTTTTTTGGGGGTAGATGTTCAGGAAAACCCAAGGGAACCCCTGAAGCCTGACTCGCCTTTCCCATCAGGCCTCTCCACATGACCTTGTCATGGGTGGAATCTTCCGTGCTGGCTCCCGGCACTGCTCTGTGTACTGCCCTCTCCACATGGAGGCTGCAGAATAGTAGGCTTGAGGGTGACTGCCAGACCTGCTGTGTTTGGTCCATGTGGGGTTTTATTAGTTTATTTTTAATTCAAGGCAACTTTTAAAATATTTGGAAGTTTTGTATAAGAATATTGATCTCGAGTTTCTCTTTAAAACATAGGGAACTCTGCAACATTGGGCCTTTCTTGAACTGGAGCTAAAAGCAGCTTCCCCCACCTGATGAAGAAATAGCTCATCCACAAACCACAGCACTGCCTATCAGGAGTGCAGGAAAGGAAGTTAGGTCCACCCAGTGGACCTTAACATCTGATGGGGGAAATTTTGTCACCGTTTTCAAATCCATTTTATGATTAGCTGTTTCAAGCCCTTTATAAAGTTTGCCACTGTTTAATTCTAAGGCCCTGCTTGGGTTTTATAACCTGAGTATCAGGATGCTATTCCCCACAGATGATCACCAGGTGATTCTTAGAGGGGATCACGATTTGTATTTGTTACTCTTTGTAATCCCATGGACTGTAGCCAGCCAGGCTCCTCTGTCCATGGGATTTTCCATGTAAGAATAATGGAGTGGATTACCATTTCCTCCTCCAAGGGATATTCCTGACCAGGGATCAAACCTGCATCTCCTGTGTCTCCTGCATTGGCAGGCAGATTCTTTACCACTGAGCCACCTAGGAGCTTGATAAAATAAAATCTGTTCAGTTCAGTTTAGTTGCTCAGTTGTGTCCAACTCTTTGTGACTCCATGAACCGCAGCATGCCAGGCCTCTCCATCCATCACCAACTCCTGGAGTCCACATAAACCCATGTCCATTAAGTCGGTGATGCCATCCAACCATCTCATCCTCTGGCATTCCCTTCTCCTCCTGCCCTCAATCTTTCCCAGTATCAGGGTCTTTTCAAATGAGTCAGCTCTTCGCATCAGGTAGCCAAAGTATTGGAGTCTCAGCTTCAACATCAGTCCTTCCAATGAACACTTAAGACTGATCTCCTTTAGGTTAGACTGGTTGGATATCGTTGCCATCCAAGAGACTCTCAAGAGTCTTCACCAACACCACAGTTCAAACGCATCAATTCTTCTGTGCTCAGCTTTCTTTATAGTCCAACTTTCACATCCATACATGACCACTGGAAAAACCATAGTCTTGACTAGACAAACCTTTGTTGGCAAAGTAATGTCTCTGCTTTTGAATATGCTGTCTAGGTTTGTCATAACTTTGCTTCCAAGGAGTAAGCATCTTTTAATTTCATGGCTACAATCACCATCTGCAGTGATTTTGAACCCAAAAAAATGAAGTCTGACAATGTTTCCACTGTTTCCCATTTATTTCCCATGAAGTGATGGGACCAGATGCCATGATCTTCATTTTCTGAATGTTGAGCTTTAAGCCAATTTTTTCAGTCTCCTCTTTCACTTTCATCAAGAGGCTCTTTAGGTTTTCTTCACTTTCTGCCATAAGGGTGGTGTCATCTGAATATCTGAGGTTACTGATATTTCTCCCGGCAATCTTGATTCCAGCTTGTGCTTCCTCCAGCCCAGGGTTTCTCGAGATGTACTCTGTATATAAGTTAAATAAGCAGGGTGACAGTATATAGCCTTGATGTACTCCTTTTCCTATTTGGAACCAGTCTGTTGTTCCCTCTCCAGTTCTAACTGCTGCTTTTGGACCTGCATACAGATTTCTCAAGATGCAGGTCAGGTGGTCTGGTATTCCCATCTCTTTCAGAATTTTCCACAGTTTATTGTGATCCACACAGTCAAAGGCTTTGGCATAGTCAATAAAGCAGAAATAGATGTTTTTCTGGAATTCTCTTGCTTTTTCGATGATCCAGGGGATGTTGGCAATTTGATCTCTGGTTCCTTTGCCTTTTCTAAAACCAGCTTGAACATCTGGAAGTTCATGGTTCACGTATCACTGAAGCCTGGCTTGTAGAATTTTAAGCATCACTTTTACAAGCATGTGAGATGAGAGCAATTGTGCAGTAGTTTGAGCATTCTTTGGCATTGCCTTTCTTTGGGATTGGAATGAAAACTGACCTTTTCCAGTCTTTTGGCCACTGCTGAGTTTTCCAAATTTGCTGGCATATTGAGTATAGCGCTTTCACAGCATCATCTTTCAGGATTTGAAACAGCTCAACTGGAATTCCATCACCTCCACCAGCTTTGTTCATAGTGACGCTTCCTAAGACCCACTTGACTTCCCATTCCAGGATGTCTGGCTCTAGGTGAGTGATCACACCATCATGATTATCTGGGTCATGAAGATATTTTTTGTACAGTTCTGTGTATTTTTGCCACCTCTTCTTAATATCTTCTGCTTCTGTTAGGTCCCTACCATTTCTGTCCTTTATCGAGCCCATCTCTGCATGAAATGGTCCCTTGGTATCTCTAATTTTCTTGAAGAGATCTCTAGTCTTTCCCATTCTGTTCTTTTCCTCTATTTCTTTGCACTGATCACTGAGGAAGGCTTTCTTGTCTCTCCTTGCTATTCTTTGGAACTCTGCATTCAAATGGGAATATCTTTCCTTTTCTCCTTTGCTTTTCACTTCCCTTATTTTCACAGCTATTTGTAAGGCCTCCTCAGACAGCCATTTTGCTCTTTTGCATTTCTTTTCCATGGAGATAGTCTTGATTCCTGTGTCCTGTACCATGTCACGAACCTTGATCCATAGTTATTCAGGCACTCTGTCTATCAGTTCTAGTCCCTTAAATCTATTTCTCACTTCCACTGTATAATCATAAGGGATTTGATTTAGGTCATACCTGAATGGTCTAGCGGTTTTCCCTACTTTCTTCAATTTAAGTCTGAATTTGGCAATAAGGAGTTCATGATCTGAGCCACAGTCAGCTCCCGGTCCTGTTTTTGTTGACTGTATAGAGCTTCTCTATCTTTGGCTGCAAAGAGTATAATCACTCTGATTTCGGTGTTGACCATTTGGTGATGTCAACGTGTAGAGTCTTCTCTTGTGTTGTTGAAAGAGGGTGTTTGCTATGACCAGTGTGTTCTCTTGGCAAAACTCTACTAGACTTTGCCCTGCTTTATTCTGTACTCCAAGGCCAAATTTGCCTGTTACTCCAGGTGTTTCTTGACTTGCTACTTTTGCATTCCAGTCCCCAATAATGAAAAGGACATCTTTTTTGGGTGTTAGTTCTAGAAGTTCTTGTAGGTCTTCATAGAACTGTTCAATTTCAGCTTCTTCAGCATTACTGGTTGGTGCATAGACTTGGATTACCATGATATTGAATGGTTTGCCTTGGAAACAAACAGAGATCATTCTGTCATTTTTGAGACTGCATCCAAGTACTGCATAAAACCTGTAATTGTGCTGTATTAGGGAAATGTGGTAGAGAAGCTGTCCAGTTATGCCTGGTGAATATATCCTCCAGCATTCATGTTCTTGATACACAAAAATCACTAATTTTGAATTATGAATCTTGTATTCCATGTTACCCTTTAGACAAGGACTTTTTAGTTCCATACTATCCCTACTGGTATTTATTACCTCCTCAGCACTGGAATTGCCTACTGGTTGCCTGTTATTATCATTCTCCTATTGTCAAACAATTGTAAATGCTGCTTTTTATGAAAGTGAAATATTTTGCTTTTCTCATATTCTCATGCCTCCATAAAAGTGATAAAAATGAAAGCTAGACAGAGGAGGCCATGTACTTAAAAAAACTAGAAAGTATTTCTTTGTGAAATAAAAATTGTTTTTATATGCCTAATATACCAAGTGAATCCAATTCATTTGTTTCCAAGGTCTGCCTGAACCTCACAGTTTACATTTATACTTGTAGCTATAGCATCTTCCTGACAAGGCACACGAAGCTCAGCAGTTTTCTTCTTCCTCTTCAGGGCAAGGAGGGAGCCACTGTTTCAGAAAGCTCTGCTGAAGCCAGAGAGAGGGCAGGGCGTTCCCACAGGGAGCCCTGGGAATAGCCCAGGATTTGAACCCATCTTCCTTGGCTTGAATCCTGGCCCCATACTTACTGTGGGATTTTAAGCAGTTCTGTCTGAGCCTTAGTTTGCTCATCTGCAAGTTGTTCATGATACCACCTCTTCTGTTGGGTCTCTGTCCAGACTGGACACAACAGAGTAAAAGTGGAGCGAGGAGGTATTTGATGGGCAAGTGTGAGTTCCGTGCTGAATGGGGCTACTGGTAGGCCGGTTCTCGGGCGTCAAGTGTCCCCTTCACAGAGGGTTCCAAATGCTGTGGGGAAGGCTGCCTACATGTTTCAGTGCAAAGAGAGGTGTTAAAAACCTTTGAAGTGTTTGTTTTTATGAAAAAAATATTTCATTCAGGCTAAAGAAATGAATAGGAAGTGTATTCCTTTCCCTGTTCCTTTCTCTAATATTTAATGTTCAGGCTCAGGGGACTTATGTGGGTTGTAGATGCAGAGATTCCCTCCGCTGTAGTTGTTGTTGGCGTTTCGAGGGCACAGTGAACATGCTGGGATGAAGAGCTGTTATGTCTCACAGCTGTGAAGGGTTTCCTCCTGTGGTTTTCAAACTCTAGTGCACGTTGGGGTTTAGGGGGCATGTGTTATACATATAGATGCCTAGGCCACACCCAGACCTACTGAGCGAGAATTTCTGAGGGGACTGGGAATCTGCATTTCAACACCCTCCCTCCAAGATATATCTGATGTTGGTGGTCCTCCAGCAGCACTTTGAAAAACACTCCCCTCACCTAAACCTGCTCCCTTCTTACGTCTTCTACATAAGATTTTGGACCCAGAGTCACACAGCATTGTTGGAACTGACTCAAGGTAGCCTGTGCCTGCCCTGAAGGCTTTGACATTAGAATGGTTCACACTCTAACTAGTGTTCACACACATGGATATTCTTTACAGAGCTGATCCCCCTCTGCCCACCCCACTATCTCACGGGTCTTCAAATACTCAAAACCACGATCTTATCCGTAACCCATTCCCCCAGACCTCAGCAGCCTGTGGTTACAGAGTCTGGTAATGATTCCAGCCTAACAGTAAGGGGTCTTGCTCCTTTTCCTGGAGAGTCTTACACCAGCTCACACATCATCTTCCACTCTGCCAGCTTCCAGCAGGTCTCTCCTCTCCTGCCCTGCCCCTTCAGCTCAAAACAGGATGCCTCCTCGGGGTCAGGATCGCCCCATATTTATGGTCACTGTTGTCTGCAGGGAAGAACCGCAGCCCCAGGGAACAGAGGAGCCAGATCTTCTTGGTGGTCCAACAACTGGCTGATTGGCTGATTTCCCTTCAGAGTTGTGAGGGGCTCTCTCTGTGCCATGCAGTCACCTGAGCACCCCCCGCCCCTGCCCACGAGCAGTCCAGTGGGGTTCTCACATATCATAGGGTCCCTGAGAAAAATGGCTCCTTCAGTTCTGCCTGCAACCCCCCTCTGCAAAGGGCTCAGTTGGGTGTCTGACCCTAGAGCTGGGCCAGGGTCCAGAAACTGAGCCATCTCGTTCTCCCAGCCCTCTCCCCTCTGAGGCACAAGCTTCTTTGTGTATTTCACACAGGAAAAACCAAGCAAGTCCATGAGCAGAGTCCTCTCTGCTTCTCAGTTCTTCGTGCCCATACATGTCTAAGTCTAGCACGGGACCCCCATCACACACCTGACCCTTCCACACAGGCAGGGTGTGCCACCTGAGCCGTCACACTGGGCCCCTCCTCACAAGGGGCTCTGCGCTTGGTTTAATGCTCTGCTGCTGCTGTCATGAATTCGTAATCACTTTATCTTAGAACTCATGCTTTATAAATGAAATCTGATGGGACAGTGGAGCACATGACTGTGGGGAAGAGAGACATCCTAGAGTGAGGCCGGAGAGGAATGGTCCCTGCTGCCACAGTGGGCAGTGGGCAGCGGTTGGCTGGAGTGGGAGCTGGGCCAAGACTGGTAGCGATGACTGTGCCTATAGCAGTGGAAGCAGCAGTGGTGGCCCTAGCAGCCAGGCCCTGGGGGAAAGGGGGGCTTCTGCATGAGAGCAGCAGCAGCAGGACCACTGGAGGGAGGTCAGCTTGCCTGACTGTCCTCAGAACCCATCCCTGCAGCTTCTGCACAAATAATAACCCTGTGGCCCAGATGCCAAAATAGGAGCAGCCAAAGCTCAGAGAGGAAATTTTGTTAGTAAATTATTACAAGATAAAAGCATTCACATGGCAATAAAGCATATCAGGGAGTTATAGTGTTCTTTAGAGTTTGGATTCTGGTTTTGAAAACTGCTGCAAAATTGCAAGGCAAATATGCACAGCCTTAGAGTATGGTTAGATAACATCACTGACTCAATGGGCATGAGTCTGAGACAACTCCTGGAGATAGTGAAGGATAGGGAAGCCTGGCATGCTGGAGTTCATGGGGTTGCAAAGAGCTGGACACAGCTTAGCAACTGAACAAGAGTAGAAATTATATTTAGAGATTATTGCAGTCAATGGAAAAGAACACTATTTTCAAATGAAGCTTCAGAAGAACCAATTTTAAATGGGGAAGACAATTACAAAATTAATCTTCCTTGTAATTAAAGATACAGTAAGAGAATACATAAACAGATGTTCTGAATTATATAAAATCACGAGGCGGGCCACTTTGAGTCTCATGTATGACTTTCACAAGTTATAGGAAATGCAAGTGGAAACTTTAAAATGCCATTGTATAAAATTCCTTTAAAATTAAATTTAGACTACATGAAACTGGTTTGTAAGAAGACTTAAATCTTTTTAGAAAAATTGTTTCATAAGAATCATCAGCCCTAGGTGTACTATAATATATATTTCAAAATAATCTATCAGAAATTTGTCCCAATATCACCACAGCCTATAAAACACTTTTAATAATTCAGTAACACTTGCATCAGCAGAAAGATTATTCTCAAAATGAAAAAGATCAGTCATCAGCGTGTTGGCCTGCATTTGCCAAAAGTGATTCCTACTGCCTTTAATTACACTGATTGAAAATGAAATTGCTGAAAGTAAAAGTGAATTTGCAGAAAAATCTTATGACCAGTCAATCTATCACATCAGTGAAGTATTATTATTTAATATATAAAATTATGGCACTAAGACGCTGTTCTTTTGCAACTTGTAAATTTATGTTGCTACTCATACATTGCTATGTATTACCCTTATTATGTTTTATAAGTAAACAAAAATTTTTATTACACAATTTTTTAAAAATTCAATTATTTTGCCAATTATCTTCAGAAAAATATTATTTATTTTTATTTTTTTGGGCCACACCATGGGGCATGCTGGATCTTAGTTCCATGACCAGGGATGGTACATACGCTCCCTACATTGGGAGCACAGAGCCTTAACCACTGGACCACTAGGAAAGTTCCAGGAAACAAAATTTTGAGGAAGAAGTTTTAGTACCATTAATAGCCCTTTCCCCCCACTTTTTGAACAAGTGGTGCTGCATTTTCACTTCATGTCAGGCCCTACAAGCTATGTAGACCACCCTGCCCACAGCCTTCTTCCCCCCCAGGTCTTTCGGTTTTCCTTTATGAGGAATAGTTTTGAATCCTGCTGCCACTTTCATACTTGCTATCTCTCTTTAGCAGAAGTCCTTCTGAAAGACTGCTTGCAGGGCTTCCTTGGTGGTCTAGTGGTTAAGAGTCTGCCTTACAATGCAAGGGACACCGGTTCGATCCCTGGCCCAGGAAGATCCCACATGCTGTGTGACACCTAAGTCTGTGTGCCACAACCACTGAGCCTGTGAGCCGAAACTACTGAATCCCATGCACGTGGAGCCTGTGCTCCATGAGAGAAACCACCAGGATGAGAAGGCTGTGCACTGCAACGAGAGAGTAGCTCCTGCTTCCTGTAACTAGAGAAAGCTCACGCTCTGCCACAAAGACCCACCACAGCCAAAAAGTAAATAAATCAATCAATCTTAAAAAAAAAAAAAAACTGCTTGCAGACCCCGGGACACCCTGGCTGGCAGGGAGAAGATGCCCGACTGCTAACTCACAGCTGCAGGAGCCAGGCTTCCCTTGAGGCAGCAGGAGGCCACAGAAGGATGCTGGCAGCATTCGCTCACTGCTGGCTCCCTCTAATTTTGCTGTCACTGAAAAGTTTAGATTCCCCCCTCCCTGCTTGCTGTTAAGCTATTTCTCACCCATTCTACATGTGTGGGCCTGCTTTTTGGGATCTAGTGGAGATCTTTTCCATTTACCCGGTCAACTTCCAAATTTTCTCATCTTGTTCGGATGATTTTAGACCCTGATTCTGCTCTCTAATCCTTTAGCTTTTTGTAACAGCTCCATGATCACTATGCCTCCTCTGTTCTCATCTCGGCCACTGATAAAACTGAAACTGCCGGCGGTGTTCTCTAATACAGGAGAAGGCAGCACCTGCAAGGCTTTAACTTGGCTGGGGCCCTTTGCCTCTCCCTATTCCTTTCTCTTTCTCGAGCTCCTACCCTCACTAACCCAAATGGGCATGATACCTCATGGAAGTCTTATTTTTCCTCAATCTTCCCCCTATTAGCCATTCCACTGTGATGCCTGCCCTCAGGAACAGTTCTGGGTAAAGTGGTGAAATATGCAAAGCTCTCTGTCTTCCTGCTTCTCTTGTTGTCTGCTGTTCCTCACTGTTGGAGGCAGCCAGGGTCTTTGCCAGGCTGAGGTACCACTTACCAAGTCAACTTTGCAACAGCAGGGGAAAAAAAAGGCAAGTCAAATGCTGAGGTTCTTGGGATTTAATTTCCCTCTTGGGAGAACTTCCTTCAGTCCAATAACACTGTGCAGAAGACCCTCTTATCTCTCTTACTGATCCCTGACAAGCTGGTTATTGTCCTCATTCAGGTAACAAGTTATAAAGGGAGAGAGCCTGAGACTATAGATAGACAGGGAGGCAGTAGAAAGTAAGATTTAATTTCCTATCTCTTTGGACACTGTCTTTTTGCCTTTTCATAAAGTTCATGTGGTCCACTGGAGAAGGGAATGGCAAACCACTTCAGTATTCTTGCCTTGAAAACCCCATGAACAGCATCAAAAGGCAAAATGATAAGACACTGAAGATAAGATAACCCCAGGTTGGTAGGTGCCCAATATGCTACTGGAGATCAGTGGAGAAATAACTCCAGAAAGAATGAAGGGATGGAGCCAAAGCAAAAACAATACCCAGCTGTGGATGTGACTGGTGTTAGAAGCAAGGTCCAATGCTGTAAAGAGCAATGTTCCATAGGAACCTGGAATGTTAGGTCCATGAATCAAGGCAAATTGGAAGTGGTCAAAGAGGAGATGGCAAGAGTGAATGTCGACTTTCTAGGATTCATCAAACTAAAATGGACTGGAATGGGTGAATTTAACTCAAATGACCACTATATCTACTACTGTGGGCAGGAATCCCTCAGAAGAAATGGAATAGCCATCATAGTCAACAAAAGAGTCCGAAATGCAGTACTTGGATGCAGTCTCAAAAATGACAGAATGATCTCTGTACGTTTCCAAGGCAAACCATTCAATATAACAGTACAACAGTACAAGAGACCTACAAGACCTTTTAGAACTAACACCCAAAAATGATGTCCTTTTCATTATAGGGGATTGGAATGCAAAAGTAGGAAGTCAGGAAACACCTGGAGTAACAGGCAAATTTGGCCTTGGAGTACAGAATGAAGCAGGGCAAGAGAACACACTGGTTATAGCAAACACCCTCTTCCAACAACACAAGAGAAGACTCTACACATGGACATCACCAGATGGTCAACACCAAAATCAGATTGATTATATTCTTCGCAGCCAAAGATGGAGAGCTCTATACAGTCAGCAAAAACAAGACCAGGACCTGACTGTGGCTCAGATCATGAACTCCTTATTGCCAAATTCAGACTTAAATTGAAGAAAGTAGGGAAAACCACTAGACCATTAAGTATGACCTAAATCAAATCCCTTATGACTATACAGTAGAAGTGAGAAATAGATTTCAGGGACTAGATCTGATAGACAGAGTGCCTGAATAATGATGGATGGAGGTTCGTGACATTGTACAGGAGACAGGGATCAAGACCATCTCCATGGAAAAGAAATGCAAAAAACAAAATGGCTGTCTGAGGAGGGCTTACAAATAGCTGTGAAAAGAAGAGAAGCAAAAAGCAAAGGAGAAAAGGAAGGATATTCCCATTTGAATGCAGAGTTTCAAAGAATAGCAAGGAGAGACAAGAAAGCCTTCCTCAGTGATCAGTGCAAAGAAATAGAGGGAAAGACAGAATGGGAAAGACTAGAGATCTCTTCAAGAAAATTAGAGATACCAAGGGACCATTTCATGCAAAGATGGGCTCAATAAAGGACAGAAATGGTATGGACCTAACAGAAGCNTCCAAGCGAGGCTTCAGCAATATGTGAACCGTGAACTTCCAGATGTTCAAGCTGGTTTTAGAAAAGGCAGAGGAACCAGAGATTAAATTGCCAACATTGGCTGGATCATCAAAAAAGCAAGGGAGTTCCAGAAAAACATTTATTTCTGCTTTATTGTCTATGCCAAAGCCTTTGACTGTGTGGATCACAAGAAACTGTGGAAAATTCTGAGAGAGAGACGGGAATACCAGACCACCTGACCTGCCTCTTGAGAAATCTGTGTGCAGGTCAGGAAGCAACAGTTAGAACTGGATATGGAACAACAGACTGGTTTCAAATAGGAAAAAGAGTATGTCAAGGCTGTATATTGTCACCCTGCTTATTTAACTTATATGCAGAGTACATCATGAGAAACGCTGGGCTGGAAGAAGCACAAGCTGGAATCAAGATTGCCAGGAGAAATATCAATAACGTCAGATATGCAGATGACACCACCCTTATGGCAGAAAGTGAAGAGGAACTAAAAAGCCTCTTGATGAAAGTGAAAGAGGAGAGTGAAAAAGTTGGCTTAAAGCTCAACATTCAGAAAACAAAGATCATGGCACCCAGTCCCATCACTTCATGGGAAATAGATGGGGAAACAGTGGGAACAGTGTCAGACTTTATTTTGGGGGGGTCCAAAATCACTGCAGTTGGTGATTGCAGCCTTGAAATTAAAAAACGCTTATTCCTTGGAAGGAAAGTCATGACCAACCTAGATCGCATATTCAAAAGCAGAGATATTACTTTGCCAAAAAAGATCCATCTAGTCAAGGCTATGTTTTTTCCAGTGGTCATGTATGGATGTGAGAGTTGGACTGGGAAGAAAGCTGAGTGCCAAAGAATAGATGCTTTTGAACTGTGGTGTTGGAGAAGACTCTTGAGAGTCTCGTGGACTGCAAGGAGATGCAACCAGTCCATCCTAAAGGAGACCAGTCCTGGGTGCTCATTGGAAAGACTGATGCTGAGGCTGAATCTCCAATACTTTGGCTACTTCATGCGAAGAGTTGATTCATTGGAAAAGACCCTTATGCTGGGAGGGATTGGGGGCAGGAGAAGGGGATGACAGAGGATGAGATGGCTGGATGGCATCACTGACCCGATGGACGTGAGTCTTAGTGAACTCCTGGAGCTTGGTGATGGACAGGGAGGTCTGGCGTGCTGCGATTCATGGGGTCGCAAAGAGTCAGACCCGACTGAGCGAATGAACTGAGTGACTGTTCATGGGGTTCTCAAGGCAAGAATACTGAAGTGGTATGCCATTCCCTTCTCCAGTGGACCACATTTTGTCAGAACTCTCTGCCATGAACCGTCCATTTTACGTACACAGCATGGCTCATAGTTCCACTGAGTTAGACAAGGCTGTGGTCCATGTGATCAGATTGGCTAGTTTTCTGTGATTGTGGTTTTCAGTCTGTCTGCCCTCTGTGAAGGATAAAAGGCTTATGGAAGTTTCCTGATGGGAGAGACTGACTTGGGGGTGGGGGGATAGGGAGGGGAGGAAACTGGGTCTTGTTCTGATGGGTGAGGCCATGCTCTACTGCTAAGTCTCTTCAGTCGTGTCCAACTCTGTGCGACCCCATAGACGGCAGCCCACCAGGCTCCCCCATCCCTGGGATTCTCCAGGCAAGAACACTGAGTGGGTTGCCATTTCCTTCTCCAATGCATGAAAGTGAAAAGTGAAGTCGCTCAGTCATGTCTGACTCTCAGCGACCCCATGGACTGCAGCCTATCAGGCTTCTCCATCCATGGGATTTTCCAGGCAAGAGTACTGGAGTGGGGTGCCATTGCTCTAGTAAATCTTGAATCCAATTTTCTGTTGATGGACTGATGTTCCCTCCCTGTTATTTGATCTGAGGCCAAACTATGGTGGAGGTAATGAAGATAATCCCTGGCTCAGATGATAAAACCTTTGCCTACAACACAGGAGACCCAGATTCAGTCCCTGGGTTGGGAAGATCTCCCGGAGAAGGAAATGGCAACCCACTCCAGTATTCTTGCCTGGAAAATTCCATGGATGGAGGAGCCTGGTAGGCTACAGTCCATGGGGTCGCAAAGAGTCGGACACGATTGAGCGACTTCACTTTCACTAATGAAGATAATGGCGACCTCCTTCGAAAGGTCCCATGCATGCACTGATGCACCCAGTGCCCCAACCCTGCAGCAGGCCACCACCAACCCATGCCTCTGCCAGAGACTCCTGGCCACTCACGGGCAAGTCTGGGTCAGTCTCTTGTGGGGTCAGTGCTCCTTTCTCCTGGGTCCTGGTGCACACAAGGTTTTGTTTGTGCCCTCCAAGAGGCTGTTTCCTCAGTCCTGTGTAAGTTCTGCCGGCTCTATGGTGGGGTTAGTGGTGACCTCCTCCAAGAGGGGTTATGCCATAACCAGGTCTATTGCACCCAGAGCCGCTGCCCCTGCAGCTGTCTGCTGCTGACCCGTAACTCTGCAGGAGACACTCAGACACAGTTCTGTCTCAGTCTCTGTGGGGGCTCTGGGTCCTGGTGCACACAAGCTTTGTTTAAGCCCTCTGAGCATCTCTGGTGGGTATGGGGTTTGATTGTAAACGTGATTTTGCCCCTTCTGCTGTCTTGCTGGGGCTTCTCCTATGCCCTTGGATGTGGGGTATCATCTCAAATTTGCTCCAGTGCTATGCAGCTGCTGATCCAGTGCCATGCAGCCACCACTCCAGTGCCTACCAATGTGCTGGGGCTTCTCTGCCCTTGGACATGGGGTTTCTCCTCGAAGTCACTCCAGTGCTGTGTAAGGAATCCAGGAAAAGGAGCACAGAGGGCAGGAGAAGGAAAAGACGAGAGCAGGGTTCATTTTGAGCTGTCTTATGTGCAAAATGCCAGCCTTCAAAGGCACTGTCACAACCTCACTTTGATGCAGTTAGAACTGGACATGGAATAACAGACTGATTACAAATCAGGAAAGGAGTCTGTCAAGGCTGTATATTGTGACCCTACTTATTTAACTTACATGCAGAGTACATCATGAAAAATGCTAGACTGGATGAAATACAAGCTGGAATCAAGATTGCCAGAAGAAATATCAATAACCTCAGATATACAGATGACACCACACTTATGGCAGAAAGCAAACAACAACTAAAGAGCCTCTTAATGAATGTAAAAGAGGAGAATGAAAAGCTGGCTTAAAACTCAACATTCAGAAAACTAAGATCATGGCATCTGGTCCCATCACTTCATGGGAAATAGATGGGGAAACAATGACAATGACTGGAAACAGTGACAGACTTTATTTTGGGGGGCTCCAAACTCACTGCAGATGGTGACTGCAACCATGAAATTAAAAGATGCTTGCTCCTTGGAAGAAAAGCTATGACCAACCTAGACAGCATATTAAAAAGCAGAGACATTACTTTGCCAACAAAGGTCCGTCTAGTCAAGGCTATGGTTTTTCCAGTGGTCATGTATGGATGTGAGAGTTGGACTGTGAAGAAGGCTGAGCGCCGAAGAATTGATGCGTTTGAACTGTGGTGTCGGAGAAGACTCTTGAGCGTCTCTTGGACTGCAAGGAGATCCAACCAGTCCATTCTAAAGGAAATCAGTCCTGAATATTCATTGGAAGGACTGATGCTGAAGCTGAAACTTTGGCCACCTGATGTGAAGAAGTGACTTATTGGAAAAGACCCTGCTGCTGGGAAAGATTGAAGATGGGAGGAGAAGGGGACGACAGAAGATGAGATAGTTGGATGGCATCACTGACTCAATGAACATGAATTTGAGTAAGCTCCAAAATTGGTGATGGACAGGGAGGCCTGGTGTGCTGCAGTCCGTGGGGTCACAAAGAGTTGGACACAACTGAGCAACTGACTGAACCGAACTTGGACACTGTACTGCCGCCTCTTCTAACTATAAACAGTAATATCTGAGTCCTTGTTTCCAGCTTGACCTCTACTTCTACCTTCCAGACAAGTGAGCTCATACCTCTGTGTTCAGGGTCAACTATTCTGCACATACGTGTCTGGGATTCCCTGGTAGGAGCTGAGAACCCCTCCAGTTTTTTAGCTACCTGTAACTTTAGTTTCTGAACCTTTGCCTGGCTGAAGCCTCAGAACCCAAGATTCCCCTAGTTTTTCACCAATCTCAGCACCATAACTTTGTGGGGTTTTAAAGTTATTTGTATCTATTTATTTATTATTGATATTTATGTATTTATTTATTGACTGTGCCAGGTCTTAATTGCAGCACACTGTATCTTTGACCTTAGTTGTGGCACGCAGGATCTAGCTCACTGACCAGAGATGGAACTGATGTCCCCCTGCATTGGGAGCACAAAGTCTTAGCCACTGGACCACTAGGGAAGTCCCACCATGGCTTTGTTTTATTCTTTGGCATCCATGAATCCCCTGGTTCTTAACTGCCTGATTTCTGGCCTATAATATCTCTCCAGGCTCAAGCTCATCTCCATTGTAACACAAGCCTGCCTTCATTGTCCTGGTTCACCTCAACATCCTTTACCATCTTTGATGAGGGTGGGACAAAACAGCTTCTGTTCCTTTCTCATCATTTTCCATCCAAGCTGCACAACCTTCTCAGCTGCACTGTTCATAGTCTTGAATAACTGGGACAGTCTTTCAGAAAATAGACTCTCCTGAAAATTCTAGGAAGGGTGCTCCCCTGAGTCAGTTGGATGTTGCATTTGTCACTATCGTATGAGCAGTAGATCCTCCTTTGAGGAGATAGACACACCTATTTTGCTTTTACAAACACTGAATGTTGTGAACAGATGGGCTTTTTGTAAATCAGACTACATTGCAAGGGATCCAGAACAACTCTTTTTTTTCCCCAGAACAACTCTTCATCAAAAGGAATCCTGAGAAAAAGTCTTGCATAATGAAAAACTTACCTGCGTGAATGTCATTGCTTCCCAGAGCTGAATTTTCATTGGCGGGTGTCCTTTAGGTGGCACACAGATTGTCTTCCACCTGAGTGCTTCCTTGGCTGCTCAGCAAGACTTTCCACTGTATGTCCAAGATCCATGGATCTCATCCAAGCTGCATGCCCCAACTACCCTATTTAGGTATTTATGGAAAACCAATGTTTTCGATGCTGTGTTTAAAGGTTCAAGGCCCATTCTGTAATACAGCTTTCAGTTCAGTTGCTCAGTTGTGTCCGACTCTTTGAGACCCCATGGTTTGCAGCACACTAGGCTTCCCTGTCCATCACCAACTCCCATAATTTACTCAAACTCATGTCCATTGAGTCAGTGATACCATCCAACCATCTCATCCTCTGTCATCCCCTTCTCGTCCTGCCCTCAATCTTTCCCAGCATCAGGGTCTTTTCAAATGAGTCAGTTCTTCACATCAGGTGGCCAAAGTATTAGGGTTTCAGCTTCAGCATCAGTCCTTCCAATGAATATTCAGGACTGATTTCCTTTAGGATGGACTGCTTGGACCTCCTTGCTGTCCAAGGGACCCTCAAGAGTCTTCTCTAACACCACAGTTCAAAAGAATAAGTTCTTCGATACTCAGTTTTCTTTATAGTCCAGCTCTCACACATCCACACATGACCACTGGAAAAACCGTAGCTTTGACTAGACAGACCTTGGTTGGCAAAGTAATGTCTCTGCTTTTTAATATGCTATCTAGGTTGGTCATAGGTTTTCTTCCAAGGAGCAAGTGTCTTTTAATTTCATGGTTGCAGTCATGATCTGCAATGATTTTGGAGCCCAACAAAAGAAAGTCTGTCACTGTTTCCATTGTTTCCCCATCTATTTGCCATGAAGTGATGGGACCTGATGCCATGATCTTGGTTTTCTGAATGTTGAGTTTTAAGTCAACTTTTTCACTCGCCTCTTTCACCTTCATCAAGAGGCTCTTTAGTTCTTCACTTTCTGCCATAAGTGTGGTGTCATCTGAGTATCTGAGGTTCTTGATGTTTCTCCCAGCAATCTTGATTCCAGTGTGTGCTTCATCCAGCCCAATATTTCACATGATATACTCTGCATGTAAGTTAAACAATCAGGGTGACAATATAAAGCCTTGACGTACTCCTTTCCTGATTTGGAACCAGTCTGTTGTTCCATGTCCAGTTCTAACTGTTGCTTCCTGACCTTCATATAGATTTCTCAAGAGGCACAGGTCAGGTGGTCTGGTATTTCCACCTCTTTCAAAATCTTCCACAGTTTGCTGCGATTCACACAGTCGAAGGCTTTGGCATAGTCAATAAAGCAGAAATAGATGTTTTTCTGGAAGAGAATCCACCTGCAATGCAGGAAACCCCAGTTCAATCCCTGGGTTGGGAAGATTCCCTGGAGAAGGGGAAATACAGCATTAAAAATGTTCAGATTAACTGTGGTTTCTGATGACAATTTTGCTGTTGTTGCTTAGCACCAGGAAAACAGAAATTAGGAGTTAGAGGGGAAGTCTTCACAGAGAAGATGCAATGGCAGTTCTGCTCCGACAACAGCCCCCTTGGCATTGGTACTCTCTGAAGATAAATCTGAGCCTCAGGCAGTCTGGAGGCTGTCCATTTAACAAGTCACTTCTGTGTCCAGGTCTACGCTTTGCCATCTGCACCTACAGGATGGTGATACCTAGGTGGAGGAGCTCACGTCTCACCAAGCTCATTCCATCTATACAGCTGCTGAGCAGCTCTGAGGGCCTCAGTCCCTGTTCCCTGTGGGGCCTCAGACTTAGAAGGACCCTGGAGGGCCTAAGGTCAAGTTTAGACTCCAATGCAGAGTTATAGTCTGTCTTTGGTTGAAAAGGCTGATTTTCCCAGGAACTTTCTAAGCAACTCAAATAGCACCACCTCCTAGACACTGACCCTTGTTCTTTCTTCTCCTTCAACTCAGAGGCTCCCAGGGGAGAATTAATTTGAGACATAGATTTCAACACACAGATTCCAACACCAGTCTTCCTCCTCCGTGTCCATACTTGACATCCAAGGCAAGCAGGGACTTTAGAGCCAGCCTGGGGTGAAAGGGACCAGGGAGGCCCCTGATTTGCATAGAATCTCGATGCTGGTATGCTTATCTAAAGTGCAAAGAACGAGCAGAGGGAGAGTCAAACCTCTAGCTCCTCTTCAGCACCTGCTTGATTCTGCATTTTCCTCCTACCTGAGGGGCCATCAGAGCCACAGGGGTTGGACTTCTAAGATAAAAACTGAGATTTCTATTCCTAAAAGATTTTTTAAGAAATCACACCTGTGGCCTCCCATGTATCATAATTTTCCAAATGGGAGAGCAGACCCCTTCTCTACCCTTGCCCCCAACACACACACACACACACACACACACACACACACACACACACCCCTCTCTTTTTCCTTCCAGCACATACAGAGTGACCAGTTGAAGAAGGGGAGGACTGGTCTACACTGGTGTTGAGAAGCCTCAGTGGTGCTGTTCTTCCTCTAAGGGGGAAAAGTGAGGCTCTGCAGAAATCTAACCCACCAGCTGCTTTCCAAGGGGGCAAGACAGATCTGGGCTATACACTTACCAGCTGTGTCTTGAGCAAGGTGCTAATATAAAAGAGAATAATAATAACAACAACTGAGACAGGTATTTATCTCTTCCTGTGAGTTAATACTCTGACTAAACAGCTTTCTGGATAATCCCATTCAATCGTCACAATAATCCAGTGGAGAAGATACTGCTTTTATCTCTTACTTTTTAACAGTGGAAAAGCCAAAACATAAAAATATATTATCAGGAACAAAAAGTATATCCATTGACATTTCTAAATATTATCCCATGCCATAGATGAGAAAAACACAAATTCTATTCATAGTTGTCATGGTGCACTTCCATCCATTCTTCCAACCATCCATCGAGCAACCCATCCATCTAAGACCTCACAAGCTTCATGTTACCATTCTGCAATGTTCACCCCCACCAGTAAATGGTGTTAAACTCTAGCATTTCAGGTTAATGAACACTATTGAGTGATCTAGAGATAAACTTGTCATTTCCCCAATGACACAGTAGTAGGAGAGGGCCAACGAGAGGGCTAGTGGGTCATCACCCCCAGAAATCTCACCTAGTGTCTTTGTGCCCTAGGAACTCACCACAGTTGGGGAAAGTATGAATTCCCCACACACTAGAAGAGCTGCTTGCTGAAGTTCTGGCCTCTAAATGTGTGATGATCTGGTTAAAAAATTCTTCTCTTCTTCATCTCATCTTTCCCTAAATCCCTGGTGGGAATAGAATTATGATAGGATTTAGGTAACAGCTTCACAGCCTTAATATTATTTATCTGACAAATTTGACTCTGGAGACAGCAGCTGTAAGCTTATACAAAACAGCATGGAAATTATTAGCTTTTCAGCCAAGGGTTCTGCCAACCCTCCTAACAGGATTTCAGGGCTGACTGTAACAAGGCTGACCTCAGGACTTTTGGAAAAACAACAGTCACAAAAACCTCATGCAAGCTCTGCACAAGACACAGCAAGGGCAACTTGAACTTGAAATCAAACATCCTGGAGAAGTTTTCTGCCCTGACTTTGCAGTCCTGTCCACACTCCCAGAAGCAGTCACGGGCAGTGAGGTAAACACCCCTTGTAGTGGTTTAGGGGGGCATTTGCTCTGCTGTTTATCAGACTTTCTATTCTCTCCTCTGGGAATGGCAAGCCTGGAGCAGAAGAAGAAATGGGAGACTAAAGAAAAGAAAGTAAAATGAAAAATATATATAAGAAGAGAAAGTCAAGTCGCTCAGTCTGACTCTTTGCGATCCCATGGACTGTAGTCTACCAGGCTTCTCTGTCCATGGGATTTTCCAGGCAACAGTACTGGAGTGGGTTGCCATTTCCTTCTCCAGGGGATCTTCCTGACCCAGGGATCGAACCCAGGTCTCCTGCATTGCAGGCAGACGCTTTACCCTCTGAGCCACCAGTACTTGCATATATAAGAAGAGAGGGACCCAAATAGAAATAAGCAGACATTCCTCTTTCCTGGGCATGTTGAAGTACCTGGATGCAAAGATGAATACCTGGAGGAATGAGCCCATAACCTCATTATGTTAAAGGAGCTTGGGCTTGAGGTCCTCCGATATGGATTAGGCAGGGAAGGGTTCAGCACCAAGGGAGGAAAGGTGGGTCAGGCACTGGGTGGAGGTGGGAGGGGATGAGCAGAGAGCAGCCAGGCTGGTGGGACCAGGGATCTGGAGAACCTGGGACTGGGAAAGGGAATGGGCAGTGAGTTTGAAACCTCAGAAGTACTTAGTAAGAGGTGGCAGATGTCCCAATGAGTGGGAGAAAGAGTAGAGTCCCCACAGTAGGGACTCTCAGAGGAGGCAGGGGGACAGGACAGTAGGGGGAGAGGAAAGGGAACAGACAAAACCGAGGCAGGTCCAGGGCTAGAGACACCAGGCATATTCACAGGACAAGAGTGACTTAGACACAGTAGGTATTCCAACAATGATAGTGGAGTCAGATTTGTCAGAGCCAGGACCACAAGGGCGAGTGGGACCAGTAGCCCAGGTGTGAATGCTGGGCCATCTCAGCTGCCCTAGAGCACCTCAACCTGGCTTTACAGATTGAGATCACTGGCCCAGAGCCCAGAATCAGCACTGAATCTGCAGGAGAGGTGAGGGCTTGGGGGAGGTTATCAGTCTGAATTGGGTGGAGGGGCTTCAGGCCTGACATCTTTCATAATCTGAAGAATTTAGGTGCAAAACTAGCACAGTTTAGAGCAGTGCTTCTCAGCCCTCATCACACATTAAAATCACCTGGGAGCGTTAAAATACACCCGTAGCAGGGCAAGCCCTTGTCCCTCTCCCCCAATCCAACCAACCCCACACCAGTGAAATGAGCATCCGTGATTCTCCAGGGGTGTCCCATGGTAGCCAAGAAAACTGCTGCTGTACAGACAAGAGTGGCTTCTCCTCATATCCAATAAAGATGTGCTCTGCACCATAGCCCCCATGGTCAACCTTGTCTAATGAGCATTTGAAATGAGACCAGTTTGAATCAAGATATGCCATAAGCCTAAAGCACACATCAGATGTTGAAGACAGCTTGAAAAAAAAAAAAAGTAAAATATTTCATTAATAGTGAGATGCTTGTGGAAGAGCTATTTTGTATATTCCAGATTAAATAACATACAGTATTATTAAAATCAGTTCACCTGTCTGTTCTCACATGCCTGAATGTGGCTGCTAGAAAATTTACACTCAGGTGTGTGATTTGCATTATATTTCTTTTGAGGAGCCACCCCACGTCCGAGATCACGGGCGGCGGCCGGGAGGAGCCACCCCGCGTACGAGGTCAGGAGCAACAGTCTGGAGGAGCCACCCTCACGTCCGAGGCCAGGATCGGAGGCTGGGAGGAGCCACCCCGTGCCCGAGGCCAGGGGCGGCGGCCGGGAAGATCAACCCACGCCCAAGGACTAGAGGAGCTATCCTACTTTGAAGGTCAGGAAGGGCGGCGGTGAGGAGATACCTCTCATCTAAGGTAAGGAACAGCGGCTGTGCTTTGCTGGAGCAGCCGTGAAGAGATACCCTACGCCCAAAGTAAGACAAATCCAAGTAAGATGGTAAGTGTTGCAAGAGGGCATCAGAGGGCAGACACACTGAAACCATACTCACAGAAAACTAGTCAATCTAATCACACTAGGACCACAGCCTTGTCTAACACAATGAAACCAAGCCATGCCTGCGGGGCAACCCAACACGGGCGGGTCATGGTGGAGAGGCCTGACAGAATGTGGTCCACTGGAGAAGGGACTGGCAAGCCACTTCAGTATTCTTGCCTTGAGAACCCCATGAACAGTAGGAAAAGGCAAAATGATAGGATATCAAAAGAGGAACTCCCCAGGTCACTAGGTGCCCAATATGCTACTGGAGGTCAGTGGAGAAATAACTCCAGAAAGAATGAAGGGATGGAGCCAAAGCAAAAACAATACCCAGTTGTGGATGTGACCGGTGATAGAAGCAAGATCCGATGCTGTAAAGAGCAATATTGCATAGAAACCTGGAATGTCAGGTCCATGAATCAAGGCAAATTAAAAGTGGTCAAACAAGAGATGGCAAGGGTGAACGTTGACATTCTAGGAATCAGCTAACTAAAATGGACTGGAATGGGCGAATTTAACTCAGATGACCATTACATCTACTACTGCAGGCAGGTATCCCTCAGAAGAAATGGAATAGCCGTCATGGTCAACAGAAGAGTTCGAAATGCAGTACTTGGATGCAATCTCAAAAATAACAGAATGATCTCTGTTCGTCTCCAAGGCAAACCATTCAATATCACAGTTATCCAAGTCTATGCCCCAACCAGTAACACTGAGGAAACTGAAGTTGAACGGTTTTATGAAGACCTACAAGACCTTTTAGAACTAACACCCAAAAAAGATGTCCTTTTCATTCTAGGGGACTGGAATGCAAAAGTAGAAAGTCAAGAAACACCTGGAGTAACAGGCAAATTTGGCCTTGGAATGCGGAATGAAGCAGGGCAAAGACTAATACAACTTTGCCAAGAAAACGCACTGGTCATAGCAAACACCCTCTTCCAACAACACAAGAGAAGACTCTACACATGGACATCACCAGA
>SJYQ01095304.1:645490-656118 GCA_006410935.1 Redunca redunca | reverse complement strand
AGCTCAACTGGAATTCCATCACCTCCACTAGCTTTGTTCATAGTGATGCTTTCTAAGGCCCACTTGACTTCATATTCCAAGATGTCTGGCTCTAGATGAGTGATCACACCATCGTGATTATCTGGGTCGTGAAGATCTTTTTCGTACAGTTCTGTGTATTCTTGCCACCTCTTCTTCATATCTTCTGCTTCTGTTAGGTCCATACCATTTCTGTCCTTTTTCGAGCCCATCTTTGCATGAAATGTTCCCTTGGTATCTCTAATTTTCTTGAAGAGACCTCTAGTCTTTCCCATTCTGTTGTTTTCCTTTATTTCTTTGCATTGATCACTGAAGAAAGCTTATCTCTTCTTGCTATTCTTTGAAACTCTGCATTCAGATGCTTCTATCTTTCCTTTTCTCCTTCGCTTTTCACCTCTCTTCTTTTCACAGCTACTTGTAAGGCCTCCCCAGACAGCCATTTTGCATTTCTTTTCCATGTGGATGGTCTTGATCCCTGTCTCCTGTACAATGTCATGAACCACATTCCATAGTTCATCAGGCACTCTATCTATCAGATCTAGGCCCTTAAATCTATTTCTCACTTCCACTGTATAATCATAAGGGATTTGATTGAGGTCATACCTGAATGGTCTAGTGGTTTTCCCTACTTTCTTCAATTTAAGTCTGAATTTGGTAATGAGGAGTTCATGATCTGAGCCACAGTCAGCTCCTGGTCTTGTTTTTGTTGACTGTATAGAGCTTCTCCATCTTTGGTTGCAAAGGCTATAACCAATCTGATTTCGGTGTTGACCATCTGGTGATGTCCATGTGTAGAGTCTTCTCTTGTGTTGTTGGAAGAGGGTGTTTGCTATGACCAGTGCGTTTTCTTGGCAAAGTTGTATTAGTCTTTGCCCTGCTTCATTCCACATTCCAAGGCCAAATTTGCTTGTTACTCCAGGTGTTTCTTGACTTTCTACTTTTGCATTCCAGTCCCCTATAATGAAAAGGACATCTTTTTTGGGTGTTAGTTCTAAAAGGTTTTGTAGGTCTTCATAGAATTGTTCAACTTCAGCTTCTTCAGCATTACTGGTTGGGGCATAGACTTGGATAACTGTGATATTGAATGGTTTGCCTTGGAGACGAACAGAGATCATTCTGTCGTTTTTGAGATTGCATCCAAGTATTGCATTTTGGACTCTTTTGTTGACCATGATGGCTATTCCATTTCTTCTGAGGGATTCCTGCCCACAGTAGTAGATATAATGGTCATCTGAGTTAAATCCACCCATTCCAGTCCATTTTAGTTTGCTGAATCCTAGAATGTCGATGTTCACTCTTGCCATCTCTTGTTTGACCACTTCCAATTTGCCTTGATTCATGGACCTGACATTCCAGGTTCCTATGCAATATTGCTCTTTACAGCATCAGACCTTGCTTCTATCACCGGTCACATCCACAACTGGGTATTGTTTTTGCTTTGGCTCCATCCCTTCATTCTTTCTGGAGTTATATCTCCACTGATCTCCAGTAGCGTGTTGGGCACCTACTGACCTGGGGAGTTCCTCTTTCAGTATCCTATTATTTTTCCTTTTCCTACTGTTCATGGGGTTCTCAAGGCAAGAATACTGAAGTGGTTTGCCATTCCCTTCTCCAGTGGACCACATTCTGTCAGACCTCTCCACCATGACCCACCTGTCTTGGTTGTCCTCCGGCATGGCTTAGTTTCATTCAGTTAGACAAGGCTGTGGTCCTAGTGTGATCAAATTGACTAGTTTTCTGTGAGTATAGTTTCAGTGTGTCTGCCCTCTGATGCCCTCTTGCAACATCTACCATCATACTTGGGTTTCTCTTACCTTGGGCGTAGGGTATCTCTTCTCGGCTGCTCCAGCAAAGCGCAGCTCCTGCTCCTTGCCTTGGACAAAGGGTATCTCCTCACCGCTGCCCTTCCTGATGTTCAACGTGGGATAGCTCCTCTAGGCCCTCCTGCGTCCGTGCAGCCACTGCCCCTTTGACGTGGGGTTGCTCCTCCCAGCGGCTGCCCCTGGCCTCGGACAGGGGTGGCTCCTCTTGGCCATTCCTGCGCCATCACAGCCTGGCACTCTTGGCCACTGCCCTTGACCTCGGACGTGGGGTAACTCCTCTTGGCCGCCACCCTTTGGGCATGGGGTCCTCCCAGCTTCTGCCCCTGACCTCGGACGTGGGGTAGCTCCTCTCAGCTGTGCTTAGTGCACTGGTCACAGCCGCCCTACAACTATAGGGAAATATAATACGTTTGACAAGTCGGGTCTTACAGTTGTAAAGCCTACAGTATCATGAATGCTGTTAAAGCCCACATTGCCTGCAATCAACAGAAGAAATGAAATGTCAAAATGAGATTGAAAATAATACGCTGGTTAAGATTTGTGCAGAAACTGAATGGAAGAGTCCAGATGCACTGCCTATGGCTCTAGGTTGATTAGTCTACAACACAAAGATTTATTCTCATGAATTAGTAATGAGTGACATTCTGGTTTATTCCTCAGGAGCTAGACCAAGAGACCATTCCTAAGCCAGATAACATTGTGCTATATTCCAGGCATTTACCAGGATATCATTCATAGGCTCAAGAAATCCTACCACTCACCTAAATAGACAGGGCCATGGTGTAAAGCCTCGTGCCTGATCAAGTTTCATCAACAGAAACTATTGCTTAAGGCTCCTTGGAAAGGGCTTTAACAAGTTCTGTTGTGTGTGAATGTACTGTCTAGTGCCAAGGCCTTTGTCTTGGCTCCATGCCTCCCACTGAACAAAGACATGGAACACAACCCTGAATTATTAGCCTTCATTTTTCTCATAGATACAGGCAACAACTCAGTTCTAACTTGAGTCTGAACTCTTCTTGATTATCCACAGAAGCTCTTGGCAGTGACCTGAAACCACATGGATAGCTGGCCAACCAACTTTAACCATGACCCGCTGACTAGTTATTCATCCTCATATTCCAGACTCATCCAACGACTGCTGCAAAAAAACTCTGAGTGCATTCTACCCTGTAGCTCTCAGCCAGACCCAGGAAAAGCTCCAGTGAGATGGCACTTAGCCTTTCAGATTCAATTTCTCTCTTTCTAGCTTGACTCTAACTTGGCCCCAATAAGCTCAGACCTGCACCTGCCTCATAAAGTGAGGTTTGGCCTTGGCCACCTCTCTAATCACCTCTGGGACCAAAGTCTGTAAGATTTTAAAGTCAAAAGTATTGACTCTGTATCAACTAAGATGGGTTATATTATACTGTGGTAACAAACAATGGTCAAATCTCAGTGAATTAAAACCACAAATTGGGCTTCTTGGTCATTTGTATATCCCTGTAGGGATAGTGGGAGCTCAGCTTCACATTCTCCTCGCTTGTCTATGGCAGAAGAGACACCTTGGTGTAGAGGCAAACCCTCCCACTCATGTCAAAGGCAGGGAGAAAACTCTGGAGAAAAAGACTGTTGCAGTCATTTGTGTGCAGGATAACTTCCTGGAAACCACTCCTGTAAAGGAGAGAGGAAGCAGGAATGAACCCACGAGCTGAACTGTAACACAGTGACCACACAGAGACCTCAGCCAATTCTATGGGGAGCTCTAGCACTGGGAGAGACCTTCTGAGTTGTTCCAAATGGAGGCAAGGTGGCCCCAGCTTGAGCTTCCTACAGCTCCCTTTAGTGGAGGGCAATTCTTAGACAGCTCAGATGTGAAGAGTCAGCAGCTACCACTCATGGGAGCTCAGGGAATGGGAGCTTTGGCCTAAAATGGAAGGATCTGGGCATCCAGTACAGTCCACTGCTGGCACTGATCAAATCCACTGGCTTTATTTAGTAAGTTCAGTCCATCTGGGAACAGCTCTTCTGGGATTCTGGTTGGTCCCCTCTGCTACTTGCCAGAGGAAGATTACGGAAATGATCTATAACCCAAGATGCTGCAGTTGGCCTCAAGACCACAATTACCCATTTTCTATTTCTCTTACTGCTGACTTTTCTTGTCAAGGTGTTTAACCTGGTGGGATCTCCCAAACATCACCCCTGAGCTGATGTGAAGTATGCTGTTCTCTGTTCATGGCTGCTGCACTTGTCAATTTACCATCAGAAGAGGCAGGGGAGTACCAAGAAAAGCCCCAGTACATCACTAGTACATTCCTCCTTGCCCACCCTGTGTAATAGCAGCCCTATGTCCTTCTGACAATCAGGCTCAATTACCCCTACTAGTAGGGGGACTCCTTTTCTGGCACAAGGAGTTTAAGGTGATCAGACAGCAGCTGAGGTTTAAAGTTTAATGGGGCAAATAGTTCCTTCTGGGAATCAGGACCCCTAAACTTATAGAGCCTAATGTCATAGCAACGAGAGGCATTGATTTCTCAGGTGGACACAGGGAATGATCTTACAGAGTGCCTTTCCTGCTTTTACCCCTTTGTTCCTAGGCACCTGTTTTCTACCTTTTGGCATTACCAAATCATACAATAGTTTATGATTTAGAGTGTTAACCACATTGTAGAGGACAGCACCCCATTTTTGAAGAGTTTAGCATCTCCTCTATAGTAGATGTTCTCTGAGCATCAACATGCAATACAAAGGTCTTTAATCCCCACTCCCATAGGTCCATCTACATGCTCTTCCCCAGACCCTGGGGCTTTATTCTTTCTCCTTCCAGGCTTCCTGGCTAACCACCCTAGTCATCTCCCATAGCCATGAGCTGCATATTCCTGCCTCGATTCCTACTTCATACAAAGTAAATAACCATTTGTTCTGTCCAATGAAGGGTTTTATCCTTGTTTTTCAGGATGGCCCAGAGTGGAATGCACTACCCAGCAGTCTATTTGTGGCTAGCATCTCCAAATCAAGCCAACACATCCTTGAAACAATCTCAGCCTTTTTGTTTTTCTGTCAGCTTGGCTGTAAGGCATTACCCCACATGGTCATAAATATTATGAGGATGAGACATTGGTACAACAATGGTGTAAGACATGGAGATCTGGGTCATCTACTAGTGCAGCTTACCTTTGCCTTCTGGCCTTGCTCATACCCAATCCCAGGTGTACCACATACATTATACACAGATTGCTATTGACCTGCCAACTTGATGACTTGGCATGCTGGACACCTTCCAGCTCATGATGGGTAACTTTGGCCACATGGTCATTTGTCAGATGCTCTGTCTCTATCAAGGCCAGTGGCATGCCAGGAGCTATTTTTCAAATGGAGTGTATCTCTCCTCTACAGATGGCATGGTCTTGCTCCGGGACCCTAAGGGTCTACATTGTGATTCTCCTATTGGAGCATGCCATTAATGGCCCATAAGGTGTTTTTTTTTCCCCCCCCATCACAGATAACTCTAATATCAATAGGATCTGCTCAGTCATTTGACTCAAGCCATATGGCTTTTGCATTGAATCCTAGACTTGTTATGACTCAAAGCTGGCAGCCTTCCATGTTGCCTTGTAAATGGGTCAGAGTAACATCACTAAGTGGCCTCCAGACGCCAGAGAGTTCTGCCAGGCATTGACTTCTTCCTTAGTTGCAGGAGGTATGAGAGGCAATAATAATCTGTCCTTTATTTTCAAAAGATGTCCTTGCAAACTCCAAGCCACTGGACCCCTAAAGAGTTCACTGATGTGATAGTGATGTTCTATTTTTCTCAGACATTATATCAGGTGGTACATGATGCTGATATGTCTCATGACTGGTAATGTTAACTTCGACTACTTGGTTAAGGTCCTGCTGCTGGGGTTTCTCCTCTGTACATTTGATTTTTTTTCTCCTGAGTAAGTTAGAACCTTGCATGAAACAACTGACTGATTCAAGATTAGGAAAGGAGTAAGACAAGGCTGTATATTGTCCCCTTGCTTATTTAACTTATACACATATTTAACTTAAATGCATCATGTGAAATGCTGGGCTGGATGAATCACAGGCTGGAATCAAGATTGTCAGGAGAAACATAAACAACCTCAGATATGCAGATGACACCATTCTAATGGCAGAAAGTGAAGAGGAACTAAAGAGACTCTATATGAGAGTGAAAGAGGAGTGTGGAAAAGTTGGCTTAAAACTTGGCATTCAAAAACTAAGATCATAGCAACCAGTCCATTCACTTCATGGCAAATAGAAGGGGAAAAGTGGAAGCAGTGACAAATTTTATTTTCTCGGGTTCCAAAAATCAAAATACTGCTGATGGTAACTGCAGCTGTGAGATTAAAAGATACACGCTCTTTAGAAGAAAAGTTATGGCAAACCTAGACAGCATATTAAATAGCACAGACATCACTTTGCCGACAAAGGTGCAAAACCATAGTCAAAGCTATGGTTTTTCTAGTAGTCATGTACAAATGTGAGAGTTGGACCATAAAGAAGGCTGAGTGCTGAAGAATTGATGCTTTTGAATTGTGGTGCTGGAGAAGATTCTTCAGAGTCCCTTGGACAGAAAGGAAATCAAACCAGTCAACTCTAAAGGAAATCAGTTCTGAATATTCATTAGAAGGACTGATGCTGAAGCTGAAGCTCCAATACTTTGGCCAACTGATATGAAGAGCCAATTCATTAAAAAAGATCCTGATGCTGGGAAAGATTGAAGGCAAAAAGAGAAGAGGGCAGCAGAGGATGAAACGGTTGAATAGCACCACTGACTCAAAGGACATGAATTTGAGCAAATTCTGGGACATAGTGAAGAACAGGGAAGCTTGGCATGCTGTAATCCATGGGCTCACAAAGAGTCAGGCACAACTTAGTGACTGAACAACAAAAACAATTAGAAAGTATATGATGAGACAGATTAATACTCTGTCAATGTCCTATTAAACATCATACTTTCACCCCCTGATTTTAGCATCTATTAATGGTTCCTCCCTGGTGGTTCAGATGGTAAAGAATCTGCCTGCAATGCAGGAGACCCAGGTTCAATTCTTGGGTCAGGAAGATCTGGAGAAGGAAGTGGCAACCCATCCCAGCATTCTTGCCTGGGGAATCCCATGGACAGAGGAGCCTGGTGGGCTACAGTACATGGGGTTGCAAAGAGTTGGACACGACTGAGTGACTAACACTTTCACTTTCATGCCTGTGGTTCTTGGTTCTTGCCTGTGACAATTATTGCTGTGTAAGACAGTGCTTGTGTGCTCAGTCAGATCTCTTTGCACCCCCATGGACTGTAGCCTGCCAAGCCCCTCTGTCCATGGGACTTCCCAGGCAAGAACACTGGAGTGGTTTGTCATTTCCTCTTCCAGGGGATCTTCCTGACACAGGGATTGAACCTCTGTCTCTTGCATTACAGGCAGATGCTTTATCACTGAGCCACCAGGGATTGTCAAATGGTACTTTTCTATTGCTATATTCCCTTCCACTTTTATTAATTGAAAATCTCCTATAAGGAAGAGCTATCCCTTCTCCCTCATTTATTCATTTAATCAATTATTTATTTATATCACTATAAATTCATGGATATGTGCCGGGAGCCAGCGTGAGGAACTCTGCCCATGGCAAAGGTCAGGAGGAAGGAGGCTTCGGCATAAGCAAAGGCGGATTGAGCCTCAGGAAACCCCCTGTTCCCGAGCATCTACCCCCAAAACCAGAGTCTACCTACTTTACTGTTTCATGCTCTCACCTATACCTCTGACTTTACGGGAGGCTGACCCCCATTACCTCTCTCAGAGAAGGAGTTAACTTACAGCTCCAAGTCAATAAAAATTCCTGGGCATGACAAGAGTGTTTCAACTTATGAACTCCTCTGAAGGTTATCTAGCCTGCCTGTACAGGTTCATCTGGCCACATGTGATTGTTTGCAGCCTCCCAGCCATGAGAGGCACGAGATGTTTTAGACTTACTAAAGGCAGATTCTTTTGGGAAGTTAGAAATTATTAGTATAGTGGGTTGGTTAGGAATTATATTGGTGAAGGGTTTTTCATTTGTTGTGCCAATAATTCCTGCTAATTCCTTGCCCTGGGTGTGACAAGGGTGTCTCAGGTCAAACCTCCCTGCCTCAGACTAGCTTGTGTGACAGGATTATCCATACTCCTGCCACTATGCACAGGATTGTTTACTACCTCTCAACCATAAACAGCACAGAGAGTTTGGAGTATTTTGAAACTCTTAATTAGCATAAGGCTTTTTCTCATTGTTGAGTCAATGATTGCCGCCAGGCCTCCATATCCTTAGGCACCTGGGAATATATTAATTAATGTATTTGGAATATAGAAAAGGAAACATAGTAGTTTTTGATGTTAGCAATACTAGACCTTTTGAGTTAATGAATTTTCTCTTTTGTTACAGATCACTGTACTTTGTCATAAATCACTGTGTCCTTGCTATGCAAAAATGTAACTTTATCACTATCTTAAGGCTAATGGATCTTAAGGGGAACATTGGTGAAGAGTTTTCATTTGTTGGGCTGATGTTTGCTGCTAAATCTCCATATTCCCTGCCCTTATAATGAAAATAACTAGCATATAGGAGAAATAAGTATTAACCTTTAAGATTAATCATGTTAACCTTAGGTTAAATAAATTCCTTTCTTAGTTGTAATCCACTACACCCTCACCCTATAGGAATGCAACTTTATCTGGTACCTTTGGAGGGTGGGCCTGGTTTAAGAAAAAACACCCTTGGAAAAAATAAGTTTTTCGGTTATCAGAAAGAAAGGATCATAAAATGTCAGCAGGCCTCATGGCCAGAAGATGATGTAAAACCCCTAAGACCTTTTTTTATACATTTACAAGGGTCAGGTCTGCTGACCCCCATGTGACTCTGTATTCATCCCTATGTATAACAAAAGGTATATAAGCAAACCTAAAAAATAAAGAAATGGGATCAGTTTCTGGAAAGACTGATTCCCCCATGTCATTCTTTCTTACTCCCGTTTTTCTGGCTGAATTCCCATCTGGAGCGTGGGTGCCCGCCACGTCTACTTATTTGCCCTGGCTTTTAAGTTCCACACGAGAAGGAGCCCAAGGAGGGGCACGTTCCAATATTCAAGTGGCGCCGGTGGCCCAACGTAGATGGTGCAAATTCCTTGTCTTGAAATTTTATTGGTATCCCACATAAACCAAGTTATTCAGCCTCTTTTTCTCCACAAATATTTCCTATTATTTTCTGGCTGAATTCCCATCTGGTACGTGGGTGCTCACCAAGCCTGCTAATTTTGCCTGGGTTTCTAAGATCGGACCAGGGAGGCCTCAGTGCCTCCTCTCCTTCAGGAGAACGGAAAGACGCCTGTGGCCCACGTAGGTGGTGATTGGTATTCCATGTAAACCAAGTTATTCAGCCTCTTTTTCTCCGTTAATTTTCTAATCTCTCTATATCTGTAATTAAATAAGTTTTTTCCTAGGACGCCGATTCTGTCCCCACCTTCAAATCACCCTGGATCCACCGGGGCTGGACCCCGGCAGATATGAGCTTTTTCTATAGGTTACAGTTCATCACTATCATCATTTATTTTTTTGCTCAAGTTATCCCAGAGTTGGTCATTGGGATGCTTTTGAGTTAAGCACATCCTTAAAAGTAAACACTGTTTACTTTGAGTAAATGTCTCTTTCCACTGCAACTTCTTTTCCATCACATGCTCCCTCATCACAGGTAATGTTGTGGTACTTGTGGGCATTTTGGATATTTGGCTAAGGGGAAGTTGAGTTGGAGATATAGTTAATTTAGTTATTCCATTTAGTGGGATATAATTATGTGGTTTGAAATCCACTTGAAATATTACTTCCATGTACAGCTGAGTTATTGTTGGCTATCTGGTGTAGGAGAGGCTTCCAGGAATATTTCTACTGTCCAAATTGTGCAGGACCAGAGGTTTTATTTCAATGTGAATGTGTCCTACAGCACTCAACCCTGAAATTATGTTCATAATGACTGGTCTGCCATTATAAATCTGCTTTAGTCTCACTACATGCATGCGACAACTTTTAAGACTCTAAAATACATTTTTGAAGACTAAGAAGAGAAACTCAAATAAAAAGTAGGGTATTTACCTAAAAGATCATAAAGCTCAATATGTCATTTTATTCAATTTGGAAAGATTTTGGAACATTTCAATAAAGAGAGCAAGAGAATATAGACTCCCAATGTTGGCATATATGAAGATGAAATTCATTTGTCATCTTTAGGTACATTTTTCAAGAACTGAGAGAAATTTCAAAAACAAATTAATGAAAAAAGAATACCAATGAAATAAATGGAAATTATTTCTAACATCAAAGAGAGAACTATGATGAAAAAAAGTTTAATCATATCAAAAGCAATAATTCAATAAGTAGAAAAGATAACTTTCCAATAGAATAATAATGAATAGGTTCTTGGATTGTTTAATAACCCAGTTAATGAAGAAGAGTGAATAATATGAACACACTGGAGAAAGATTTACATTCCTCACTGATAAACCGACACATGGACATCACCAGATGGTCAACACCAAAATCAGATTGATTATATTCTTCACAGCCAAAGATGGAGAAGCTCTATACAGTCAACAAAAACAAGACCGGGAGCTGACTGTGGCTCAGATCATGAATTCCTTATTACCAAATTCAGACTTAAATTGAAGAAAGTAGGGAAAACCGCTAGACCATTCAGGTATGACCTAAATCAAATCCCTTATGATTATACAGTGGAAGTGAGAAATAGATTTAAGGGCCTAGATCTGATAGA
>SJYQ01095304.1:624725-645289 GCA_006410935.1 Redunca redunca | reverse complement strand
GATGGACGTGAGTCTGAGTGAACTCTGGGGGATGGTGATGGACAGGGAGGCCTGACATGCTGCGATTCATGGGGTTGTGAAGAGTTGGACACGACTGAGTGACTGACCTGAAGTGAACTGATGAAGATGTGTATCTCATGACACACCTCTATAACAAGGACATGGATGACCAACTGATTAATGTATCAATGAGTAATTCTCAAGTGAAGGAGTGTTTAAGATTAGCCACTGTTGAAAAAAATTTTACATGCTCTGAAGTCTTATAATCATATAGGAAAGAGGTTTTGTTGGAAGTTTACCCCAAATTGACAACAATCCTGAACAATTACATGGTATTTCCAATAATGAGCTGTGAGGCTGGAAGAAATTTTTTGAAGCAATCAATAAGGAAAAAGTGTTGATCAAACATGCTATTAATAGAGATAAGACTGATTTGTCTCCTCTTGACAGAGCCATTACTAAATTGGTGCCATTTGAAGATGCGATCTAAAGAATATGTGACTCGATGTTGAAAAAAAACGTGACAAAAAAGGCAGTAAAAAATATTTTAGTCATATGACAGGCAGTTGGGAAATCAGTCCTGAATATTCATTGGAAGGACTGATGCTGAGGTTGAAACTCCAATACTTTGGCCACCTAATGAGAAGAACCAACTCATTGGAAAAGATCCTAATGCTGGGAAAGATTGAAGGCGGGAAGAGAAGGGGATGACAGAAGATGATGATTGGATGACATCACCAACTTGATGGACATGAGTTTGGGTAGGCTTGGCGAGCTGGTGACCGACAGGGAAGTCTGGCATGCTGCAGTCTATGGGGTCACAAAGTGTCGGACATGACTGAACGACTGAACTGAACTGATGGTATTGGTCAGCATTTTTTAAGCTTTGAATTTTGTTATGGTTTCTTTTCTCATTCTAAATAAATAATGATTTTTTAAATCTCATTTTGTATCCATAATTCAGTATTCTTTTTTCTTAAAGAGGGCTCCCACATGGTACAGGCTTCAGGCCTCACAAAAATCTAAATCTGCCTCTTCCCTCAGATCTCAAAAAAGATAGGTTTTAAAAGCATGCCCAGTCCCTTGGAGCGGCCTTTCCCTTACCTGGGTACCCTAGTCCCGACTTTGCCCAGTGCATTTAGGCACTTCACCTGCAGGAAGTGAGGGAGGGTCATGTCTTGCCCATTGTTGCAAGGCCCAGGGGAGAGAGAATCCATGCAAAAGCAGCTCTCAGACTCCTGCCGTGCAGTCCGACACCTTTACCTCCCATTCATTAGGTGTGAAATGGTTGCTGTGAGTGTTTGCCTGTGTTTATCCAACAGGTCTGCAAGAAGTGTGAAGTTCTGTTTGCTGCCAGTTTTATTCTCCAAATAGAAACTGGTGGTGGGGGGTGATGACAGGAAATTGTACCCGGTGGAAGGGTTTATTAATATCAACATTTCTCACCATGATAAATGAGTGCCCAGGAACTCAGAGGATCTGACAGCTTTCATGTGCTTGCAGAAGCCCTCATAGAACCTTGGCTTTTACAGCCTGGAATGGTTTGCTGCAATCACAAATGAATGGCAGCCTCAAGACCATAAGTCCTCAGCAGTTCACCTGGTAGACATGGGATTAGGCTTAAAACACCCCCAGTACATCTCCATCATCCCATACGTTCATTTTGTTTTCAGGTAAAAGTGAAAGTGAAAGTGAAGTCGCTCAGTCGTGTCTGACTCTTTGGGACCCCATGGACCCCATGGAGCCTACCAGGCTCCTCCCTCCATGGGATTTTCCAGGCAAGAGTACTGGAGTGGGTTACCATTTCCTTCTCCAGGGGATCTTCCCGACCCAGGGATCGAAGCCGGGTCTTCCACATTCCAGGCAGACACTTTAACCTCTGAGCCACAGGGAAGCGCAACCTCATTTTCCTCATCTTAGTTCTTATGTTGCTTCTCCTCCCACAATGTCCTTCTCCCCTCCCTGTCTTCCACAATGGTGTCATCCTTCAAAAACTAGCTCAAATGCTGCCTACAAAAGGCTCCACACCCGCATCTCCCTATCTGCATGTCATTGGTCTATCTAGAGCAACTCTTAACTACCACCTGAAAGTATAGTTATTTATTCATCCAGAACTGAAAAACTCCTGAGACCAGGACTCAAGCCTGAACTGAGTGCTACGAGTGCTATGCTATGATCCCATATGGGCCAGGAGAGTGGCAGCGCATCATAAATAAATGTTCAACAAATCACTGACTGTGAGCATTTACTTTTCTCATGCATGCAAAGCACTCAGCCCAGGTCCTGACACATAGCAGGTGCTTAATGAAGGGTAGCTAGTGTTTTTGTTTCCATACAGTTTTTAAAGCAGCTCTGAGATGAGCTAGATCCAGCAGGGAAGGCAGTACTGAGTCATGATGAGGAAACAATGGCTATAACTCCTGTTCTGCCATTCACTAGCTGTGGGACCTTGGGCAAGTTGTAACCACTATAGTTATTTCATCTGTGAAAAGTAGCAATAATAATAAGCTGCTGTGAGTGTTAGATGACTTAGCACACGTAACACACATAGAAGTGAGCCTACCATACCATAAGTGCTATGTTAGTGCTGATAATTATTATCAGTGCTACTGCTATAATTATTACCTGGCAGGTTAGGATAGGTGCCACCCATTTCCTCACGCCTTTCAAAATCCAGCTCCTCTTGGGTTAGTGCATGAAAGATTCCAGGCAATATCTCTTTCCCCAGGCCCCTCAAAATGTACTACTTCCTCTCTTGGTTCCTTTAGCCAGTAGAAGAGGGCTTGGGGGCAGGCACAATCATGGACTTAATATATCTGAAGGGCAATCACATAGAAAAGGAGAGGCTTCACCTTGGCTGCAAAGTGTACACCTTGAACCAGGGATGGAAGTTATGGAGAAACCAAAACCAGCCCAGTGAGAGCAGTGCTTGGTGGCACTCAGAGTGGTCAGCTTGCTGCCTGGAAGGAAGAAAGCCCTCTGTCAGTGGGAGCATTCAAGCCAAGCCTAGATCAACTGCTGTCACGGTTGCTATGGAAAAAATTAAGAGCCCTGTGAACATCACCAATTCAATGGACATGAATTTGAGCAAACTCTGGTAGATAGTGGGCGACAGAGAAGCCTGGTGAGCTGTAGTCCATGAGGTCACAAAGAGTCGGACATGACTTAGCAACTGAACAACAAAATTGGTTGTATACTGCTATGCAACAAATACCACATAACTTAGTAGCTTATAGAACAGTTTTATTACCTGCTCTGGTTTGTGGGTCAGGGATTAGGAGGCAGCTTAACTAGGTGGCTCCAAAGGGCAATCACATGGAAGAGGGGAGGATTCTAGGTCTCCCACGGGGCTGCAGCCCACAGGTTGGCCTGAGCTGTGGTCATCTGTTAGCTGCACTGAGACCTGAGGATCCGCTCCCCACAGGGCTCACTCACACACACATCTCTAGGACAGAGGGCTCGGTTCCCAGCTCTATGAGCTTCGCCAGAGGAATGCTTATGTCTCCTCCTGACATGGCAGCTGACTTTCTGCAGAATACACGATCCCAAAGAAAGAGAGAAACAGAAGTGCAATGTCTTTTATAGTCTACCTTTGGACATCATATTATACCATTCTTTTTTTAAAAAATATTTATTTACTTATTTATATTTGACTATGGTGAGTCTTTGTTGCTGCACCAACGCTTTCTCTAGTTTTGGTGTACAGGCTTCCCTGGTTCCAGAGCATGGGCTCTAGGGCACATGGGTTTCAGTAGTTGCAGCATGCAGGCTCCAGAGTGCAGGCCCAGTAGTTGCAGCCATGGGCTTAGTTGTCCCACAGCATGTGGGACCTTCCCAGACCAGGGATGGAACCAGTGTCCTCTGCATTGCAAGACAGAGTCTTAACCACTGAACCATCAGGGAAACCCTCTTTATTTATTTATTTTTTAATATTTATTTGGCTGTACCGGTCTTAGTTGTAACACATGGGATCTTCAGTTTCAGCACACATATTCTCTAATTGTGTTACATGGGCTCAGATGCTCTGCGGCATACAGAATCCTAGTTCCCCCACCAGAAATCAAACCAGGGCCCCCTGCATTGAGAACATGGAGTTTTACCTGCTGGACCACCAGGGAAGTCTCTATCATTTCTGCTACATTGTACTGATTAAAGTGTATAGGCACACTCAAGAGAGGAATTAGGCTGCTCTGAAGAGAGGAGATTTACAGTTTGTGGACTTATTTTAGAACCACTGCAAGCCCCTTAAGCGCTAAATTACTGTGATTGCTTATGTTATTACTAGGCCAGAGGTTTTTAACTAGCAGTGATGATAAGTTCCTTTTCTAAATTTACTCAAAAACATAGGAGGAGTCACTGCCTTGCTCCATCCCCAGGGAGTAATTTAAGTAGGTGTATCTTGTCCAGGACAACACAGTCTCATCACAGCCTCTGTCTCAAGGGCCTGGATGTCCCCACTCCAAACCACTTCTTAGCTTCACCTTCTCTTGTAACATCAGGGGAACCCATTCTCTTCTGGAGACCAAGGTAGGAGACAGTGGAAAAGTGGAGAACGCAACCCTGCTAGGGGCTCAGAGGCCCTAACCCCTGGTGCAGGTCTGCCCTACAGATCCCCTTAAGGATGAGAAGGGATGGAAGGTAGTGGAGGGGGCTGAAGCTTAATAAGTGGTGTACCTAATGAAAAAGATAAACTGTGAACCACCTGACGTCTTCAGCACACTGGCACCTTGCCACAGTTATCCATATTCAGGAGCACGTTGGTAACATGTTCTCCCTCCTTCACTGTAGTCCACAAAGCCTTTAAAATACTAGATTGTTTCTAGATTTGTAATGTCGGTGGTTAAGCTATTCTTGGATGGAGATCCTGGATTATCAGGTTTAAAGGCTGTTTAAAGGTTAATTTTGTTTAATAGTCAAATTCCTGGGGCCAGAAGCTCACAGTGGTCCCAAGGAGAACATGGGTGTGCAATGCAATGGAATCTATTTACCTTACAGCTGTCTTTCTCTATTCAATGAAAGGGCATACTGCTCTTTTCAGTAGATAGTAGGTAAAGGAAGAAGTAGTAACAGAAAGTGCTTCCTTAAATGACATCAGGGCAGTGTGTATGTTTGAGCATTTGTGGGCAGGGGGATGGTCAATGTATTTTCTAGCAAAAGTGTCAGCAAAAGCTAGTAAAAATGCCAGGCCTTTCTATACAGTACCTCTAAAATTAATGTTCATAATAATGGTATGAAGTGGATATTATTATTTTCAATTTATGACAATAAAACTCTAGGGATCAGTTTAAAATACACAACTATACTGCAAGTAATTATCAAGTAAATAAGCAGAGGTGCCCCCCTGTTTACAAACACCTAACATATGCACTGCCGGTCCTGCCCATAAATGCCTCATTCTTTCTGCAGTGAGAGTTGTAAACATCTGAGCTTCCAAAGACATAGCAGGGGGCAGCACAATGGAGGCAAAGAGCAGGTCTTGACCAGCCCAAGGAGCCTCCAGTTTCCTCCTGGTTCTGGTTGTGTGATTGGGAGCACGAGGATATCCCTCTCTGTGAGTGAGTGAGTGAGTGAGTGAAGTCGCTCAGTCGTGTCCGACTCTTTGCGACCCCATGAACTGTAGCCCACCAGGCTCCCCCATCCATGGGATTTTCCAGGCAAGAATACTGGAGTGGGTTGCCATTTCCTTCTCCAGGAGATCTTCCTGACCCAGGGACTGAACCCAGGTCTCCCGAATTGTAGGCAGATGCTTTACTGTCTGAGCTCAGGGAAGTCCCTCTCTGAGTCACCTGTAAAAGGAGGGTGTGTGTGCAAGGGGGTTGGGGGTGGGTTCACATAGGAGTCACCTGGAGAGCTCTACAAACACACAAAATACCCACCCACGTGGGCCTGACTTTTGAGTCACAATCTCTGTTGCAGGGAGCGCCTGTTCTGTTGAGCCAACTCTCCGGGGTTTGTAGTCACAGCCTTTGGCACAAACCAGAGTTTGGGAACCACAGACCTGATGATCTTTGAGGTCCCTCCAGGCTCCAGCATTTAATGCCATTTTAGGACAGGGAAGAAAGAAGAATCTCTGAGAAGCTGGAACCATTTGGGATGCGCTGATCCAGTAATGGTTCATCTGCTCACCATCACCCTCTGGCATGTTGCCCAATCTTTCCACTTCATTTGCTCTTAAGACCTTACTTGTACTCTTTGGAGACATATTTGAATGGAAAATTGACCTCATTTAAAAATCAAATAATCCAGCCAGTTTGACGCAGTTCTCTTCGGTCAAATCTGAGCCAGTTTGGACATCAAAATAAATACCCTATTGAATATGATAGACATTCACCAGTCCATGTTTATATAAATAGATAATTCTCCAGGCAAGAATACTGGAGTGGGTAGCCATTCTCTTCTCTGGGGGATCTTCCTGACCCAGCGATTGAACCTGGGTCTCCAGTATTGGAGGCAGACTCTATACCATCTGAACCTCCGGGAAAGCACAATGTTTATATAAATAAACAGATAAATGAAAGAGAAGGGAAAAGCTCTTCTTTATAGTAGAAACCAACTAATAAGTTGGAGAAGGCGATGGCGCCCCACTCCAGTACTCTTGCCTGGAAAATCTCATGGACAGAGGAGCCCGGTAGGCTGCAGTCCATGGGGTCGTGAAAAGTCAGACACGACTGAGCAATTTCACTTTCACTTTTCACTTTCATGCATTGGAGAAGGAAATGGCAACCCACTCAGTGTTCTTGCCTGGAGAATCCCAGGGATGGGGGAGCCTGATGGGCTGCCGTCTATGGGGTTGCACAGAGTCAGACACAACTGAAGCGACTTAGCAGCAGCAGCAGCAACTAATGATAAATTGAGGCAAGGATCAGTCATCAATGGATGCCAGTTTGCATCCAATGGGTGAAAGTTTGCTGAGGAACAGGATGGCCTCATAGTATAATCCCACAAAATTGTTACTAATTACTAACAAAATGGGCTTCTTTGGTGGCTTATCGGTAAAGAACCCACCTGTCAATGAAGGAGACGCAGGTTTGGATCCCTGGGCCAGGTAGATATCCTGGAGAAGGAAATGGCAACCCACTCTAGTATTCTTGCTTGGGAAATCCCATGCACAGAGGAGCCTGGTGGGTTACAGTACACAGGGTTGCAAAAGAGTCAGATAGGATTTAGTAACTGAGCACTAACAAAAAACACTTACCAACTTTGCAAGGAAACCTGACAGAAACTATGCTAACTGAGTGGTAGAAGCAGCAGGACAATTACTGCAATAAGTGGACCCTGCGTGGCCCCTGATAGGATGCTTGGTGAACAAAGCCTGATTTCAGGGCCGTCCCTGCTAAAGGTGCAAAACCTGAGTCTATAATTGTGAGGAAGCATCAGACAAACCCCAAGTGAGGGAAAGCCTGCAAAATGATTTCTCTGTGCTCTTCAAAAATATCAAGATATGGAAAGCACAGAAAGACTGGGGAAATGTTCCAGATTGGAAGAGACCTGAGAGTCATAATGACTGAATGCCATGAATAATCAAGTGTCCTATTTTGGACCAGAAAGAAAAGAGGGTAAAAATGTTTTATTGTCATTGTCATAGTTGTGTTTCTAAAAAAGATTCTTGAGATATTCAATAAAGCTGACTGTAGATTAGAGGATAGATTGGATTGACATTAATGTACTGATTTTGGCTAGTGTTTTGAAACTGTGTAGGAGACTGTTCTTAGGAAATTTACACTGAAGCATTTGGACATTAGCTGGAAATTTACTCCAGGTTCAGAAAAACAAAGAAAATGTGTATGTGTGTGCAGAGAGAGAGAATAAAATAAATGCATTTCTAAACAGAGTATATGGAAAATCTTTTTTCATGTAACTTTTCTATAAGTGTGAAATTAGTTTTTTAAAGGTTAGAAAAAATTGAAATTCAAAAACCCTTAGGTGGGTTATGTACTCATCAGTCATTCACATCTCAGTGTGAATTAGTCTATGTGGTTTGCTCTCCTTTTGATACCTAGCTGATATCTGCCGCCCTGAGGAAATGGAAGTTTACTGAATCATGGAGGAGATAGGCAGTTTGATAACTTGAAACACTTTGGGGAATAGAATAGTCAGATAAAACAGAGGCATTTTTAAGAGAAACGTAAATAAAAACATAGAGAACTGAGGGACAAGGACCCAAGGAGATAGAAGAAAAATTCAGAAAAGGAAGCAGAAAGAGACAATAGTCCAGTTTTGATTGGAGTTGAGACTTCCCTTCTCACCTTCACTCCCTTTTCTCTGCATCATGCTGTTCTTCTCAGTGTGGGTGCACATCAGGGCCACCTAGAGTGCCTGAACCCACTCCTAAATAATTAAATCAGAACCTCTGGAGGGTGAGGCCTGGGCACCAGGTCTAAGAAGCCCCACAGGTGACTCCATCGTGCAGCCTGGATGGGCACCTCTGAGCTGCACCGTAGGGTAAGCAGGATACTTGTTGAGCCTGCTGTGTGCTCGTCCCACCTCTAGCGTGTCCACTCTTGGCCCCAGTTTTCACATG
Source organism: Redunca redunca (assembly GCA_006410935.1). Classification (NCBI taxonomy): domain Eukaryota; kingdom Metazoa; phylum Chordata; class Mammalia; order Artiodactyla; family Bovidae; genus Redunca; species Redunca redunca. The sequence goes on along the minus strand of SJYQ01095304.1, from coordinate 636,768 downwards.
GTTACCAGGCTGATCTTCTGAAGCCCAGATGTAACCATGCCAGTTGCCCATCCAGAAATCTTTCCTAATTTCTCATGTCTTAACTCTGACGTACAAGACTTCCCACTGTCTAGCCAACCAGTCTCCACTCCCCTACATTCTCCCTGATGCTTAACACCACACCATTCTCTTCTTTTCCCTGGAGAAGAGAATGGCAACCCACTCTGGTATTTTTGCCCAGAGAATCCCATGGACAGAGAAGCCTGGCGGGCTACAGTCCATGGGGTTGCAAGAGTTGGACTGAGTGGCTAACACTTGCTTTATTGTTCAGTCGCTCAGGCATGTCTGACTCTTTTCGACCCCATGGAGTGAAGCCCGCCAGACTTCCCTGTCCTTCATTTTCTCCCGAAGCTTGCTCAAACTCGTGTCCATTGAGTCGGTGACACCATTCAACCATCTCGTCCTCTGTCATCCCCTTCTCCTCCTGCCTTCAATCTTTCCCACTATCAGGGTTTTTTCTAATGAACTAGTTGTTTGCATCAGGTGGCCAAAGTATTGGAGCTTCAGCTTCAGCATCAGTCCTTCCAGTGAATATTCAGGGTTGATTTCCTTTAGGATAGACTGGCTTGATCTTGCAGTCCAAGGGATTCTCAAGAGTCTTCTCTAACACCACGGTTACTTAATTACTATACTCTTCTTTAAACATTCATCATTTTATTTTGATAGTTTTTAGTGATACGATGTTGTTTTCAGCTCCTCTGTGCCAACATTTGTATGCCTCTTGCCTCTATCTGTACCAATATTTGCCTTGCTCACTGGCCATTCACTTCTTCTGGCTCTGAATCTTAGACCATTAAAATCCTCTCATTCTTCCAGTCTCACATCAAACGCTACTTCCTTCATGAATTGTCTTGGTTGGGTTTAATGTCTTTTGTTGGCACCTTTTGTGCCTCTAGCATAGCACACAATTACAGCTTGCTTTGTTTTAGTGCTACTTGTTTACAAGACTGTCTTATCCACTAACTTGTACAGTTAACCCAAAGGCGAGGTGAGAACCTAGAATGATAAAGACCAGGGCTTTGGAAGACACCAAACCTCCACTGGCCAAAATGTGTCCCTAAATTTTTTGATACACCTTTCTTCAAGAGGTGGAGGTTTATTCCCATTGCTTCGAGTCTGGCCTGGACCTAGTGACTCCCTTTTTAACAAATAGAATAAGGCAGAAGTGACAGTGTGACTCTGAGACTAGGTCATAAAAAGCATTGGGACTTTCTCCTTGTTCCCTCTCTCTTTCTCTCTGTTTCCCTGTCTCGCCCTTGGATGACTAGGTCTGGGTGAATCAGCTGCCATGTCATAAGGAGGCTCCAGCTGCTAACGGAGAAGCCAGGTGGTATGATCTCTGGCCAACAGCCAGGGAGGAGCTGCCAGCACGCTTGAGTGGACCATCTTGCAGTGGTCTTTTGATCTCAGGTGGAGATCCCGAGAAACAGGTACCAGGCTAGTTTTCCTAGAATGATTTTATAAGCACTGGCCCCCTAAGTTCCATTAAATGAGCACCATTCTCAGATATGACATTCCAGGTGAAGTTTTGGTTACATGATTGACTTTTCTCAACTATATTCTTGTTTGTTTGTTTTTTTAAAGACAGATTTTTATAGAGCCTGTATAAGCAATTATATTGCCATGAAAAGTAAGGAAGCAATAAGAACTTCTGATTTCAAGGGGGAAAAGTGAGAATTAGATAAAATTTAAATGTTATATTTCAGTATATAAAAGCAGATTCTACTAAATTGTATGGGTTACAGAGAATTTAAGAAGGACAAAAGTGTTTGATTTTATAGCTGGAAAATAGAAATTTAAATATCAACAATATTCTAAATAAATAATCAAAATAAAAATGTTCTCAAAGCCCATACACCACAACTACTGATCAGTTCATTCAGTCCTACATAATTAATTCCTATTCTACTGGATTTTGAGTTAGCATTCTCATGAGCCCATATGCAGTTTTTAATGGAAAAGAGATATGGAAATCTTGACTAAATTTACTGTTATGGCCTGAAAATTGTCCAAGTGATACATCAAAAGCCTGGACCCAAAAGTCTACCTGGAAGTGTCAATAGTTCCTAGTGTCTGATATAGTACTTTTCCATGGGGCTCTGACATTGTGTATCTTTGTTGAAGATAAAAACTCAGGTCTATAGCAGATAGCAGAACCTTCAGATAAGCATCAGAGAAATTAAAACTGCTTTAAATCACAGAGAAAATGGCTGAGGTTAATTTATTAGTGATAACTTTCAAATGTGAAAGTCTAATGAGAATTAATAATTAGAATAATGTAACTGACAAGAAAATGTGATTGCTTCTGTGGCAGGCATAATAAGATGATAAAGCAATTTCAAAACAAGTTTTAGACAAAATGTCTCTAAGAATAATGATGAAACCTATTTTCAGAGACGTCAGAGAATATTTGATTTTTTAAAAGGCTAAACAATTTTATGGCGGAAAAACCTTGATATATAGCACAATAACCATGAAACATAATATATAAAATATACCAACATTAAACCAAGCATATTGTAAGACTGTATCAGGAATATGAAGAGATTCAGCAAATCTGGCATAGGTCCTAGATGGCTATATTTTTATAAAACTCAATAGATGAGTTTGATGTGCATCTCCAATTGAACCAGTGTCATGGAAGATACTAGATTCAAATTTAAAAAGATGTGACAAAGTTAACCCTTTAAACAATCATGAAAATGATGGATAGCACTATACTCTGGTTGCTGTCTAACATCAAGCAAAGCACCACTAGGATTCTGACAAATATAGGAAAACTGGACAGAGTCTACCCAATGTTTCCTCTGAAGTTAAAATATATTATTGAAAGCGAGGACATTGACAAACATCTAGGGACTTCCCATGAATCACATACTGTCTGAAATATTTATATTAACAATATTTTACCTTCCCAAACTTAACCTAGGGAAGGATGAGTGTCTCTTCTGATTTGACAATTTTTCCCAAGAAACTTTAAAAAACAGTAGCATATTTAAAAAAAAAAAAAAAACCCTAATTATTTCTAGAATCTTTCTTTTTATAAGGTGACAGAACACAAACTTTGTGATTCTTTCAGGGACCCTCTGGGAAATCTCAAAATAGATTTCAGTGTAAGTGGTATCTTGAAACATTCTCTTTTATTTTCCTTCTTTCTTCCTGTATTTCTATATTTGGGTCTGACTGGAGAAGGCAAAAATTAAAAAAGTTGTTAGAGGAGATTAGGACATTTGATTAAGATGGGATCATGGGTGCCTGAAAATGATATTTACGTATCTACTTAATCAAAATAGCAATAAGACTTTTATTTAAAAAATAGAAAGTAACATGATGGTAAAGTATATCTAACTTCTTTCATAACTGAGACTCTTTTTTCCTAAGTAGTCAAGGAAATAATACAGTTAACATAAAAAAGTTTTGCTATGTAGGTAGATTATACAGAAAGTGAAGAATAACCCTTCATATTGTTGGCAAACACATTAGACAGTTAATCAAGGAGGCCAGCCCATTAAAGGGGACCAAACTTTACCAATATTTTAACGCACTTCATAGCTTCTTTTAAGATACAAGTGTTACCAGCCAAAACAAGTAAAATTCACTTACCACATTCTGTCCCTTATGATTCTCCTTCATATTCTGGAACAATCTGACATTTTAGGATGGAAATCAGAGTTCCATGAGGTCAAAAGTAATCTCATAACAATTATGCTGTTATTTCTGTTAACATGCAGTGTGTTCCTCATTGCTAAACTTTGAAATTGTCTCTGTTTTAAATTCTAATACAGCATTAATAGTTACCACTCACATAAACAAAAGCTCTGTGGTGGTCCTCAATAACTTTTAGGAGTATAAAGGGGTCCTGAGACTAAAAATTTGAAAGCTGTAACCAATGCCATAACATGGTGCTGTGTCCTCAGTAGGTAGAATACGGGGGTATTGGAACCAAGGGGCAGAATTAGGAATTGCCCACTCACCATCACTCCTAGCCACCCACTTGTTGGAATCTGTGTTTCTTCTCCAATAACTCTAAGCTTTATTGGCCTAAGGGTTCTGGTTTTCAGAGAGAAGTGTTTCCAACAGAGGACTCAGCAAGATTCCCATTAAATTTTTAACTGTGGCTGGCAGGGGGCCACTTGTGATTCCCAAAGCCAAGAGCAGAGGACGCAAGGAAAGGACTCACTATCCTGGCAGATAATTGGCTCCACTAGAGGAGGCTGGGCTGCTGTTAGCCAACAGGAGCGAGAAGAAAATGTTCAGCGTCTAATTTTGATAATAAATAGAAGTGCAGCAGTCATGGCCACGTGGCTCAGACTCTTTAAGAAAACAATGTCTGGTCACCACATCAGGTAAGCCATCTAGAGCCACAGAGTTGCCTGCCATGGAAGAGAGGAGTCTGGAACAGTAGTCGAGGAAGGAAACAATGCCTATCAGTGGCAACTTCTATATGAGTTGCGTTGTTGCTCCACTTCCTTTCTCTTGTAAGTTTCCCCAGGAAAAGCAACTGGCCAGAATTCTGGAGGAGCTGTTTCCAGAACTTACTGTACAAAGCAAATGTATCCACATGGTACACAGTGGGATCTGGGGAAGCATACTGCTGCTGCTTCTGCTGCTAAGTCGCTTCAGTCGTGTCCGACTCTGTGCGACCCCATAGACGGCAGCCCATGAGGCTCCCCTGTCCCTGGGATTCTCCAGGCAAGAACACTGGAGTGGGTTGCCATTTCCTTCTCCAATGCGTGAAAGTGAAGACGCGCAGTCGTATCCCACTCTTAGCCACCCCATGGACTGCAGCCCACCAGGCTCCTCCGTCCATGGGATTTTCCAGGCAAGAGTACTGGAGTGGGGTGCCATTGCCTTCCAGTGGGAAGCATAAGGCAAAATCAAAAGTTTTTATGTGTTTGAGTAAATTTGGGAAATGCTTCATGAACTAAAGTTAAAACAAATTTCTTCACAATGAAACTACTCGGGGTTTTAAATTTTGGAGAATGAAACCCCAAGAGGGGGGCCCTGTGGTAAAATTCTTCCCAAAGTTTTTAAACCATGAGTTCAAATTCTTTCCTTCCTTTCCTCTCCCTTCTTCTTCTTCTTCTCTATCTCTTCCTCTTTGATGTGCACCTATGAGCATTTCCTAGAGGCACTTCCTTACAGGGCATACTTTGGGAAACAGCAGCCCACATTTATAGACACTTAATTAGGAGTCATTCTATCTGGCATCTTTAAAACTTATCATGGCTTTGAGGGTGCTTTTCATAAGTCACATATAAAAACTGTCAAGGAAGTTCGAGCTGGAGCCTGAGTTTGCTCTCTGTGCAACTTCTCAGTGACAGAAAAATGGAAAAATGGCTTCACTGAACTACAAATTGCCTCAAAGTCAGAGTCATTGTTTTAAAGAGTTAGACTCACCACCACTTAAGCTGTAAGGATTTTTAAAAATACCCCCTGAAAATAGTTGTACTGGACTGGTTGAGGAGTTCGTTCAAGAGGTCTCTGTGCATGCCTAACTGATTGATCCCTTCAGCAACAGGGACTTGAACAGGCTCCATCCTCATCAGCTGCTGTGCTCTTGGCAAGTGAATTGAGTGGCACAATCCTGCTGACCTCATCTGAAATAATGGGAGCAGGAACTGGCCGAATATCAGGAAGGCGAACTGCTATGGAGAGGGCTGGCAGGAATCACTTCCCCGTAGAGGCACTTCCCTTGGAGGGTGGCCACCTGACTCAGTGAAATTCTCTATTTTGGAAGTATAAATACCAGGGCAGATCTCTCAAACTAAGGTAGCAACCCAGACAACCCTGAGCTTTGGTTCTGGGTCCCCATTAGGCCTGTCGTATTTCTTAGTCTTCATAACACCTGGACCCAGAGTGACTGAGCAACCAGGAAGGTGACTTGTGTTGCTCTACTAATCCTGTGCATCTCTGTATAAGTTCCCCATACCAAGAGGATCTTTGTAATCACACAAAAACCTGGCTGATAGAGAAATCAGTATTAAGAGTGGCGCTGTAAAAGGCCCCTAAACAGAAGAATTAAACAAGATTAAACTGGGTTAAAATACTACTGGGTAGAAGAAAAGGAGAGTATCCACATCTTGGGGTAGAAAGCTAATAGGTTCTTGGTTTACAGCAGTATGAGGTTAATTACACTCTCCTATTTTGGTCTCAAGATCCAAGTGAGGTGCTCACCAAAGATGAGGCTTTAGAGCAATGATAATATTTCACAGGCTAAGGAGAAGGACAGACAGGCTGCTTCTAATGGCTCAAAGTAACTTCATTTGGGAATGGGACTGACTCTGGTCTCAGCAGAGTAAAGAAACTGGCCCTGTACAGAAAGTACTATTTAGTTGTGATTTGTCTTCTTGTAGACAGTTGCAGAATGAGATCAGAAACTGATTAAATTCAGAACTTAGTGGAAACTGAATATCTAGACACAAGTATCTGTGGTTACTGTTACGGCCCCCATTGGCAAACACGGGAATTTTGAAAACAGAAGTGTTTCGCATCTGGGGAGTCTTTAATGACCCAAGGATTAGAAGATTCCCAGCAGAATTAGAGTTACTTTAGATAACTCCTCAGCATCCTTCCCATTGCCATGGGATATAGCAACCCACTCCAATATAAGGTGTAACTTATGACTACAAAGGAGAGATTCATCTTGGATGTTGTGTAAACTCCAGGCCACAAGAGAGAAAAATTCATTCAAAATTCATTGCAGGACTGTCAAGAGAGAAAGAGATCACTAAATTCCAGGGGTGGGTATGTGGATCTGGGCATAACGATCATATGATCAAGGTAGAGTGACTACATAGTAGGAATGAATTGACGGTAAAGCCCTAATGCTGACAGCTAATGTTGACTTTAGTGCTTGCTTATCTGGCCAGAGTTTTTTTTAATATGGATTACACCTATTGATATTTCCTATAGTAGATAAACTGTGAATATAATTTCAACTTTGTGGATCCTCATAACACATCTCAGGGACCCCAAGGGATCCTCAGATCATACTTCTGAGAATTATTCATCTAAGTACAGTTTGGGGCTTCCTAAAATACCCCCAAAAATTTATAAATTTTGTTTATTCAAATTTATATAAACTAAACACATATATACAAATACACACCAGGTCTTTAGAAAGGTCACCTTAAAGTTAGAACAGAACCACATACCTCAGGCCCACATTCACATTGTGTCCAGATATGTTAGCATCATATTTTGAAGCAGTTCAAATAAGTTAGTGTGACTGGAGATGGCATGGGGTTCAGGGAGGCAGAACTTACAGGAAGGTGGGCCATGGCAGTCTGGACCACATTTGTGGCAGAGAGGGAACTTACTGCATGGACCCTAATTTATTAGCAGAAAGGATATTTCCGTTTACAAGTCCAGAAATCTAATGGATTTAGATGTCTGTTTCAGATATCAATAATGCTGTAATGTAGTTAGCCCTTACCTTCATATAGCCAGACAGCTAATGGAGTTAGCAAGAAGCATCTCATTAAAACTGGTGCTCACAGAAGTAAAACTGTCACTCTTTGAGGATAACATAATATTATATATAGAAAACCCTAAACACTGCATCAAAAAAATTATTAGAACTAATAAATGAATTCAGTAAAGTCACAGGATATAAAATCAATACACAAAAATCTTACATTCCTTTATAATAATAATGAACTACAAAAATTATTGAGAATAACCCCACTTGCAATTGCATCAAAAATAATAAATTAAATACTCAGGAATAAATTTAACCAAGGAAGTGAAAGACTATGTGTTAAAAACTATAAGACTTAATGAAGAAATTGAAAAAGACAGAAATAAATGAAAATAAATGAAAAAACATTTCACGCTCATGGATTGGAAGAATTAATATCATTAAAATGTCCATACTTCCCAAAGCAGTATACAGATTCATTGCCATTCAAAATACCAATGGCATTTCTCACAGAAACAGAACAATTCTAAGACTTCTAAGGAACTGGAACCACAACAGACCCTGAATAGCCAAAGCAATCTCAAGAAAGAACAAAGCTGGAGGCATCACACTCTTGGCTTTCAAACCCACAAAGCTTTAGTAATTAAAACTGTATGGTATTGGCATAAAAACAGACATACAGATCAACAAAACAGAATAGAGAGCCCAGAAGTAAATACATGCATATACGGTCAATTAGTTTATGACAAAGGAGGCAAGAATATACAACAGGGAAAGGACATTCTCTTCAATAACTCTTGTTGGGAAAATTGGATAGCCACATGCAAAAGAATGAAATTGGACCATGATCTTACACCATACACCAAAACTAATGCAAAATGGTTTAAAGACTTGAACATAAAACCTGAAACCATAAAACCCCAAGAAGATTTCTTAGGTAGTAAGTTTCTTGACAAAGGTCTCTGGTGATTTTTTGAATCTGACACCAAAAGCGAAGACAACAAAAGCAAAACTAAACAAGCAGTACTACGTCAGACTAAAAAGCACATCAGAGGAAACCATCAACAAAATGAAAGGTCAACCTGCTGAATGAGAGAAAATAATTACAAATCATATATCTGATAAGGAGCTAATATCCAAAATATATAAAGAACTCACAACTCAATAGCAAAAATAAATCTAATCTGATTAAAAAACAGGTAGCCGATCTGAATAGACCTTTTTTAAGACATACAGATGACCAACCAGTACATGAAAAGATGCTCAACATCATTAATCATCAGAGAAATGCAAATCAAACCCACAATGATATATCACCTCACACCAGTAAGAATGGCTATTATCAAAAAGATAGAAAATTGCAAGGATGTGAGAAAGGGAACCCTTGTGTACTGTTGATGGGAATGTAAATTGCTGTAGCCACTATGGAAAACAGTATGAAAGTCCATCNCTTCTTCACAGTCCAACTCTCACATCCATACATGACCACTGGAAAAACCATAGCCTTGACTAGACAGACCTTAGTCGGCAAAGTAATGTCTCTGCTTTTGAATATGCTCTCTAGGTTAGTCATAACTTTTCTTCCAAGGAGTAAGCATCTTTTAATTTCATGGCTGCAATCACCATCTGCAGTGATTTTGGAGCCCCCCAAAAATAAAGTCTGACACTGTTTCCACTGTTTCCCCATCTATTTCCCATGAAGTGATGGGGCCGGATGCCATGATCTTCATTTTCTGAATGTTGAGCTTTAAGCCAACTTTTTCACTCTCCTCTTTCACTTTCATCAAGAGGCTTTTTAGTTCCTCTTCACTTATCCAGCAATTTCACTTTCATGTATTTACCTGAATGAAATAAAATGCTAATTTGAAAATAGGTATGAACTCTATTCATTGTATTATTATTTACAAAGGCAAGATATAGAAACAACCTGAGGGTCTGTTGATGGATGAATGAATAAAGAAATTACACATGTGTGTGTATCAATATTGAAAGTGAAAAGTGAAAATGAAAGTCACTCCGTTGTGTCCGACTCTTTGCGACCCCATGGACTAAACAGTCCATGGAATTCGTCAGGCCAGAATACTGCCCATCCCAGGGATCAAACCCAGGTCTCCCACATTGCAGGCAGATTCTGTACCAGCTGAGCTACCAGGAAGGCCCGTATGTCAATATTATCCAGCCATAAAAAAGAAAGAAAATCTTGCCATTTGCAACATGGGTGACTTCAAGGGCATTATGCTAAATGAAATAAGTCAGACAGAGGAAGACAAATATTGTACAATCTCTTTTATATGTGGAATCAAAAAAACCCAGAAAACAAACAAACAGAAAAAACAAGCTCATAGAAGTAATCTGTACAGAAGAACAGATTAGTGGTTGGGGAGGAGATGAGACTGAGGAGATGGAAGAAATGGGTAACCTGTTTGGGGTTTTTTAGTTTAAATAAATTGAATTTTTAAAGAAACCTGGTGTTCTAGGGCAGAGCTTTGACTAAATATGAGTCCTGATTCTCCAGAACTAAGAAATAAAGATTGTTTTAATATGATTCCACATAGAACATTCTCTGTATTGTTAAATTTGAAATACAGAGGAATAAGTAAAAAGAGCCCTGACACTAAGATATAATATTTTACTATTAAACTCAACATTGGCAACTTACTTTCCATAAAACATTTTCACATTAATTTAGTGTTGTTAGTTTTGTTTTGATTGATATTCCAGGTTTGTTTGTACTTAATCTAAACAGCTTATTTGAGGTTTAGAGTGGAATAAACCTCATTCCACTATAAGAGTTTATACTTTTTAACTTGTATATTTATGTGAAATTATAATAAAATAATTTAACTCAATGCCAGGAGTCCATGAGAATTTTTCACCGTCTGAAATGGGTGCCCACGTTACCCAGGTGACAAAGAGGAGAAAATTAAAGGTTGCTGTTGAAAGGTCTGGTGGTCTGCAGCTATTTTGTGGGTCAGGATGCTCCCTGACAGTGACCTGAGGGTTATTCTTCATCATTGACAGCAAGGATTGGGTTGATAGGAAGGGCCCCTCAAGATTTGAAGCATAGCTCACAGTCAACAATGGGCTTTGGCGGAGTTGGAGATGGGACGATGGGGAAGGAGAAGTGGGTGGCATTCCAGGGGCTGGAGAGCAGTAATCAGTGCATAGTATTGCTGCTCTCACAGAGGGACAACTCCAGTGTGGACAGGCCCAGCCCCAACATTTGTGAAAGCGAAGAAACGAGGTCCAACAGAGGCCTACATACCATAGCCTACACTTAACGTTTATAAATCACGAACAGTTGAATGACATACTTTCTAATCTCTTTCCTTGACACATATATCTCTAGAATGATGAAAAAGAAAAACTATGTGGAAAGTTGAAGGTTTCTCATTGACTGAAAGTTGACAACGTATCAGAGATGACCAAACATAATTAATACTTCATATACAAGATACTATGTTGGTGAGCTGTGGCATTTGCGTGCATGCTAAGTTGCTTCAGTCATGTCCAGCTCTTTGTGACACCCTGGACTGTAGCCTGCCAGGCTCCTCTGTCCATGGAATTCTCCAGGCAAGAATACTGGAGTGGGTTCCCATGCTCTCCTCCAGGGCATCTTCCCAGTCCAAGGACTGAACTCTGTGTCCCTTATGTTTCCTGCATTGGCAGGCAGGTTCTTCACCACTAGCACCACATTTGGGTAAGTAATAAAAATAAATTCATAATTCATAAAGTGTTATTTTTAATAGAATTCATTTTTTGTCTTTATTCTAGTAGTCATTAATTATATACTTATACTAACATAATTCGTGTTCTAGGAAAACAAGTTCAGTATGTTGGCCACCAGCTAAACATGGTTATTTAAATTTAAATTGATAAAAATTATATAAAATTAAAAATTAGGGCTTCCCTGGCAGCTCAGTGGTAAAGAATATGCCTGCCAATGCAGGAAACATGGGTTTGACCCCTGGTCCTGGAAGATCCCACATGCCACGGAGCAACCAAGCCCCTGTGCCACAACCATTGAGCTTGTGCTTTAGAGCCTGGGGGCTGCAACAACTGAAGCCCGAGCACCCTAGAGCCTGTGCTCTGTAACACGAGAAGCACCACAATGAGAAGCCACGCACCACAACTAGAGTAGCTTCCGCTTGCCACAACTACAGCAAAACCTGTCCATGCAGCAACGAAGACCAGCGCAGCCAAAATTAATAACTAAAAATTATTTTTAAAATTATAGGAAATTAAAAAATAAATTCCTTGCTGTATCAGTCACACTTCAGGTGCTCAACAGTCAAGTAACATTAGTGGTTGCCATATTAAACAGTACAAATAAAAAGCATTTCCATCATTGCATAAAATTTTATTAGATGTAACTTTTTAAAAGATTAAAACTTAAAATATAATTATATTGGAATTGTTCAAAAAGCCTCTTGACGAAAGTAAAAGAGGAGAGTGAAAAAGTTGGCTTAAAGCTCAACATTCAGAAAACGAAGATCATGGCATCCGGTCCTATCACTTCATGGAAAATAGATGGGGAAACAGTGGAAACAGTGTCAGACTTTATTTTGGGGGGCTCCAAAA
>SJYQ01095304.1:589873-624496 GCA_006410935.1 Redunca redunca | reverse complement strand
GTCAATGTCTAATACACTGAGGGTTCTAATAGAATTTAATACAACTAAGAGTTCTAATATACAGAATGCAAGAACAGATGGGCAGTATAAGCAAAGAGATGGAAATTCTAAAAAAGAACTAGAGAGAAATGCTACAGATCAAAACCACTATAATAGAAATTAAGAATGCCTTTGATGGATTTATTAATCAACGGGACATAGCTGAAGAAAGAAATTTTGACCTTGAGGAGTTCTCAATAGAAACTACCAAAACTGAAAAGAAAGTGAAAAGATTACCTACAGAATGGGAGAAAATATTTGCACGTTATATATCTCGCAAAGCTCTAGGATCCAGAATACCTAAAGAACTCACAAGTCAATAACAAAAAGATAAATAACCCCATTTTAAAAATGGACAAAAAACCTAGATATTTTCCTAAACTATATACAAATAGGCAGCAAGCACATAAAGAGACACTCAACATCACAAGTCATTAGGGAATGCAACTGAAAACCACAATGAGACATCACTTGACACCCACTAGGATAGTCATAAAATGGAAAATAGCGTGTTGGTAAGGATATAGAGAAATCAAAACCCTCATACATTGCTGATGAGAATGTAAAATGGTGCAAATGCTGTGGAAAAGAGTTTGGCCGTTTTTCAAAAAGTCAAACAGAATTATCATATGATCCAGCAGTATTCTCCTAAATATATATCCAAAATAATTGAAAAAAGATACTCAAACAAAAGGGGCTTCCCAGGTGGTGCAATGGTAAAGAATCTTCTGCCTATGCAGAGATGCCGGTTCAACGCCTGGATTGGGAGGATCCCCTGAGACGGGAATAGCAACCCACCCCAGTATTCTTGCTGGGAAAATCCCATGGACAGAGGACCCTGGCAGCTATAGTCCATGGGGTCACAAAGACTCAGACATGACTGAAGTAACTGAGCATGCATGTACACATGCAAAACCTTATACATGAATGTTCATAGTAGTACTATTTACAATAGGCAAAAAGTAAAAACATCCCAAATGTCCAATAACTGATGAGTGAATAAGCAAACTGTGATTATATATATATATATAATATATGATGATCATATATATATATATGATGGAATATTACTTAGCTGTAGAAAAGAATGAGGTACTGATACATATTACATTGTAGGCAGGCCTTGAAAATATGGTAAGTGAAAAAAGCCAGACAACATAAAAGGTCACATATTACACGACTCCATTTATATGAAATATCCTGAAGCGGTAACTCCAGAGAGACAAAAAGCAGACTGGAGGTTACTAAGGGTCAGGGGAAGGGGAGATGAGGGAGTGAGGACTTAATGGGTATGGGATTTTCTTTTGAGGCAATGAAAATCTTAGAAGTGGTTGTCCAATATGATGAACAGAATAAATGACACTGAATTATATCCTAAAAGGTTAATTTTATGTGAATTTCACTTCCATTTCATTGTATTCATTGAGATGTCATACTGAGATACTCCCACTCCTATCCTTCATCTTTCACCTCCACATTACCTTTTCCGTTTCAGAGGAGGAAATAGCATTCTGTCTTCAGGAAAAAGAGAAGGAAAAACTTCAGAAGGGTGTTCCACAAAGCCTGGCCAACCAGGCTGGTATTAAGGACAAAGTTAGGCAGAAGAGATCTGCTCCTTCAAGTTTCAAAATTCAGATTATAGAATAGTACTCAAGATGAGACCTCTGCTGAATATTTAAAATAGAAATAATGCCAATTCGACACAGCTTCTTTCACAATTTTAAAGACAGGCTGGAACCTGGGACCTGGGACCCTTTGAGGCAGGACCCTTTGTACCTAAATAAACATCTCCTCAAGCACCAGAATACAAAGACACTATAAGGGACTAAAAATAACTGCATGCAGAGCAGTTGGGGCAATTACACACAATAAGATAGAACAGGCCAGAAGTCAATTGCCACTTCCAGGCTGTTAGCAGCAAAAGCAGGGTACCGTGCATAATCACTGCACACAGCTTCACCAAGGGCGTGAGCAGACCACCTAAGCTACCCCTCCGGTTCAACGCATCTATCCACACATGCTACACCCTATTTAAGGAACCAGCCCACGTTCCTGTTACATGTTTTCACACCCTTATCCTACAGCTTGAGTCCCAATAAAACTTTGCCTGAATTCCTCATCTGGCCTCTTGTCAATTTCTATTGATTAAACAATCCAAGAACCCTAGTTGGTAACATATGGAAGGGGGGAAATCCTCTTTCTAGAAGGCCAGCACTTTCCTGACACAAAATCAGACAAACACATTAAAAGAAAAGAAAAGTAGACCAATGTCCTTCATGAAAATTGATGCAAAATTTCATAATTAAATTTTATCAAATCACCAATGATATATTAAAAAGATAATATATCATGACCAAGTGACTTTTAGCCCCTGGAATAATGCCAGGTTGGTTTAACATTTCTTTAAAAAAATCAGTCAATGTAATTCACCATATTAACAAATCAACAACAGTGACACATATGATCATTTCAACATATGCAGAACAGCCACTTGAAAAAATCCAACACCTATTCCTACATTTGATCTTAGCCAAAAGGCCAAGAAATAACTGCAACATCTATTCCTAATTTTAAAAAGTAAACTATTAGAAAACTAGGAATAGAGGGAAATTTCCTCCATCTAATAAAGAATATGAATAAAGAACCTATAACTAACATTACATTTCCCCCTAATACTAGGGACAAGACAAAGGCATTGACTCTCCCCATACCTAATCAGCATTGTTTTGGGGGTTTTAGCTGGGGCAATCAGGCACAAAAGAAAAATAAAGATATCCAGACTGAAAAGGGAAAAGTAAAACTGTTTATTTGCAGATGTGATAATCCATGTACAAATGATAGAAAAATACTATAACTAATAAGTGAGTTTAGCAATATTACAGGATACAAGCTTGATATACCAAAACCAAATTTATTTCTATACTTTAGCAATGAAATTCAAGACATTGAAAATTAAAAACACCACTAACAACAGCACTCAAAAACACCACTCAACAATCTATGAGACATTTAGGAATAAATGACTCATTAAAAATGTGCAATATTTTTATACTGAAAACCACAAAATATTGTGGGGAGAAATTAAAGAGGAGGGCACCTCCACAGGAGAAGCCTGACTCTGCTGGTAGTTAGTGTGTCTTGGCCTCCATGAGGCTTGCATAAATAGCCAGATGGAAACTAAAGCCAGTCAGTCTGTCATAAACCAGGCAGAGTAGACAGACAAAGCCTTGGAGAATGATCTTGATATTTCTCGCCCTTTTATATTGTTGCTTATAGGGGAAGCTTATGAGTTGATTGTATAGGTTGAGTTGCAATGGAAAGAACATGAACTCTGACGTTCAGCACACCTAAGTTAAAATTCCAACTGCTACTAGATTAGATGCTTGATCCTTCATAAATTATTAACCTCTCTGAACTTGATTTGTTGGTAAAGGGGTGAGTACAGCAATTTGTCAGAGGCTGGCCAGATGCTTAGCAGTCTCTTCCTGGCATAAGGAAGACTCCATTTCCCAGTTTCCTTTATAGTTAGGTCAGGGCTGTATAACTAGCCTGGCTAGTGTGTGGATATGATGAATACCAACTTCAGGCCTGGTTGTCAGTTCAGTGTGATCATCCATAGTCTTTCTCCCCTGATCACATGGCTGAAAGGGAAGGTTTTTGAGATGGTAGAGCCACATGATGGAACAAACCTAAATCTGAGTCACTATCCAGTGAAGAGCTGCTCAGGAGAGCCTCTTGACTTATGGCGGTGTGCGGTCTGAGCAAGAGTTAAACTTTAGTTGTGCGAAGTCACTGAGATTTGGCGTTTATTTGTTACAGCAGTTAGCATAATGATTAACCTACCATACAGGGCTAGAGATAGGATTGTTTATGGTGTATCTGTCTTGTACATCAGTTTCCGCTGTCTTTAAATGGGGTCTAGGACATAATGGCACCCCACTCCAGTACTCTTGCCTGGAAAATCCCATGGACGGAGGAGCCTGGTAGGCTGCATTCCATGGGGTCGCAAAGAGTCGGACACAACTGAGGGATTCACTTTCACTTTTCACTTTCATGCATTGGAGAAGGAAATGGCAATCCACTCCAGTGTTCTTGCCTGGAGAATCCCAGGGATGGCGGAGCCTGCTGGGCTGCCATCTATGGGGTCTCATAGAGTCGGACACGACTGAAGCAACTTAGCAGCAGCAGCAGCAGGACATAATAGGGGCTCACGTGATAAGTGATTATTACTTCTACAAGTATCCTTGAGAGCTTCCTCCTTCTCCCCAGCCTGTTGCTCTCTTCCTGAGATACTGCCAAGTACAGGCATTATGGGCTTCCCAGGTGGCTCTGTGGGTAAAGAACCTGCCTGCAGCAGACGGAAGACCCTGGTGGACTATATATAGTCCATAGCTTCATGAAGAGTTGGACATGACTGAAGCGACTGAGCATGCATGCCTACACACCAGCATTATAGGTACTTTGACTACTTGAACCTGTTTGACATTTGGGGATATAAAGGCCCAAATAAGGGAGTAGAGGGGAGAGCTAAGAGAGAGATGATTTTTCATACAAAGCCTCCAATGAACAGATAAATGTACAATAAAAACAATAAAAAGTGGAGGACTACCTGTAGTCACTTAGAAATTTTTCATGATTGTCTATAACCTCCCTCCCCTATCACAGCAGGTTTTGCTGTAAGTAGCTCAAATACTTTTTCTGTAAAGCATCCCTTGCCTCGAATGAAAATCATTGTTCAAGGCTATTTTAATAAACACATCTGATTTTAAAAACCAATTTTCCTGGGACAGTTCCAGTTTGTGCCTGTAGTCACGGGATCCCATCTAGTTAGCACCCCTCCTCACTCTCCAAAGTGTCCTGGTTAGAATGATAAATTATGTGGTTATCCTATTTCTTTTTTTTTTCATTGAAGTATAGTTGATGTATTTGATGTACAATATTATATAAGTTTCAGGTGTACAACATAGTGATTCACAAATTTTTAAGGTTATATTCCATTGATAGTTATTATAAAACATTGGCTATAGTCTTTGTATTGTACTGTGTATCCTTGTAGTTTATTTATTTTAAATATACTCTTAATCCCCTACCTTTATCTTGCTCCTCCTCTCTTCCCTCTTCCCACGGGTAACCACTATGTCTGGTTATCCTATTTCCAAATAAAATATGTGTAGCTTATTATTTTCCTTGGGTGATTCACTTTCATTAATTGACTGTTCTTGACTTACTTTAGCTTAGCAGGTATAGAATCTGCCCGCAATGCAGGAGACACAGGAGACTCAGGTTTGATCCTCAGGTGGGGAAAATCCCCTGGTGTAGGAAATGGCAACTCACCCCAGTATTCTTGCCTGGAAAATCCCATGGACAGGGGAGCCTGGCAGGTTACAGTCCATGGGGTTTCAAGAGTTGGACACGACTAAACACACGTGCAGCAGCATCTTCCCCTATAGCATGTTTTCTCTTTGACCAAAGACAGGATCATCAGAGGAACAGAAATATTGGAGAAGAGGCTTGAGGATAAAGAGACCCCACTGAGAGCAGAGATAAGGAGGAGACAAGAAGATTCTTCTCACCATCACCACCCCCAACTACAGATCTTTAGAAACTGCCACCTCTCTATTTATTGGCAGCTCATCCAAACCGACTATGTAAATAAACAAGATGATGATTCTGTCTTTGGATGGCACATGAAAAATATGCTCTTGTGTACAAAACTGAGGGTCAAAAGTGACATGAGAGGGGAACCCAGAATCCCTTTTCTGTCTCCATGGAGACATCTGCCAAGTCCTCTCCTAAGTGAGAAGTTGGACTAAGATAAACCTTCTCAGACACAGTCTGAGGAAATATCAGGACTAGGAATAGGCTGCACAAGAGGAGGGCTACTGGTAGCCAGGGGTTCAATCCTAAGAGCAAATTGTTTTACTTTCATAGGGAAGAAGAGAGGTTCATGAAGGAACATGGTAAACCCACAACACAGGGGTAATGGCTTTCCTACCAAACTTTCACTTTAGGGAGCTAGAAACAATGTAATACCTGCATTCAACAAACATTTATTGAGGACCTCCATGTGTTTTTAGTGAGTTTTGTGGAAGATACAAAGTGATCTCTGTCCCTATGGAGCTTTTATTATATCAGAAATTGCAAACTCAGAGGCTTATAAGGGCCGACAGGTAGCATGACTAAATGAAGAAGACCCAATGTAAGAAAAGTGAGGATGGAAAATACCATCCAGCCTCAGAGTCCTGAGTTGGTAGGGACTGATGGGAACCGTGGGCACTAGAAAGACCACTTACTTCAAAAGGGGCAGCCACCACCCAGCTCCAGCAGTTTATTGTCATGAGGACCGATTTTATGATTTTTCCAAGAGAATCCAGAAATAGAGATTTTTACATGCCTATTTTAACATTGGTAAGTAAATTAATTTTTTAAATATATATTCTGTGCCTTTACAACACTGAGAGCCAAACAAACCATTTCTGCAGGTCCTGGGGTCCTCACTCTTCCCTGAATCCATTAGGAATGTTTTCCAGGCCAATGTAGAGGGGTTTAGAAGAACACTTTGATTGATGACTATGCTGGACCTTGGAGAGGATTCTGAATACTTCACTCTGGAAAGTTTTTGGGCAAATTAGCACTCAGTAGTGATTTGAATGTAGGAGGTCAGAAGGTCATCTAGTGTATCCCTTTGCCTCCAAGGAGCCTTGGCTTTGCTTTACATTCATTGAGAGTTTATAAGACAAGAGAAGACCGTTTCTGCCACCAGACTACTGTTCTGCCCTCAAATAGACTTGTCCAAGCAAGAGAATTGCAGAAAAACATCTACTTCTGCTTTATTGACTATGCCAAATCCTTTGACTGTATGGATCACAATAAACTGTGGAAAATTCTGAGAGAGATGGGAATACCAGACCACCTGACTTGCCTCTTGAGAAACCTGTATGCAGGTCAGGAAGCAACAGTTAGAACTGGACATGGAACAACAGACTGGTTCCAAACAGGAAAAGGAGTACGTCAAAGCTGTATATTGTTACCCTGCTTATTTAACTTATATGCAGAGTACATCATGAGAAATGCGAGGCTGGAAGAAGCACAAGCGGGAATCAAGATTGCCAGGAGAAATATCAATAACCTCAGATATGCAGATGATACCACCCTTATGGGAGAAAGTAAAGAGGAACTAAAAAGCCTCTTGATGAAAGTGAAAGAGGAGAGTGAAAAAGTTGGCTTAAAGCTCAACATTCAGAAAACAAAGATCATAGTATCTGGTCCCATCACTTCATGGGAAATAGATGGGGAAATAGTGGAAACAGTGTCAGACTTTTTGGGGGGGGGGCTCCAAAATCACTGCAGATGGTGATTGCAGCCATGAAATTAAAAGACGCTTATTCCTTGGAAGGAAAGTTAAGATCAACCTAGATAGCATATTAAAAAGCAGAGACATTACTTTGCCAACAAAGGTCTATCTAGTCACGGCTATGGTTTTTCCAGTGGTCATGTATGGATGTGAGAGTTGGACTGTAAAGAAAGCTGAGTGCTGAAGAACTGATGCTTTTGAACTGTGGCGTTGGAGAAAACTCTTGAGAGTCCCTTGGACTGCAAGGAGATACAACCAGTCCATTCTAAAGGAGATCAGTCCTGGGTGTTCTTTGGAAGGAATGATGCTGAAGCTGAAACTCCAGTTTGGCCACCTCATGCGAAGAGCTGACTTATTGGAAAAGATTTTGATGCTGGGAGGGATTGGGGGCAGGAGGAGAAGGGGACGACAGAGGATGAGATGGTTGGATGGCATCACCGACTCAATGGGCATGAGCCTGAGTGAATTCCAGGAGTTGGTGACAGACAGGGAGGCCTGGTGTGCTGCAGTTCATGGGGTCACAAAAGAGTCGGACACAACTGAGCGACTGAACTGACTGACAAACACATAACTTTCCCCTTAATAGCATGCCTTTTTAAAAATCACATTAGGTTTTTAATGCCCCTTGTAAAAAATACAAAATATTTTTTAAAGGCATATGAAAGAAAAAATTACTATAAGTGAACTATCCAGAAGTAATCTAATATCATAATTATATTTTACTTCCCTGGTAGCTCAACTGGTTAAATAATCCGCCTGCAATGCAGGAGACCCTGGTTTGATTGCTGAATTGGGAAGATCACTTGGAAAAGGTATAGGCTACCTACTTCAGTATTCTTGGGCCTTCCTGGTGGTTCAGACAGAAAAGAATCCACCTATAATGTGGGAGACCTGGGTTCAATCCCTGGGTTGGGAAGATCCCCTGGAGGAAGGCATGGCAACCCACTCCAGTATTCTTGCCTGGAAAATCCCCATGGACAGAGGAACCTGGCAGGCTACAGTCCATGGGGTCACAAAGAGTTGGACATGACTGAGCAACTAAGCACAGCACACATGGCATATCCACATGGTTCCCATCAGTCTCTACCAACTCCCAAGTGGCACAGTTGGTAGACTCTGTCTGCCAATGCAGGAGATGCAAGAGATGCCGGTACAATCCAGGAAGATCCCCTGGAGAAGGAAATGGCAACCCACTCTGGTACTCTTGCTTGGAAAATTCCATAGGAAGAGGAGCCTGGCAGGCCATAGTCCTTGGGGTTGCAGAGAGTCGACAAGACCGAGTGACTGAGCACCGCACAGCCCTCCTTGTACAGGCAAAATAGTCATTCTGAACCTGAGCACGGAGTGTTACTCCTTCCTCCACAGAGCCTGCCAGTGTCCTCCTGGCTGCTTGTCCAAGGAGTAAACAGGGCATTCTCCAGTTGCAGCTGAGTCCTTCCCAGAAAGAGCCCACAGCAGACCTTGGCCAGGATTTCCTTAAGACAAGAAATACAGTAAACATAAGAGACCCTCCACTCCAGATTAACCCTGGGCAGGATTCATTGCCTGTAATTTTCCTGCAAAAGGCCACTAATCTTCATTATTTCCCTGCCCCCCTCTTCCCTGGCTGCACAAGCTATTTTTAAATTGCCCTGGCAACTGGAAGACAGGCTGGGCCTCCTGTGATGTTGCAGTCACCAGAGACTGAGTGGGAGGGTGGTGGAGGAGCCTGTTCCTCTCCCCTCCTGCTGGGAGCGATGCCCTTAGAGTGCGTCAAGACCCAAGCTGCCTACCCTCCCCCATCTCTGTTCCTGACTTGGCCTTCATCAGTTTATTCTGAGAAAACTTCTCAGACTTTGGTTCCCAGGACAAACATGATAGGAGTTCAGAAACTTGAAACAGAACCACACCCTCTGGTGCAGGGATCTGCCGGAGAGTGGGGTGGCTGTTCTACCAGTGGGGGTGACTCACCCTGCTGCAGTAAATAAAGGCCTATGTTGTCTGTAGGGTATGTAGAATCCATCATGAAAATGACTTAAAGTTATCTGCTTTTTTATCAGTACAATTATCACAGGTCAGCAATTCTACTGTCAGTGGTAAATGCTTTCAGTGGTCCCCCTCTCACACTTCCCTTCCACTGGTGACCCTTTTGCTCATATCCATCATGACCCAGCTCACAGCACCAATGACTGGGAAATCAAGACACTCCTCAAGTCCTGATGTGGACTGAATATGTCCCTCCAAACTTTATGTGTTGAAGCTCTAATCCTCAATATGATAATACTTGGAAGTGGGGGCCTTCAGAAGGTAATTATGTTTTGCTGAGGTCATGAGGGTGGGGCCCTCATGATGAGATTAGTGCCCTGATAAGAAGAGGCCAGAGAACCTGATCTCTCTCTCCACCATGTGGGGACACAGCAAGAAGGCAGCTATCTTTCACCAGCAAGAAGGCCCTCACCAAGAACCCAACTATGTGGGTGCCCCAATCTTAGACTTCCAGCCTCTAGAACTGTGAGAAGTAAATGTTTCTCATTGAAACCCCTGTCTATGGTACTTTTTGTTATAGCAGTCCAAACTAAGGCAAATCTCACATGCCAGTGCTTGGCTATGAGAAACAGAGACATCCTGGCTGCATGAACAATAACAACCACAATCCTAAAATGTAAAGTGCCCACTGACTCAGGGACCCTTCTTGCCAAACCCAGGAAAAGTGAATTATAGTCAGCCGAACACTCAGAACACTCAGAAACACACTTTCTGAGTGTTTCTCTGGCCTCTTCTTATCTCTCTTATCTCAGCCCTCAGAATAGGTCCTGAAAGCCTGCAGGTAGAGATTCACTCCTCTGGTCCTGAGTGGGGTGTGAATGTCCTCATTCCTACTGCTTATACAAAAAATGGTTGTCCTCATAAGGGTTGAGAATGGTTCTTAGGAGAATACACAGTGGTGGAAGTGGGGATGGATGAAGTGATCACAATGAATAGATTGAAGGTTTTGTGCGGCTGGGGATCAGTGATGGGGTGGTCTATTCCTGCATTTTTCAGTTACAACTGAGACCAAATGTGTAAACACAATAAATATATGTTGACTAGTGAAATCTTACTGCATGGCCAAATTTTATATCATATTCCGGAGGGTGCATACTGTCAGTGCAGTCAGTTCTGAGGGCACGTGGGCATGTGCTAAATTGGAGCCTTTGGTGGTATTTATTCTTTAAAGGAATTATATGCTGTTTTCGCATTTTTACACTACCCATCTAGAACTGTTCCCTGAACCTCCCTTATATGTCCCTCAGTTGAGTTAAGTTCCCTCTAACTTTGGTAAGAGCACCATTCACATAGAGGTGCGTAAGAAGCAGGAGTTCAGGACCTTGGCAGTCTGAAAATACGCTTGTGGTTTGGATTAATTTTCTTTCTCTATTTTTAATCCTCTTGCATATTTTACATAGGACTTTCCTCCTCTGGGGTTCCTATTGCTTTTCAGCTGTGATGTTTTTCTTGCCAGCATCTCTTAGAGGCAGCCAATGAAGACTGCTGTACCACTCAGGACCGGAGAGAATCCTTCTTCATATACTCCACCCAAGATCCCTCGGATCTAAGGCCCTCTTGCTCACCATCCCAAGTAACCTTAGGGTAGTCTCTTCTTTCATCTCTATCCATGTCACTTGTCATCCTGTACTGGGTTACTTTTTAACAACTTCCTGGTTGTAGAACCAGTGTCACTTACGACCATTATCTGAGAACAGATAGGAGAATCGAAATATTCAACAATCAGTAGAGAATGGACACTAATAAGATCCTTCAGAGCTAACCACTCACCCTGTAGTTGCTAGAGTAGGCAAAGGTTTGTGGTCTCAGTGGAGGAGTCAGGACAAATCGGGTAGCTAGCAGTGCTCAGGATTGCTCAGGCTGCAATTTGTTTCCAAAAGGTACAGAAGTATTTTCATTATTTTTTAATCACTGGGGCAGTTTTGCCTGTGTATGTTGGCTGAATATCAGCCCTGCCAAAGAATAAAGCCTGGAATTCTTAGTAGTTGAGTGAAAACAAAAGTAATTTACTCAGTTGCTCTGCTGGATTTATGCAGATTGTGAGCAAATTAAAGGAATCTACATGTTTTCCCATCAAAGAGGATCACAGCAACCATTCTATGCTCTGCAGCTGGCCTCCAGAGTTATGTCAACCCTCCTTGTGTCTGCTCTAGCTGAGCTCAGGTTGTCTTTTCTTTCTTCCTGTCTTTGTTGATCCCTGCCTTTTCCTTCTCTTTTCTGGGAATGTAAGTAGCCAGCTGAGGCTTGGAGTTACAATATGATGGTAAGGGCAGACCTAGGTCTGTTATTTTGTACGTACTTCTTGCCCTTAGCACAGATCAAGGATAAAGACACACTGGAGAAACACACTTTGCTTTCAGAAACTCCATTTTTAGAGCTATAAGTTACACAGAGACAGCTCTCAGGATAGCCATGTATTCAGGTGTAGCACTACAGAAAATCACCTTAGCAGAACTACAGAGATGTGACCCACCTGAGACTAAGTTCTACTTCCTTCTTTGCAGCCACTTCCACCATTGACCAAGTACTGCCCACTTACCAATCCCTTAAGCCCTTCTGGAACCATCAAGACTTTCTCAAAAAGATTCCGAAGAAGGATTATTTTGAACACTTAACTACATCAATCACAATTACATTGCAATGTTCTAAATATGCAATGGGTTATCTTTTTTGTGAGTTTCAAGTGATTAAGCCACCAAACTGTTTCCATCAGTATCATCTGTTGTTCATGTAGCCTTATAATTCCCTCACAGAGTTTTTTTACAGTGAAATTTCAAGTTTTACTTTTATCATTAATTGTCTGAAGACCGATATTCTTTCAGATTCTGAGTGAGACTGTAGTAATTCACCTGAGTGCTCATCAAAGCTATCTAAATATCTCAGTGGGGTCAAGAGGGTTATTAACACAGAATGTCCAGCTAAAAAATAGGACACTTGGGATTTCCTTTCTCGGTATGGAAAGCCAGAACCGCCTTTGCAAGGGGAGGATATCACTCTGGGAGCTGATTGCTCATTTTGTTAGGAGCAGTACTAAAGCATTGGGATGAGAAAAGTTAAGCTGCAGAAAGCCATTACCACCACGTGTAAATTTTAGACTTGACAAATGAGCTGCTCTGACAGCATGAGATTCTTCAGAACTCAACATAAAAATGACTGCTTTTTATGATCTGGTAGAATGTGACGGAAAATTTAGCTAGTAGCTTCCTGAGCTCAAGATGGCAAACGGTTTTTCCATGGTATTATCCTGAAAGCATTTGATTCCTTTAAATCAATGGATGATTGAGCCCAAAAGGTTATTGGCTAATTCACACATGAAATGGTTGAAATTGTTGTTCTTGATCTCTTCTTGGGGTAATGTGATTCATAACTTTAGGATCTATTAAATATGCTCTTTTAAGCTTCATTGGGTCTTCCTCTACATTCTGGCATTTTTGCAAACAAACACCAATGCATTCTCTTCAGAATGTCAATATTTTATTGCTGGTTATATTCCAGGTTCAAGCCTTTTTATTTCTAAGTTGAGTTTCTTTTTTTTTCAAACTGGCTTCCTGTAGATTTCCATCCACTAGGTAAATCCTTCCACCCTATAATGTCTTCCTTAACACTAAGCAATCAGGGTATGACTCACAGTTTTCTGGTCTAAAGGCCCCCATGGCTTTATAATAAGAGGATAATGTTTCTGATCCATATTCCATTTGGAGATAATCCACATTCCATTAGGAGTAAGTGATGTTGTCCAGCCTGTTTTACTCTTTTTGACCATACAAGCTTTTAGACTCTAGAGATTATTACATTTGGGGACTACCAAGATCATCGCCCTTGGTCTTCACCTGGTTCCTTGGCTGCCCATCACCTTGTAAATATAATTTTGTTTTACCTAAAATATCCATCTCTATAAGATTACACAAGAGTTTTTTTCCTTGAATTGACATTCACAAATCAGAGATGTTTAACAGCAATTTTATTCTTTTCCATGTTACACATAAAAATATTAACTAAGGCCAGTCCCTTACTTGGATACCTGCTCTTTCTAGGTAATCACGTGGAAAAATCCTTTCTCATACCTTTTACATCTATCTCTTAGGTATGTCCCTGGACATAATGAGGGGGAAACTGATTTATCACTGATAAGGGAAAAGCACTGCAATAAATTTTGCACAGAATCTTGTTATCAGTGATGCCTAATTCATTTTCTCATGAATGCTCTTTACCCCTCTAAAAATTAGGTGTATTAGTCTAGCTTATTATTAATTTATGAGAAAAACCACAGCAGTTTTTGTTTTGGTACCTTTGACTACTTTTAATTTTCTAAAAACATAAATGTTTTTATCTATTTTCAAAAATAATGCACATCGGTCATAGGAAATATTTGAAAATACTGAAAAGTACATGTGGGCACACTTACACAGATAAATAAATATCACCACTTTCAACTTTTGTCACACCAAGTTCTATCCGTTTTCTCAGTGCAGAGGGTACAAATATTTCCCACATTCTTTCATAAACATAGACTCACCCTACTTTACAATAAGCCCTTCTCTACTTACTGATATTTCATTATCTCAGAGTCCCCATTGAAATGGACTGGCTGCAGGAGACTGATGTTTACTGCGGCAGCCTGATTTGATAAGGAGCCTGCACTCTAAGCAGGCTGTCTTCGGCCAGTGAAAGTTTTCTAGGCTAATTTAAGAAACATGTGTAATAGAGATAAATGCCGCCCCCATCATGTCCTCCCAGAGTATCATTAAGGCTCCCCAGAGGCATATTTGTGTGTGTGTGGTGGGGAGGGATGAGCTCTCTCCTCCATGTAGCCCTCTGCATACACAGGGCTTTGTTTCATACAGAAGCCCAGCAGTTGCGAGACTGAGGGCACTTGGGAGCCAAGTTGAGGAAGCTCCCTTCATTAAGTGCTCTGAGAGCAGTTCTTGGCTAGATCCAGAACTCACTTCTGAGGCCCTCAGGCAATGTGTTTGGCTTAGCTGTGTGCGTGCTTAATTGCTCAGTTGTGTCTGACTCTTTGTGAAGCCATGGACTGTAACCTGCCAGGCTCCTCTGTCCATGGGATTCTCCAGACAAGAATACTGGAGTGGGTAGCCATTCCCTTCTCCAGAGAATCTTCTCCACCCAGGAATCGAACCCAAGTCTCCTTCATTGAAGGCAGATTCTTTACCTGGTCTGAGCCACTGGGAAGACTTTGGCTCAGCTGACTGTAGGCCAAAGGGAACAACTTATAAAGATGCCACACCCCAAGGCTAACCCAGGCCATGGGGCTCCTTGGTCCTCAAAGCTGGATCTGGCAGTGACTGTGGAAAGCACCCAGCATTACACACCTGCCTCCCAGGGGTCCTGATCTCTCTCCACCTGAGACTTCTGCCCAGCATTGTGGCCCAGGAGAATAACTGCTTGGGCAGGGACTAGCTTGAGCAGGTATGTGATCTGAGCTATGCTTTAACCTAGCAGCTCTGTGTAGGACTCACTGGAGCCAAGAGAGTTTCCAGGAACAGGCCCCTTCGGCAGTCATGGAACAGTCCAGTTAAAAGTTTACCCAGTGGAGGACTGAGCTAAGAAGGGAAGGAGCTTCTGGGAGAGATTTCTTTACCTTTATTGCCTTTGTGTTATGCAAAATGTAGTACATATTCATTCACAAAAATCTAAAAAATACATAAAAGCAAAAGTGGAAAAGAAAAATCATGCATAACTTCAACATTTAGACATAAGTTTATTAATAGGTGTAGGGTCTTCTGACCTTCTTATATATGTGGAAAAGTGGATCATGCTGTACATACTGGACATAACAGACCAGGCTATAACCTGCACTTACTTAATCACAGGGAGAACATCCTTCTCCATCATTAAATGTTCCATTTTGCTAAGGTTGGACAAATGGGCAAGTGATGCCTTCAGCTCTTCCAGATCTTTTCTTTACTGTGTCCATCTGGCTCCTGCTCTCCAGGGCTCCACACTCAGGCAGCTGTCAGCTCATCTCTGATAAAGTGCTACCCTGCCCAGAGTTGTTTGCCTTTTACAAGAAACTCTTAAAGCAGAATAATCTCCATATACCCCAAAATTAGTCACTAATGGCAGAATACTTGGGCAGGGAGCTGTTTGGGATTTCTCAGAACTGTCTACGGTGTCAACCCACTGGTTGAAAAGAATCTGAAGATAATGGGAATGTCTCATACCTTTGGTGAGATGGATGTACAAGTATCCAAGTTTCTCATAGAGCTGAAAGGATGATGTAAGCTAATCCACTGGTGCAGTAAGATTTGCTGATCATGGAAGGAAAGCCCTGGGGAAGGACTCACCCACAGCTTGACATAACAGTAAAAACATGGGCTGAAATTCTGACTTTGTACATTTCTAGCTGCGTGACCCAGTTCAAGTTGTTAGCAACTGGGTGCCCATTTCCTCACTGATAAAGGGAGATAGAATACCTCCCTCATAGGATTGTCATAAGGATTTAAATGGGATAACATTTGTAATGTGCTGAGCACTCAGTGGTCGATGTTAATTATAAAACAAGAAAAATAACAACAATTCTGGAAAGGATTTGGCTAGCGGACAAGTATATAGAAGCTCAAGAAAATTTGATATATGAATATCTGAACTAACATAACAAAGTAAGACCTGATTTTTTATATCATAAAGAAAAAAGACTCAGTAAGTCAACAGGTACCTATAAGTATGTACCTATAAGTATGTGCCAGGCACAGTACCAAGTCTGGGGTGTATACAGATGAATAAGTCAGTCTTTGCCCTCAAGGTTCTTACATGGTGATGGGGAAGACAGAAGATTAACTCATACTTTCATGCTTACAGCTATCTAGATAGGGACATAGCACGAACATGGTAACAGCTATAAAGAAGATGAAATAAGATAATCCGGTGGGAGGTAACTGGTATAGTGATGATACAGCTAGAATGGTAACTTCTAAGAGGTGACATTTGAGATAAGACAGAAATGTTGAGGAAGCAGCTATTGGAAGATCTGGGGTGGAGGACAAACTGGGCAAGAACCACAAGTGTAAAAATGCTACGGCAGGGCCAGTCTCAGGTGAGGAAAAGAACGCGAGCCGGAGTAACTAGAATGTTGTGAACGAGGCAGAAAATAAAGGGAGACATGATGGGAGAAGGAGGCAAGAGCCAGGTCACTTAAAGCAGAGAAGACAAAAGGTTTTTTTAAAAGGGCCACACAGTGACTATTTTAAGCCTTACGGGCCATACAACAACCTCTGTGGTAACTCCACAATCCTGCCTTTGTAATGGCAAAGCAGCCATAGATAATTCAGAGATAAATGGGTACAGGTGTGTTCAAATAAAATGCTATTGACAAAAACAGGCGGGAGGTGGGGGTGCTTATTTGGCCCAAGGGCAATAGTATATCTACTCTTGATTTAGACTCTTGAAGGCCTAGATGTGGAACCTGGGCTTTATTTTCAGTGTGTTTCAAGCAGGGGAATGATAGGGTCTGACCGAAACTTTCAAAGACTTCCTCTTTTCACTGGAGGATGGACTGGGGAAGCAAGGGTGGAAACAGGGACGTGGCAAAGAGGTTGCTGAAACAGTTTAGGGAGAGAGAAGGGTCAGTAAAATCAGAGCAGCAGAGGTGTTGGAAAGTACTCAGATTCTGAGTACATACTGAATTAGAACCAGAAAGACTGAATTAATTAGCGAATGAAGGAAAGAGAGGAATCGAGGATAATTTCTGCGTTTTTGCTTTAGCTACTGGGTCAATAATGCTCCATATACTGAGATGGGGAACCCTAGGAGAGAAGTATTTCCAAGGGAAAAAAAGCAGTAGTTGAGTTTTGCACAGGTTAAATTTGTGATGCCTATCAGGTATACAGATGGGCTATCAAGGAGGAATGGTCTTTGCACAACTAGAACTCCCAGAGAGGTCCAGCTATAGATAGAAATGTGGGTGTCATCAGAGTACAGGGATGGGCATCCTCCAGATTACCTAGGAGGAAAGAAATGAAGACAGAGGGCCAAGGAGGACCCAGGGACCGTCTAGTACCCCAAGGTCTAGGGCAGAGGCAGGGAGGACAGCAGAGGACACTGAGGAGGCACAGCCAGAGAACCAGGCGGGAAGCCAGGTGAGAGTGGGCGTCAAGGAATCCCACCTGTTTCTGTAAGCAGGTGTTCTTTTCCTTTCTCCAAAGGAAAAGAACAAGGAACTGGTTTCTTGACAAAAGAGAAGACATTTCAGCCTAAGCCGTTTTGTGGTCTAAGCCTGGCCACAGTTCTTGCTTTTGAACAGGTCTCAGTAATAATCTTAAGGGAATAAAGGAATGCAGGAACAGAGAATAGATGGCTAAGCAGCGCTGCAGTGATAAAGCAGGGCTTCCCAGGTGGCTCGGGAAAGAAATCCGCCTGTCAATGCAGGAGACACAAGAGACGTAATTTCGATCCTTGAGTCAGGAAGATCTGTTGGAGTAGGAAATGACAACCCACTCCAGTATTCTTGCCTGGAAAATTTCATGGACAGAGGAGGCTGGTGGACTACAGTCCTTGGGGGTTGCAGAGTCAGACATGACTTAGCAGCTGAGCCCACACACATAGTTTCTCTTTACGGGCTAAACATAGTGTCTTTGAGTTCCCCACACAGATGGAAGACAGAATGATGATGTTGATCCCCCGGACTTCAATCAACTAAAACTTGGATTCTGTCAACCTTTGCCCCAATTCAATGCTCAATTCTTCTCTACCCAAGCCCCTTCATGAATATGCATGTTTCAGTTTCAGTTCAGTCGCTCAGTTGTGTCCGAGTCTTTGTGACCCCATGAACTGCAGCACACCAGGCCTCCCTGTCCATCACCAACTCCAGGAGTTCACCCAAAACCATGTCCATCGAGTCAGTGATGCCATCCAACCATCTCATCCTCTCGTCCCCTTCTCCTCCTGCCCTCAATCCCTCCCAGCATAAGGGTCTTTTACAATGAGTCAACTCTTTGCATGAGGTAGCCAAAGTATTGGAGTTTCAGCCTCAGCATCAGTCCTTCCAATGAGCACCCAGGACTGGTCTCCTTTAGGATGGACTGGTTGGATCTCCTTGCAGTCCAAGGGACTCTCAAGAGTCTTCTCCAACACCACAGTTCAAAAGCATCAATTCTTCAGCACTCAGCTTTCTTCACAGTCCAACTCTCACATCCATACATGACCACTGGAAAAACCCTAGTCTTGACTAGATGGACCTTTGTTGGCAAAGTAATGTCTCTGCTTTTTAATATGGTCTCTAGGTTGGTCATAACTTTCCTTCCATGGAGTACCAAGGCTTAAAACTTCCCCAATTTTGCTGTTTGGAGAAACCCTATTTTGGGAAGATCCCTGGTGTTCTCTTTATTTGCTGAAAGTAATAATAAATCCTTCCTTTTCCCACTGTTTGGCTTGATTGTGTTTTTTGATTCAACAACCACCAAGAGGTGAACCCAGGTTTAGGGGAACTTTTCAGGAAGGAGGCTGTGGACAAGTGCATCCAATTCTGTCTAGTGATTCAATCTAAAGGTTTCTCTAGAGCATTCACTGGGAGAAGGCAATGGCACCCCACTCCAATACTCCTGCCTGGAAAATCCAATGGACGGAAGAGCCTAGTAGGCTGCAGTCCATGGGGTCGCTGAGGGTCAGACACAACTGAGTGACTTCACTTTCACTGTTCACTTTCATGCATTGGAGAAGGAAATTGGCAACCCACTCCAGTGATCTTGCCTGGAGAATCCCAGGGACGGCAGAGCCTGGTGGGCTGCCGTCTGTGGGGTCACACAGAGTCGGACATGACTAAAGTGACTTAGCAGCAGTAGCAGAGTGTTCACCAGAGGCATCCCATAACTGTGGAGCTGTTCAGAATATTTAAATGATTCAACCTACAAAAATACAAAAATTCAATATGCCCTCAATTTCTTGGTAACAAATCAACTCAGCAAGCATTGAGTTACTACCATGACTCACTTATTTTCTTAGAACTGGAACAAAGGCAATTTGGCAAAGTGTCTTAAATTAAGCAGCCCACAGTTAGAGGAGGGGAAAAGTCAGACAATAATTTTTCCTTATTTCCAGAAAGGCAGAGGTGGTAGTGGGAGAGGCCAGTTTTTGATTATCTATGTCAATCAGAAACAGGGTAGGGAAAATAGAAGCCATCAGTAAAAATCCACAGGTGATCCCTTTCTAAAAAATGGTTTTCATCTCTTCCATTTAGATTTTAAATTAGAAATGATGAGAAGCTGCTTTAATTTGAGCTGTTTCTCCTTTTTCTCTTATCTTTTTTTGGGAGTAGTGTTCAGGGAGTGATAATAGGAAATAAAATGACCTCAGGGCATGGGGAAAGGAAGAAAAGCAGGGGGCTTGGGATGGCCATCAGTCTGGTTCTCCAGAACCACAGGAGGTGTGCTCCCCCACCCTCCCTGCCAGGTTGGACAGGTGGCAGCCACCTGGCCCTGCTGAGGCTGCAATTCAAGTTTCCTGATTTGCATTCAAAAGGCTGCTCCTTCTGACCCAATTTTTGGCACCGGGCTTCACAGCCTCTTGCTCTGTCTCAGCTTCTGCTCATTTTACTACCTTCCTTTCACAGGCTCTAACACTCTCCTTCCTGTCCTCAGAAAAGCAATTAGGTCTCTGGAGGCCAGTAGATGAGTGGTGAAGGGAGTACCTGCTCTATGAAAAGAATTATAAAGCTTTTTCTAGCTTGTGTCTCTAACCGTGAGCCCTGCAAGGCCCCCAGGGATTAATGAGCTAAAAATAGCCCAAGTCTTGTAAAAGAACTGGACCGGTTTCTGCTGTCCTCCTAGTCCTTCACAGGCATGGAGACAGGGGGAGCCCTGTTTATTTTTCCTGCCATGCCTGGTGGAGGCCAGCACCCCCGCCCCATGCTGCTTATGGATGGATTAGCAGTGGCATTTCCACCCTCCAGCTCCCCAGCCTCCTGTGAAGGTACAACTTGTCCTGTTCTGGGTGCCACTTGGCATTCCTCCTGGAGGAAGAGGATTTTGAGTTGCATTTCCAAAAAAACGTAATGCCACACTGATGTGCTCTAAATTAACCATCTCACTTGGCTGTCAAGGAAGTCCCATTGCCCACAGCTCCAGCTCTTTCCCCCAGGGGCCCTCCTGGCCTGGCATGTGCACCCAGGCGACAGGGTATCCATCCAGGTATCTTCTAATATTTGGGGGATGCCTGCTAGGTGTCATAAACTATGAGAAATACTGCTGGGTACTATGCCAGATGCTCAGAACTCACAGATGAATAAATGTGGTTTAATTGTAATTCCTCATTTGCTCTGGAAGATAATGGAGCAAGGGAAGGCTGTTCTCTGAGTCTTTCAGGACAGCCCAAGAGTAGGCAAGATCAAAAGAGTAGAATATATAGGTGGGTCAAATTTATACATTGCAGACACTTGGCTTGTTGATGACCTAGTGACCTTTGCCATCCATGGTCTGGCCACACTCCTATACTCATTTCCCAGCTGCTCTGGGGGTTGCCAAGCCACGGAGGCAATGGTCTTCAATTTCTAGGATACATAAAAATTCCCTGGGGACTTTGTTATAAGCCTTTCTCATGATCTCAAGGCAAGAAGGTCACAAACAGATGAGACATTTGGATGCTTCTCTGATGCCTCCTCTCAGCCCCAATTCTCAGTCTCCCGCCAACAAACCCGGGGTGGCTATTAGGACTCCACAGTCAAGACTCTTGGAGCCAAGGGCCTTAGACTACCATTCAGATTCTGGCCAAGTACTTCGTGGGTGATAAAGCATTCTGCATGGTGTTATTGTTGTTCAGTCAGTTCAGTCACTCAGTCGTGTCCAACTCTCTGCATGTTTGTCTGGAGTTTAACCATCTTATACTTAAGTATTTCTATGGGAAAATGAACTGAACTGAACTGATGGGCAAATGAGCTCCAGATTACTAACAAGCTAGCTTTGGAAATAAAACTCACTCAAGGAGACACTGCCTATGCTGATGAGCAAGGTGTAGTTGTTGGGACCTGGGGACTAGTGTGAGGCTTTCCTCAAGGACTTCTAAGTGGTCTTAAGTGGTCATGGACAGAGGAGCCTGGCAGGCTACAGTCCACAGGGTCACAAAGAGTTGGACACGACTGAGTGACTAAGCACATACACAAGTGCTAAGCGGTCGTTCTCGAATCAGAAAAGACAACCTGATGGGTGACAGCAAAATGCAAACCTAAGGAACAGTTGGGTCTAGAAAATGGAACCCGTATCCAGCTGAGTATATTCATTCACTCTTTCCCAGACTTCCACACCTGTCTCATCCACTCACTTCTTGGAATTACTGTCTACCATCTATCCACTATTATGTAATGCACGCATGCTCAGTCGCTTCAGGAGTGTCTGACTCTTTGCAACCCCATGGACTGTCGCTCACCAGGCTCCTCTGTCCATGGGATTCTCCAGGCAAGAATACTGGAGTGGATCGCCATGCCCTCCTCCAGGGGTTCTTCCCCACCCAGAGATCGAAGCAGCTTCTCCTGCATCTCCTGCATTGCAGGCAGATTCCTTACTCACTGAGCCATTGGAGAAGACCTATGGTGCAATATTTCCCTTTAAATTGACAATGGCCCACATACTTAAAAAAAATTGAAAACATTGATGAGGAAACGCCTATATAAGGAAGAAAATATGAAAACTAGCACAGATCCTGGATCCAAAAAGAAAGTGATCCCCCAGAGTGAGAGGGCAGGGGTTGTAAGACCAAGAACAGGGAGAACCTGCAGCTGGTGGAAGAGAGAGGGAACAGGGCAGGGAGTGGTAAGGCCTGGAGAGAGAGAAATAACCCCAGTGGCATTGCAGGGGGAGGGTGGAACCCGCTTGCTGGAAAGTCGATGGGGAAGAGATAGGCCAGAAAGAACCACAGAGACTGGGGAAAGCACGGGGCTCAGAAGAAGCAGGTCTATGGGACAGCCAAGGCCTCTCAGAGGAGGCAGAGTGGGAGGCAGAGATTCTGGGAGGCTTGGGGTTTACAGGAAGAGGATAAGATGGAGTATAGGGGGAAGTCAAGGGCCAGAATGGCATATCATGGGTGTTAAGGAAGGGGGTGCAGGAGGAAAGAGCCGAGGAGGGGTCAGATGGAGCTGACGTGGGCAGGTGAAGTGTTAGGGCATCAGTAAGGGGTATGCATCCCACAACACGGGGCTACAAGGTTATCTCCCTGGGACTGGACTGGGGCAAGGTGATGCTGCCCACGGCCAGCAGGACAGATGATGTATTGACACCCAGCACTTCACCTTCAGAGAAATAAGGCATTAACATCCCCAAAGAAAACATCTGTGTCTCTAGAAGGAGGGCTGCTGGCAATGGCATCAGCAAGAATGAGAGGAGTGAATGCTGGCCCTGTTCGTGCCCAGCACTGATGATGGCGGCAAGGGTGAGTTCATCTTACTTGGTCCTAGAAAGTAAGGTCCATGAGGGCAGGAGCCTGTCTGTCTTATTTCCTGATGTATCCCCTGTACTAGAGCAGTGCCAGCACATAATAGGAGATCAAAAAACATCTGGGAATGAATGAGTGTGAGCATATGGGTGACAGTTATCCATATTGTGAAGATGGCTGAATCAGACCTGGCCTGGTGTGATTAACCTTGGGATTCTGACCAGGAGAACCTGCTCAGCTCACAAGCACCTTTGAACCTACCCAAGGGAAGGGAAGTCATAATGGTGCAGAACACACTCTCCAGATGGCAAGGATGGTCACACATTGCCTTGGAAAGTGTACATGTCTTCTGACTTTAAATAATCAACCTTGGAGATGAATTCATTCTTGGTATTTTGCCAAAACCAGGCTTCTGAGTCTGCCAGGTTTATACTAGGCTCTGGACTGTGAACACTAAAAAATAATAGTAATAAAGTAGCTAAAATTACTGAGTGGTTATTCTATACCAGGCTTAACATATATTATCTGATTTAGTACTGACTGCCCAGTGGAGGGCAATGTTCTGAGCTAAGTGGCAATGCTTGACAGCTGATAACAGGATACACTTACCCTTGCAGATTTCAGCCTCCTATCTTCTCACCATCTGTTTTGAATCCCACCAGTGACACCACCTCTGCAGCCAGTCAGTCAGTCAGTCAGTTCAGTCGCTCAGTCGTGTCCGACTCTTCGCAACCCCATGAATCGCAGCACGCCAGGCCTCCCTGTCCATCACCAACTCCCGGAGTTCACTCAGACTCACGTCCATCCAGTCAGTGATACCATCCAGCCATCTCATCCTCTGTCGTCCCCTTCTCCTCCTGCCCCCAATCCCTCCCAGCATCAGAGTCTTTTCCAATGAGTCAACTCTTCGCATGAGGTGGCCAAAGTTCTGGAGTTTCAGCTTTAGCATCATTGCTTCCAAAGAAATCCCAGGGCTGATCTCCTTCAGAATGGACTGGTTGGATCTCCTTGCAGTCCAAGGGACTCTCAAGAGTCTTCTCCAACACCACAGTTCAAAAGCATCAATTCTTCGGCGCTCAGCCTTCTTCACAGTCCAACTCTCACATCCGTACATGACCACAGGAAAAACCATAGCCTTGACTAGACAGACCTTTGTTGGCAAAGTAATGTCTCTGCTTTTCAATATGCTATCTAGGCTGGTCTGCAGCCAGCCCCTCACTTAAAACTCCTGCTAGTTAGTGACCGAGCGTAAGGCCCTGGATCTGACCTTTCTGCCTAAAGTTTGCTGACTCTCTAGCTTTGAGGTTCCCTGCTGACTCAGCGGTAAGGAGTCCACCTGCCAGGGCAGGAGACAGTGTTCGATCCCTGGGTCGGGAAAATCCCCTGGAGAAGAAAATGGTAACCCGCCCCAATATACTTGCCTGGAGAATCCCATGAACAAAGGAGCNAACCCAAATGGGCCAGGTGCCAGACTTAGGCCAGAGACGCTCAGCATTGGCTGGAATGAGGTTTGGTGTTGCAGGTAGCTGGCCATAACCCATGGTCCCCACAAAACCAACCATGAAGAGACCTGATACCTGGTTTCTTGTCACCTAGTCTCACTCTTAGAAAGAGCCATCAAGAATGATGAAGTCCTGGAGCTGATGAAATTAGACATTTCTGAGAATCAGAGCTCCCTCATCAACTGTTGGGGGTAATAGAATACTCAGAAATGCTTAGCATTTGGCCAGATGGGACAATATTTCTTGGGTTACATAGTTTATTTTTCTTTCCAAAAATGGAAGTGGCTTTATACTCCAAGTTTAAAAATAATTTACATGCATTATGAAGAGTGAAAAGCATCCCAAACCCCATCACCCAGAAGTAATCACAGTTACCATTTCAGGGAATAACACCCAGGCCTTCAGTTAGATGCATGTGTATTCAGTTGCATCTAAACAGGCCCATGCAATAAGGGATGGCCTTGTTTTGACAAGGAGAGATCCAGTTATCTGCTTTTGACTGAATAAGATAGGTAGAGGAACCTATCTTACCAGCAAGGGGCAGAAGACAATTTTTTTTTCTTTTTTTCTGACACTATCCACTACAGTGCAGTCATGGAGAAACCAGCTGGTTTATCTGCAAGGGGCCCTTTTCTTTCAGAAACATACGAATCCCAACTCAGTTCTTCCCACAGACCTGCCCTTTAGCTGGATGGGAGGTGGCATTTTAGCTAATTTTTTCCAGTAGTGGCTAAGAATCCCTCCCTTACTCAGATGCTACAGCACGGGGTGGATAGTTTGCCCCAGACTGGCCTGAAAGGGGTCAAGTGCTTCAGAGCTGATGAACCTGGTGACAACTGTGATTTAAATGGCCAACTTACCACTTACTCTACTGGCCCTGGTGATGGAGTGGAGCTCTTGGGCTGGCTGACTTACCAGTGACAGAAATACGGTTTACACAAGCAAAGGCCTCTGGTGGACAAAAGTTTATTACTGAGTATTGCTACCATTCTCGCTTTGTGATCATATTGCCCTGTCTGAGCTCATGTTTGCTGGGATGGGAGTCCTGGGGACTGATTTTAGTTCTAGGCTGCTCTTACACAAGGACTCCTTCTCCCCATTTATTGATGCTTGTCAGGTAAATAAATTACTTTCTTCTTTGCCTTAAAATGAAGGTAGCAAATGATTGCAACTTTACATTTTCCATTGTTTGAACGAAGATCCAAATGAAGTTCATACATGGCAATTAGTTGCTATCTCTTACGTTTCTTTTAATTTGTAGAGTTTTCTCCCCACCTTACCCTCTTCTTATCTTGTTTTTGTTTTTTTTTTTTTTTCTTCTGTCAACCTATTTGTGGCAGAGTTTCTATAGTCTAGGATTTGCTTGGTTTGCCTGTGGTGTCATGATGCTACATTTTAATCTGTTGTAGTCAGTATCCTTATTGATAGTGCTTCCCAGGTGGCTCAGTGGTAAAGAATCGCCTGCCAGTGCAGGAACCACAGGAGACTTGGGTTCAGTCTCTGGGTCGGTGAGATCCCCTGGAGAAGGAAATCACTACCCACTCCAGGATCCTTGCTGGGATAATCCTTTGGACAGAGGAACCTAGCAGGCTACAGTCTATGGGGTCTCAAAGGGTTGGATTAGACTCATTACACACATCCTATTGATGTCCAAATTGGTTTCATCTTTTGTTTGTTGCTTCAGTTTGACTCCTGACCCTTTTGATACAACCTCAGTAGTCTTTAATAACTTTAAATAATTGTGTTTTAGCTTTTGATTGGGGGGAATACCTTTTTTAATTTTTCTTTTATTGTATAGTTGTATAAAATATTTACATAGCTTCAAAGTCAAATCTACAAAACAAGATAGGTTCAGAGAAATGTAGATTGTATCTCTGTTCCTTCCCTCATACCATAGAAAACCTTTATTATTATTGCTATTGTTTTAAATGGCTTATCCATCCATATTTTTAATATGTCCAATTATAAATACATTGGGTTGAGCCATATGATACTGCCATCTTTATAAGTCAAAAATAGTCCAAAATTGGTAATTTCATTTGGTTTCACCTAGTACATTCATATTTTTCTTCTCAAATAAACAGTAGTATAGTGCATACTTTTCTCTTCTCCATCTTGCTTTTCCCCCTTAATGTATTCTAAAGATCTTTCTATAATATCAAAACCCTTTCTTGAATTAGATCACTCAGTAAATTATGAGTAACTACATGCTTCCCTGATGTGATGAAATACATCACTTTCAGCCCAAGAGCCAGCTGCATGCTTAAAAAGCAAATATTAGAAATTTCCCCTAAAGCTGGGAAGAAGACAAATCCACATTTACTATTAATTTTTAAAATTTTGTACTAAGCTAAGTAACGAAAAAATAAAAAGTTAAAACTAAACAAATTGCAAAGGGTAAAACAACTATTGCCACTTGGAGATAATAATGAATTTATACTCAGAAAATCAAGAGAATTAAAAGGAAACAAAGCATTCTGTTAAGGAGCAGGGCATGGGGGCTCTGTGATTAAAAAATCCACCTGCCAGTGCAGAAGACGAGGGTTCAATCCCTGGGTCGGGAAGATCCCCTGGAGAAGGAGATGGTAACCCACTCCAGTATTCTTGCCTGGGAAATCCCATGGACAGAGGAGCCTGGCAGGCTACAGTCCATGGGGTCACAAAAGAGTCAGACGTAACTTAGCAACATAAAAATAACAACCAGTTTGAAAAGTAATGAAATGAAAAACTTCACATATAAAAACAACCAAAAAGATAAAACACTTAGAAATAATCTTAATAAGAAACATGCAAGACCTTTATTTTTTTAAAAGAAAGCTCCTGAAAGTCATGAAAGAAGATTTGGGGGGAAAGTGGTGAGATATTTCAAGTCTGGGATAGGAAGTCTTAACAGCTTTAAGATGATCACAGTACAAATACCAATAGTTGGGTTGTTTGTTTCTGTAAACAAACTGATTGTAAAGTTAAAATGGAAAAAAAATTAAATACCAGAAAAATGCATCTAATTTTATAAAAAAATTAAATACAAGGTAAAAAGTTGTGAGGATAGGTATATCCTTATCAAACTTTAAAACAAATAATAAAATGTCAATAATTAAAATAGTATGAAATTATCCCATAAACAAACAGCAAGGATGTCAAGAAATAGACCCAAAATATGTATGGAAATCTAGAACATGACAAAAGTAGCCTCTCAAATTAGTTGGGAAAGTAGGAACTAGTGAGTAAATGATATTGGGACCACTACTTCTCAGCCATCTAGAAAAAAATTAAGTTGGATTCACACTAAACTGTGTACACCAGAATAAATTCTAAGTGGATTATGGATTTTCAATTTAAAATTCAAATACTAGAGGAAATCTGGGAAAAAATCCTTTAAAACTGTGGAATGGTGAAGATCTTTAAAAGGGTTCAAAACCCAGAAGCTATAAAAGAATAGAATGATACATTAATTGCCCTAAAAAAGTAAAAAATAAACCTCTGCAGGGCAAATAAAATACCCAAGACTAGAAATGGCAAACTAGAAGAAGTAAATGCAACTATATCACAAACAAAAGATTGAGCCATACTAGACAAAGATCTGGGGAAGGCAGTGGCACCCCACTCCAGCACTCTCACCTGGAAACTCCCATGGGCGGAGGAGCCTGGTGGGCTGCAGTCCATGGGGTCGCTAAGAGTAGGACACGACTGAATGACTTCACTTTCACACATTGGAAAAGGAAATGGCAACACACTCCAGTGTTCTTGCCTGGAGAATCCCTGTGATGGGGGAGCCTGGTGGGCTGCCGTCTGTGGGGTCTCGCAGAGTCAGACATAACTGAAGCGACTTAGCAGCAGCAGCAAAGATCTAGTCGTCCTAGACAAAGTTCAAATTCTCTTAAAATCAATAAAGACCAAGAATTTAACAGAAAAATAAGCAAAGTTATAGACACATAGTTTATATGTACATAAACAAATAAAAATATGTATACCTTTAGTCAAACTGAGAGAAAAGCAAATTTAGATGACACTGAGTCACTTCCATTTTCCCCAGAATCAGTTTGGTATTTCATTCTATCAGTGAGGCTGTAGGGAAAGGGTAACTCTCAGTTATCAAATGATAGGAATGGAAGTTGGTATGACCACTATGGAAGACAATTTGACAGTTGTTGTTCAGTCACTGAGTCATGTCTGACTCTTTGCAACCCCATGGACTGCAGCACGCCAGGCTTCCCTATCCTTCACTATCTCCCAAAGTTTGTTCAAACTCATGTCCACTGAGTCGGTGATGCCATCCAACCATCTCATCCTCTGTCATCCCTTTCTTATCCTTCCCTTATTTTTTCCCAGCATCGGGGTCTTTTCCAAAGAGTCAGCTCTTCACATCAGATGGCCAAAGTATTGGAATTTCAGCATCAGCGCCAGTCTTTCCAATGAGTATTCACAGTTGTTTTCCTTTCGTATTGACTGGTTTGAGCTCCTTGCAGTCCAAGGGACTATCAACAGTCTTCTCCAGCACCACAATTCAAAAGCATCAATTTTTGTAATCCCCACAAATAAAATATTGAAGCCAGCAATTTCACACCTACAAATGCATCTTATAGAGATACATTTACACAAGTATAAAATAACACAGGTACAAGGTTATTCATGGCATTGATGTTTGTAATAGCAAATACATGAAACAATCCAAATGTCCAACAAAGGTCTGTATAGTCAAAGCTATGCTTTTTGCAGTAGTCACATATGGATGAGAGAGCTGTTCCGAAAAGAAAGCTGAGTGCTGAAGACTTGATGCTTTTCAACTGTGGTGTTGGAGAAGACTCTTGAGAGTCCCTTGGACTGAAAAGAGATCAAACCAGTCAATCTTAAAGGAAATCAATCCTGAATATTCATTGGAAGGACTGATGCTGAAGCTCCAATATTTTGGCCATCTGATGAGAAGAGCTGACTCATTAGAAAAGACCCTGATGCTGGGAAAGACTGAGGTCAGGAGGAGAAAAGGGCGACAGAGGACGAGATGGTTGGATGGCATCACCAACTCAATGGGAATGAGTTTGAGCAAACTTTAGGGGATAGTGAAGGATGGAGAAGCCTGGTGTTCTGCAGTCCATGGGGTCACAAAGAGTCAGACACGACCAAGGGACTGAACAACAACAAAGGAGACTGGCTAAGTCAGTGATGGTTTAAAGAGAATGATGAACTGTTCTATGTTTCGACATGGAACAATACTCAAGACATACTAGGTGTAAACAGAAAAGTCAGAACTGTAAGAATCACCTAAAACCTTTTGTGTAAAATGTGGTGGGGAGTGGGTGGAGATAGAATATGTATATCTGTATCTGCTCATGTATGCTAATAAAACTCTGGAAAGCCATGTGTGAAATTGATGACCATGGCTACCTGGAACAATGGTGGGAATTGCGTGGATGAGGGATAGGGATGAGTGAGAGACTATTTGCTGTGTATATTTTTATATATTTTATTTACAAACCATTTGAATGTATTATATACTCAAAAATAAGATTAAAAAAGATAAATTAAGAAGTTAAAAAATAGAAGCCTCACCGCCGCTCAGTTCCTACAGCTCTGTCATCATCGCCAGTCTCCAATGGCAACGTAGTGAACAAAATACTGACCCCTGCAAACAGTGGGCAATGAGCCATGCCACACACAACTAACAGAAATAAATTAAGTTTGTAGAAAATAACAACATAATTAAGAATTCGGAGAACCCAAGGCAGATTTTTACAAGGGGGAAAATAATAAGCTCATTCATTTTCACAAGTTATTAGAGTGTTAATTAAATATCCTGTCAATGACACAAAGTTTATTTTTCGAAAGAAAATTGCCAAGAGGAGAACGGGAACAGTGTTAAGCCACCATTCTTCTCAATGACCATACTCTCTGTATGAATGTGTTTCAGTCTCTTGATAGTCTATATTCTTATAAGCTCCAGGTAAGTCTCCAGCCCTTTATACATAGGTCCAGACCCACAACGATCTACTAGACTCCTCCCTCCAGACATCCCATGGGTACCACCAA
Source organism: Redunca redunca (assembly GCA_006410935.1). NCBI lineage: Eukaryota > Metazoa > Chordata > Mammalia > Artiodactyla > Bovidae > Redunca > Redunca redunca. Next base: position 594,178 of record SJYQ01095304.1, on the reverse strand, counting down.
TCAACCTGCGCAAGCAGAAACCCAACACTCCAAAGCCTGTTCTACATTGCTGCAGGTGGTACCACCATCTGTCCCCAGCTTCCTTATGAGGAACCTGGGCAGGGGGGGGGGGCGTCTATTTTTCTCTCCTCCTTCTCTTCACCAATGCTAAAACCCTGAAGATCTCACCTCCTTAGTACTCCTTCATTTCTTGAAAACAAGCAAACAAAAAACCACTCCTTTTCTTTATACCTTTCATCACAGCATCACCTCCAACCCATTCTCTCTCTTATGCCAAGTGGGCCTCCACTTCAGCCTGGCAGCCCTCCAATCCATCCTCTACACTGATGCCTGAATAACCCTTAACAATTAAGTCTGGTTTGCCACCTCCCTCTTGAAACCTTCAGTGTCTCCCCACTGTGCATACACGGAGGTTCAGATTTCTTAGTGTAGACTCTAGGTGAGAGTGACATAGCGCTGCAGCATCTCCAGGACAGTTCCAGATTATCTTCTATTGTCTTGAGGTCCTAGCTTGCTCTCACTCCCATAGTATCCTTTAGGAAATCATTTGGGCTTCCTAACCATAGGACTGTCCCCAATCCAACTCTTGCCTACCTCCCAGCTGTGTCTCTTACCATTTTATGTTCCAGCACCACACATCACACATATCATATACGCCACTGTTCCTCATCTTTGGGCTTTTGCTCCCATTGTCTTCTCTGCCAGGAATCGATCACAATCATCCTTCTCCTACACACTGCATCTTGTTCACTCCTGCTTATTCTTTAAGACTCACCCATAGTCTTTCCTGGCTGTCCTCCTACACACACACATGCACACACACACACACACACGCACACACACACACATACACAGAGTCAGCTTTACTTCTCTGTATTTCTGTTAAGTCGTTCAAGATCTCCATTAATGAATTTAGTAGACTACATTATAATTCTCTCACCAATTTGTCTGCCTCCCATCACTAGATTATAGATTTCTTAAGGGCAGGAGCTGTCTTACATATCTTTGCATCTCTAGAACTTGCAAAGTTTCTGCATCCCAGGCACAGCAGGCCACAACAGCAAAAGCACACTGCCAGAAACAATCTGGGTGCCTTTGTGGAACAGAAAGAGGGTGTGTGTCACTAGATCATAGTGATAGAGACAGGTGGGGAGTAGACTACAGGGGGAGATCGCTTAGGAGGCAGCAGCCAAACCGGGTAAGGGCCTTGGAGCACAAGTAGACACTTTGGCATCCCAGACTATCAAGCAAGGAATATGGGATTTGAGGTCCAACAGACTTGAGTTTGACAACTGGTTTTCCTACTTGCCAGCTGGGTTAACATGAATAATGTTTTTAAATGTCTCTAAGCCTCAGTTTCCTTGTCTATAAAATGGGTATAGTAAAACTGCACTGTGTGAACGATATGAAGTATGTTAACCGCTTAGCACAGAGGGTGATATGTCAGAGTTGTTCATTAAATGGGAGATATTATGATTATTTCCCAGCAGAAATGGAAGGAAGGCAGGTCAATTTCCAGAAGTTCTGAGTGTGGGGCCGGTATCTTCAGGGATTAGAGAATTTCCTCTATTCTGAGAAGGGTTGAGAGGTGTCAGCAGTCAAGAGATCTCCAGGTCAGTAAAATGTGGCAAGTTTGCAGAGTTCTTCAGAAGCAATCCTGTAAACGAACAGCTAGCAGGCCTCATGCACAGAACTCTTCTCAAGCCCTGCCTGATCAGAAACGAGTCCCTGTCCATCAATAATGAGCTAACCACTCACCTGTAACTGATTTTTATCATTAGAATCAATAAGACAATAGGGCTCATTTGGAGAATCGCATTCTATGCTGCTTTCATAGGCATGCCTCTTTCTTGAATGGTAGGGATCTTTGAACCAATCCTACCAGCGCCCATGACTCTGGGAACACACCTCATCACCTACAAGTTGTCTCTGAAAGCAGAATGTTTCCTAAGCCAGAATCCAACAAAACATTTCAGAGATTGCTCAGCATCCAAGAGCCTCCATCCCACATCACTCATTAGGTCAGGCAGGAGTGATGCCAAAACATATGACAACAGGACTAGCCAGTCAGAGTGAACAGTGGCCATGGTCCTGGAACGGTCATGATCCTGAGGCCCCTGAGGCCCTGGTAATAGCGCTTTCTTTGCTGACTTGTGAAGGAGTCCTGGGAGAACTGGCCAGCTTGGCCAGGATGCCGCAAAGTCCCTCAGATGGCAATTTACCACCTGGTCAGTGGCTCAGATGGTAAAGCATCTACCTGCAATGCAGGAGGCTTGGGTTCAGTCTCTGGGTCAGGAAAGATCCCCGGGAGGAGGACATGGCTACCCGCTCCAATATTCTTGCCTAGAGCATTCCATGGACAGAGGAGCCTGGCAGGTTACAGTTCATGCAATCGCAAAGAGTCGGACACAACTGAGCGACTTAACACTTTCACTTTCACTCACTTCAATGTTTAAGCAGCCACCTCAGCCTTACCAGTGTGTATCTGCTGTATACTGGGCACAGGTGAGCTTGTTCATCTGCAAGAACCTTATCCAGTGGTTCTCATTGCTTCATTTCTCACACACCCATGCCTTCTCCATGCAGAGTGGGCAAAACGAGCCCCCAAACAATATGGTGTGGTTAAAAGCTGTCCAGAGAGGGTAGCAAGACATCTGGTCCTAGTCTGTGCTTTACTTCTTACCACCTGTGTGACACGGGGTGTATTAATTTCCTCAACTGTAAAATGGGACGATCCTGCTCCCTTAATAGAGAAAGAGTGAAAATCAAATAAATGCATGTTTTAGTTGCGTCTGACTCTTTGTGACCAAGTGGACTGTAGCCCACCAGTCTCCTCTGTCCAAGGGATTTCTCAGGCAAGAATATTGAAGTGGGTTGCTGTACCCTCCCTCCAGGGGATCTTCCTGACCCAGGGATCAAACCCATGTCTCCTGCTTTGGCAGGTCCTTTACCACTAGCACCACCTGGGAAGCCCAAATAAATGTATGTAAAACACCAAACACAAAACCTGGCCCATAGCAAGTGCTCAGTGCACAGCTGCTGCTGCTGCTGCTGCTGCTGCCGCTAAGTCACTTCAGTCATGTCCGACTCTGTACGACCCCAGAAACAGCAGCCCACCGGCTCCCCTGTCCCAGGGATTCTCCAAGCAAGAACACTGGACTGGGTTGCCATTTCCTTCTCCAGTGCATGAAAGTGAAAAGTGAAAATGAAGTCGTTCAGTCGTGTCCAACTCTGAGCGATCCCATGGACTGCAGCCTACCAGGCTCCTCTGTAAATGGGATTTTCCAGGCAAGAGTACTGGAGTGGGGTGCCATTGTCTTCTCCCAATGCATGGCCTTAACCTCCAAAGAAGAGTGGAGGCATGGAAGCTGCTCTCAGGGACTTTCACTGGGAAGGTCCAGTGCCATCTACCCTAAAGTTGATTGCTGGATGGGGGATTTCAAGGAGGGGGATGGGGCAGGACAGATACTAGGATTTGGCTGCAGCAACCTCCTGAGTCTGGTGCTCCCAACCTTGCAGGGAGATGCCCACAAAACCTGGCTTTGCAGTCCACTTTGAGGAGGTGTTGCAGAGTAGGGGTTTCAAATGGGTGTTCAAGGCAGGAGGGTGCCGCTGGATGACTCACCCTGACCACAAGACACTGGGGAGACAGGGGATTGTTTTGCCATCCTGGTTTTTTCTCTCTCCTGCTCACCACTGTTTGGGCAGTTTCACAGTGTTGCCGTGGGAACAATCTGCACAACAGAAAGAACAGAGCGGTCTGAGGACTAGCCTTGGGTTTGAATCCCGACTCTGTTGTTTTCTGGCCATATTATCTTGGCTGTGGTATGTCATGCCCACCACATTTCCTCTGCAACCTCTGCTTCCTGAAAATTAGGGCTCCTGAGTAGTCCCTGCCCACCTCCTAGAGTTGTGAGCTTTGCGAAATGAAAGCAATTTGTGTAATGTACTCTCCAAACACGATGTTCTGTAATGTGACTGTGTTTGCTTAATGTAACCTGAATTTCACCAGACCTACCAGCCAGTAGCAGTAGGTGCCGATAGCAGTGACCATCCATACTTCACTGGCTGCCACCCTTGTGGTGCAAGCTGGGCCCTGGTGCCTATAAAGTCCCCCCTGAGGATTTGTCACACTTCCTGGGGACATCCACCAGGCACCCACACAATCTGATACCACAGGCACAGCTCCTATACCTAAGTTTCTCCTGCTCTAGAGCTGGCCCTGTGGGCATGCTGCCAATGGCTGAGAACCTCCTCTGTGACCACACCCCAAGTCACACAGTGTCTCTTAGGTACAAAAGAGCC